>CM056052.1:327154139-327693467 GCA_029574335.1 Rana kukunoris | reverse complement strand
TCCGTATCTCCTCTTTCATTAATAAATATATTCACAAGGACCAAGTCGGATTTATTCCAGGTCGACAAGGCCCAATCAAGTGGAGAGGGCAGTGGACATTGTCTCAATTTGCAAGTCCAACTGGGACGGAGGTCCGAAACAAAAAAAGGCTTTCTCCTATCTCTTGATCTGCAGAAGCCTTTGATTCTGTGTCCTGGCAATATCTTCTCCCCTACTAAGAACGATGGGGCTTTGGCCCAAGATTTATGAGGGTGTAATACAACTCTCTATTCTAAACCAAAGGCCCAAATTCGAATCCAAGGGTACTACTCTTCTCCATAGACATAGCAAGGGGTACCAGACAGGGATGCCCCCCTCTCCCCAATCATTTTCGCAATGGCAATTGAAACCCTAGCGATAGCCATTCAGACAGAACCCCGACATTCGAGGCGTTCATGGTGAGATCAAACTCATAAATGTGGGCTCTTTGCCGATGACTTACTACTATTTCTAACTTCTCCTTGTACTTGCCTACCAAACCTTTGTAAGGTAATTTCGGAATTCTCTAAATTCTCAGGTCTCCAAGTCAATTATGCCAAATCACAAGCCTTGAACGTATCCCCTTCCACTCCTACAGTATCACTCTCCTCCAACAGTCATTTCAAATTTGAATGGTGGTCCCTCATCTATCAAATATCTAGGGATTTCCTTAACAGCTCGGGACAGAATCCCTTTACACAAATAACTATCCTCCCCTATACCAAAAACCTTACGGCCGACATGAATAACGGGGGCTAAGTATGATCTTTCCTGGCTAGGGCAGAATATCTCTATAAAGATGACTTTACTTCCATAGAATTTTATATCTATTCCGCTCCCTTTCCCATTCCCATCAGAAAAGATCACGTGGCAGACTTTACAAAGCAAAATAACTCAAATTCATTTGGGGCATGTCAGGTTACAGAATCCCCCATAACACGCTATAATAACCATAGGAAAAGAGGAGGACTAGGACTACCCGCACCTATATAAGTACTTTGTAGCTGCCAGACTAGCTCAACTATCCGTAGTTTACTCTAAACTGGACAACCAGACTGGGTCCCACATAGAGGGTCAAGCTGTCCCCCAGTTCTCCCTAGAACACTTACTCTGGTGCCCCCAAAAGAGAAGACCACCCATTTTGTCCCCCTCCCTTTCTCAATCCTACGCCCTTTGGGATAGATTTCGTAACCTTCCTGCCCGGGTTTCGAAAGTCAACCTCCTAGCCAGTGTATTTCAAAACCCGGATTTCCAACCGGGAAATGGACAGGAAAGCATTCATTTGGTGGTTGGATAAGGGTCTGTAACCGCATAGGACAATTCTTCACATCCAAAGGCCCTCTTACACTAGACCACTGTGTGACTAATTGGAGCATCCCTTGACACTGAAAAATCAGATTCAAACAATATCACAATTCCTAGCACACTTTATGGACGATAGGCCGTCTACCTCGCCAAATTTACAGATTATGAGCTCTGGTGCGGGCAGACCATGGGACAAAGGGGAGGAAATATCTTAGTCATCTGACTCTTCACTCACCCGCCCTACTGAGAAGTCTTCCTACTATGACGGCTTGGGAGCAGACCTCCAATAGGGTGGAGTTGGAGACCTGGCATGGCAGCTTTGTTCTGATTCTTTTCAGGGCATCTTGAATACTTCCCTGATGGAAGCAAACTTAAAGGTCCTTATGAGGTGGTATATATTTCTGCCGCCAGGCTTGCGCCATCTACCCATCATCAGATCCACTGCTTTAGAGGTTGTCAGCTCCTGGGCTCGATGGTGCATGTCTGGTGGAATGTCCCAGAATCAGACAAATCTGGAAGAGGATTTTTAACCTCATTGTGTACAGTCCACTGTTTGCTCGGGTCCCCAGAACGGCTTTCTGTAGCTCTCCTAAATGCTCGGATTCCCGGTATATCCAAGCCCAATCAGAAGCTGATCCGATTTATGCTCCTCGGGCTCTAAAATTACCATCGCAAGGGCTTGGAAACAGCCCAGGGTTTCCATTGCAGAAATAAAACGCAAGATTTCGTGATCATAGGTGCAGGAAAAACTGGCCACATTCTTTCAAACACGAATCAGAAATTTGAAGCCGTGTGGGATCATGGGCATCCCACTGTGGTATACCTTTGGCGACTGGGTACACCCCACGCAACCTGCATCCATTCAGTACAAGTTAAGCTCATGTTTCCCTTCCTTCCCTCTTTCTTACCCCCACTTTTCTCTCTCCTCTTTTTTACTTCTATTTCTTTTAAGACAGTTGTATGACCAGAAGGTAATGTTCTTTGTTCTTCGTCCGGTTATTCATATGGGCAATTTGGTAACACTATAGGCCTATCTTATTTTGTTAGTATGAGCCTAGAGGTTCAATGAAGCCAAATTCGAACCACTAATTTCCCATCAAATAAATTTATAGGAGGAGGCGGATTGGGAGGCGCCTGGCTGGGAGACAAGATTGATCCCATTAGGAGTGTCCGGGACAGGCAGGTTTCCCCTGAGCGCAAATTAATACCATATACACCTCTTTTTCCGCCCCTTCCTCTGTTATTAAGCTCGCTGGATTCCTTTAATCAACCCATAGTTGGGAAATTTTGAAATCAATTGAGTCATTGTTACTGTCATTATGCCCGGTTTGTTGAATGTTTTGATGGTGTAATTTCAGCCTTTTGTCATAATTTATCTGTATTCTTTATTTGAAAAAATAAAAATTTATTGAAAGAGGAATGAGCTTTGTTGAAATATCCAGGAAGCGTATCAACCAGGAGAGCAGGATATCCCACAGGGATGAATGAGCAAAGAGATGTATGGAAAGGTAAGTCAGAGCTTGAATAACAGTGTTCATCAGATCTGGGAAGATCCTTGTGGGAATGCAGTGGGCACAACACACATGTTAATAAAAGCATGTATAGGATACATGATAAAGGAGGCACGGCCTTTGAAAAGCATTGTATATGCCCATTTACTTTCCCATGCCTGCTGTATTGGTCCTAGGAGCCCGTAGATGCCACTGTCGTCACACCCCTTTGGCGGGTCTGGAACCTTTTTTGCATAACACCAGTCTGTGCTGCACTCAGCTCCCCTCTGTTCCAAGCTCAAGCAGAACTACATTCACTTGAATGTAAGTGTTTACTTATGTTGTGCAATAAATGGATACATGCTTTTATTAACGTACGCTGTGGCCACTTTCATGTTTTCAGCAACCATTGATGATCCAGGTGCCCTAAATGCTGACACTATGTGCAGGGGGAAGGGGGGTGCACTGGGAACTCCAGCTGCTCACCTACTCCTTGCCTCTCACTGACAGGAGTGACTGAAGTGTGTCACTCCTGTCAGCAGGATTTTTTTTCCATCTGGGGCGTACCTCCAGCACTAGCCCAATGCTTCTTGCTGGCTGCTGTTACTTGTTGTAAACATTGAATTGGCTTATTGTGCTCATTCTGTGTTTACAAATTACTGAATGCCTCAAGTGACAGTGACTCCTCAGTTCAGGAGGAGCAGCTGCCAGGAGGCTGGGCATAGAACTCTCTGCAGGACTGGATAAATAGCTGGTGGTGGGTGGTGCAGCACTGTTTGGGGAGGGGGGTTAGCGGGAGTAGAGGGAGCTCTGTGTACTGAGGGGTGGGTGGAGGGGAGTTCTGTGTATGGGGTGAGATAAAGGGGGAGCTTTGTGTACTAGGGGAATGCGAGGAGGAAGGACCTTTTTGTACTTCAGGGAGTGGAGGAGGGGGGAGCTCTGTGTACTGGATGATGTGGGAGGAGGGGGGAACTTTGAGTACTGGAGGGTGCGAGGAGAAGGGTGCTCTGTTTACTGGGGGAGGGAGGAGCTCTGTACTGGGGGGTTGCAGAAACATTTTACTAGGGGGGGGAAGTAAAATCAACTGCATATGACATTAAGTGCAATACAGTGCAAAATTATGCAATCCCACAGTTCATTCAAAATACGTAATAGTCCAAATCTTCTACCCCTACACCTTGAGCGCTGACGGTATTCATACCTAGGCATCTGTCTAATATCCGATGTCTCACGAATAGCAGAGGTTAACTATCTTCCTCTTATCGACAAACTGACAAAAAGATACCCAACGCATGTCTAGATGTGAGCCTATATGGACTGGTCGACTTGCCTCTTAAAATGATAATTCTGCCCCAAATATTATCTCTTGAGAACTCTCCTGATTAAAAAAAAAACACACTTAATGGCTCTTGTGACGGTGGTAGAACATATCCCCGTCAAGCCTTCCCTTCTTCTCCCATAAAAGAAATCACCCAATATTCCACGAGTAGGAATATCCCTGGATTCGCCGAATAATCCATACATGAGCCAAGGCTTAATGCTGGATTTAAACAGGACACACTTTATTGAAAGTACACAGCACACTTTTATACAGGATTTGGAACATCCCGCCCCCAACAACCGCTTTCTTATTGGTCCTTTTTACAGTCCCATCAGTTTCCCATCAGGTCCACCTTCCATGCAAATGAGGACTTGAAAATGACACAGCAGAGATTGGTCAGAACGTTTTGAATAGAAAGACTTATGTGTATTCAGACACAAGCCCCAGGGGGGCAATCAATGTACACAATAGCCAGCCACAGAACAATGGGACCGTCTGGAGAGTTGAGACACGGCAGAAGACATTTACCTGATAATCAAAAGGCTTTTAAATAGGGTTATCACACAATGGACAATGAGTATCTCTTATGAGTCTATTGACCTGGCTGGGGTTCAGAATAAAATCTCATGTAATCTCTCAAGACATCCTGGAATATGAACTATCCGTAATGTCCCATCTTCTATAATACATGAATTATGATTTCACTTAGAAACACTTCAGTATTGGGCAAGTAGTCTTAAGGTTCCAGGACTGTCTGCCAGGATAATCCATCCGCCTTCCTGCTTTAAGGCCCTGGCCCACAATCGGACGGCAAGAGGCTCGCATTCAGTCCTCTCCAAAAGCCCCTGTCCCGGCTAGGCCTGTCACACATCTCCCCTTTTGGCAGGGGACTAACCCAGTAGGAGACACCAGATGGGTTGTCTCTGAATTTAGTCAGTAGTTCCAGTCCCCCAATGCCGGTATCCATACAGTACCCCAAATCACTTGCTCCAAACCGAGCATTACTCACCCCGCCATCCTCTGCCTCTCTCAGGGAACACGTCTGCCGCTGGGGAGAGGCCTGGACTAGCCCTTCTCCCTGGAGTCCTTTCAGCCCTGGAGAGATGACAGGGTGGCTGGGCTCAGTCCATCATGCTGTTGGGGATCTGGGCCACCTGGCCACCATTTATGGGGTATACCAGTGGAGACTGAAGTCCCATCCACTGGTGTGAGGTGAAAATCCCCCAGTGCTTGCAAAGCACTGTCCCAGTCCTGTACCATTTTCTGGGGTTGTGCCAGTGGAGACTGAAGTCCCATCCACTACCCCAGGAACCCCTTCTTCTGTTAGGTGAAAGCAGAGGCCCGGGGCACTCTGCTCTGTTGCCAGCTCTTCCGCTGGGTTGCTGTGAGTGGAGACCACAGTCCCATCCACCGATATCCACTCAAGCTGTAGTGGGGTGCAGCCGCCAGTAGCATCCTGTCCTGCTGCCAGTGATTCAGCTGGGAGTAAGAGCTTTACCACCTCAGCTGGTTGCTGGGGAGGGGGGCCAACCGCCCCGGCTCCCTGGAACTCCACAGTTGGTCCTAGTGCTGGGCAGAGATGGCTGGCACTCTGCCCTGTTGCCAGCACTTCTGCTGGGGGTGCAAAATCCATAACATTCTCTGAACAGTCCATACATTCTGTAATCTGTGGCTGGGGAGTGATCGCCACCTTCTCACCCTGAGCCTCCGAAACCGTCACAGGGGTGGGGCAGAGGTCTTCATCCCTCTGTCCGGTGACCAGCGCTTCAGCTGGGGAAGTTCCTTGTAACTCCCCAAATACTGCTCTTGGTGCTGGGCAGAGCACAATGAAGTTTGGCCCTGATCCCAGCTCTTCTGCTGGAGGCCCATCAGGTTGTTTTTCCTCAGCAGAAAAATCTATTAAATCCTGTGTCTCTGCAACTGGTGTCTGGGGATAGGGGTTCACCATCTCCTGTCCATGTAACCCAGAAGATGCTATAGGTACTGAGCAGAGGTTAGCAGAGCTCGGCCCTGCGGTCAGTACTTCAGCTTTGGGAATGGCAATCTCCAGATTTTCCACTGCCGATTCACTGGCATACTGCTTGTCAGGCACATTCCTCCATTCAAGATCGTCCCATGCAGAAACGGGATCATCAAGGTCAGTCGGCACTTGCTGCATCCGCCATATAACCTCCTAATCCATAGCTGCAGGGGCAGGTTGGCAAAGCACACTGTTACCCTGCCACATGGATTCTCATGGAATATTCTCTCAGCCAGGATTTCAGCATTGTCCACTGGTATTTCCTGATAGTCCCAGGCAACGGGAGCCCGGCCCTGGCGCTGAGCAGAGTCTAGCCGCTGTTTGTAGGTGATTTCCAGGTCCCAGTCCCGCGAGGCCAGAAATTCCAAATCTTCCTGTAGCCAGTGCGCTTCCGAGATATTACATTTTTTTCTCTCTGTGCTCCATTATGTCCTCCAAGCGCCACTCCCGATCATCCCCAAAGTCGGGATCACTGGACATCCTCCAATACAACAATCCCAGGCCATCATAGTCATAGCCTTCTGTGGGGCTGTCATCCGCTGACCACGGTCACTCTTGGGCTACATACCACCGGAGGGCTCTGTAGCTCTCGTCTAGCTGCATCTCTGCCCGGATCAGCCTGCTTAATTCCGCTGTCCATTCCTGCTTTGGTTGTTCCCCCAACAACGGCATTCTTATTTCATACTGTGACCAGTACCTTACATGGATGGAGGGGAGAGCTTTTCCCTGGTGTCGCTGCTCGAGAGCTAGCGCTTCCTTCCAGAGTTTGCAGCGGATCGAATCAGACCATCCAAGCAGGACCTCTTCTGATACTGGTCCTGTGTGCTGTATCTGCTTCTCTCGCAACCTCCTTCTGAAATCCTCTTCCATGGTTACTGGTATCTGTACCTCTCCTCGTCTTTCATTTGGTGCTGCTTCTTTAGGCGTTGTCACCGATCGTCGTATTTCTGCAATTCTCAGCTCATGTTGCCGCTCTCGTTCTTTCTCATCAAAAGCTTTAAAAGCGCTAAACGGAATCTTCCTTGTGTCTGCTGTGCTGTACTCACTGTTTGGAGAATGTGCGGCTGCTTGTTGGACTGCTGCCAGTTTTACTGTAGCTCTGCGTCTCTTATTTGTTTAGCCTCCTCCGCTAACAGGGTCATCACTTTCAGCACCACATCCGCCATTGGGTTCGGACCGAACCATGCTAATTTCTCTCTTATTAGCTTGTTGGCTGGTGATTACTCCTCCTGAATCACTGGTGTCTCCATCTCTTGTACTGCTGGCGTTGCTGCAACCGAGTTCTCCTGGTCTAGCTGCATTAATTCTGCTATGATGACACGCTCGGTTTTGTTGCTAGCAATCCTTCCACAAACTTCCAGTAGTTCTTTCAGTGTATTTCTTTTAAGCCGGGTGTACCAGTCTTCCATTCACTGTTCCCAGTGTCTGCTTGGAATCCTGGTGTAAAGGAAAGTAGAAGGGAAAATCCCGCTGCTGCCAACCAGTTGTGACGGTGGTAGAACATATCTCCGTCAAGCCTTCTCTTCTTCTCCCATAAAATAAATCACCCAATATTCCACGAGTAGGAATATCCCTGGAATTGCCGAATAATCCATACATGAGCCAAGGCTTAAATTTGGATTTAAACAGGACACACTTTATTGAAAGTACACAGCACACTTTTATACAGGATTTGGAACATCCCGCCCCCAACAACGGCTTTCTTATTGGTCCTTTTTACAGTCCCATCAGTTTCCCATCAGGTCCACCTTCCATGCAAATGAGGACTTGAAAATGACACGGCAGAGATTGGTCAGAACGTTTTGAATAGAAAGACTTATGTGTATTCAGACACAAGCCCCAGGGGGGCAATCAATGTACACAATAGCCAGCCACAGAAGAATGGGACCGTCTGGAGAGTTGAGACAGGGCAGAAGACATTTACCTGATAATCAAACGGCTTTTAAATAGGGTTATCACACAATGGACAATGAGTATCTCTTATGAGTCTATTGACCTGGCTGGGGTTCAGAATAAAATCTCCTGTAATCTCTCAAGACATCCTGGAATATGAACTATCCGTAATGTCCCATCTTCTGTAATACATGAATTATGATGATTTCACTTAGAAACACTTCAGTATTTCATGGTCCATGACAGCTCTCAACACAAAACTCAAAAACTTTGTGTGGAAAGGCATGAAACCCTGCTGCTCTCACTCCCAACTCCTCAAGCATAAAAGCGTCAGCGGCATGGGTATGATTGACCTCTATGACTATTGGGTTGCGACACATTTATCTCAATTAAAAAGGATTGATATTGAACAATCCAACTGCCCCACGTCCTCACTTAGCAAGCTACTATTAGCTGACATATAGAAGCCCTGGCCACTTAAAAACGTTCCCCTCTCTACCCAAGTCTCACTGTTTGCATGGAGAACCTTCTATTCTGTAAGCCACCCACACCTGCAGAAAACTTTGATATCTATACCTTTGATGGTCCTGGAACTGATTATCCCTCATTCCTCCACAGGGGAGGAATATCAACCCTTGGACACATGTTTATGGATGGGACCCTTAAACAGTTTGGGCAACTCCAGAGGGAATTTCACATCCGGACATCTGATCATTATTCATACCTTCAAAGATCTCACTTCCTAAAATCTCTGACCTCCTCTGAAATACTTAGGCCCCTTTCAGACTGGGGCGGGAGCCATGGTGGCGGTATAGCGCCTCTAAAAATAGCGGCGCTATACCGTCGGATTTACCGCGGGATTCCGCCGCTAGCGGTACGGTATTAACCCCTGCTAGTGGCCGATAAAGGGTTAATACCGCCCGCAATGCGCCTCTGCAGAGGCACATTGTGGGCGATATTGCCGCGGTTTCCCATTGTTTTAAATGGGAAGGAGCGGTATACACGCCGCTCCTCTCACCGCTCCAAAGAAGCTGCTGACAGGAGATTTTTTTCTTTCCCGCCAGCGCATCACCTCACTGAGTATGCAGTGAAGGAGTTTTTCAGGTGGTATAGCAGCGCTATTTATATCGCTGTACCGCCTGAAAAACTCCTCAGTGTGAAAGGGGTCTTATCCATAAACAAGGTTGGTAGTAATTACAAGATGTACCATCCTCTGTTAAAGCAACCACTCTATTCTAATCTACAACATTCTACAAAGCAAACTCACATTTCACAGATCTAACCCATACACAAAATGGGAAGCAGACCTAAGGGTAACCTTTAGTGCTCACCAATGGAAAACAGACTTTAAATCTATATACCATTTCCCCAAAAATTGTCTTGAGGTGGTACTTTACCCCATACAGACTCTGGACCAGATCCATAAAACTTTTATGGCGGCGTATCTCCAGATACGCTGCCGTAATTTCAAATCTCCATCGTCGCATCTTTATGGCGATTCTGAAAGGCAGTTACGCCTAAATTTTACCAAGATACGACCGGCGTAAGTCTTACGCCGTCGTATCTTGGTTGCATATTTACGCTGGCCGATAGGGGCGCTTCCGTATTTTTTCCACGTCAAAAATGCAAATGAGCTAGATACGCCGATTCACGTACGTACTTGCGGCCGGCGCATTTTTTTTACGTTGTTTGCGTAAGGCTTTTTCCGGCGTTTACGTTGTTTGCATTAAACGTTCGCGAATAGGGCTTTGCATAAGTTACGTTTACGAAACCAATGAGTATTTGTGGCATAATTTTGCGCATGCCCACTGGGATACGTCTACGGACAGCGCATGCGCAGTTTTTTAGAAACGTCTTTTACGTGGGGTCATGGTAGAGAGCAGTGATTGGAGCTTTCTGGCAAAGGGGCCACCCCCTGTCAGAATAAAACAGTTCAGCAGGGAGGCCACTGTACTAACATTGGATCGTTAGTACAGAAACTCTGACCAGAGCTTTCAGTTTTTTTTTTGTTCAACCTGCTAGGTTGAAGGAAAAAAAACTAGCAGTGTGTCCCAAGCCTTAGACATAAAAGAACAATTAACCTTTTGCAGTGCAGGCACAGCCTCACTGCACAGGATAGTTTTTTTGTATATAACAAAAAAACCTGCGTGCTATTAATTCGATTAATACAAATAAACATAATAACATAATATTTGTATAATGTATTAATATTTGAAAACAAATATATATATATATATATATATATATATATATATATATAATTATTGATTTATTATAATAATATCATTTGCATGGACACTTTTCTGTTTGGATTGCACTGTTTTGATCTTCAGTTTTTTTTTTTACATTTGCATTTTATATTTATTATTGTTTATGTCATTTATTGCACATAGTAAATATTGAGCACTACAGCACTGCACAGTTTGTAAATATTACAAGATAGTTTTTTTTGGGCTTTAAAGTGGAAATAAACCTATGGATATAACTTTTTCTGAAAACTGTTACATTAAAGGCATGCCATAAATGATAACTGTAACAGTTGTTTGTGCTCTCAGCTGAACTGTCAAGTCATCAAATGGCTGGTGTCATAACTGATCACATTTGTCACATCATGGCAATCTCAGATCAAACAGAGACTAATGCCGTGTACAGATCGGACATTCCAACAACAAAGTTTGTTGGCTCAAACTTGTCTTGCATATACATGGTCACACAAATTTTCAATAGGCAGTGCGGCTCTTCTGCTTGATTTCAAACATATGTGGAATTTTGTGTGCGCTGGAATTGTGTACACATGATCGGAATTTCCGACAACAAAACTTGTTGTCGTAAAATTTGAGAACCAGCTCTCAAATTTTTGTTGTCGGAAATTCCGACAGTAAATGTCCGATGGAGCCTACACAAGGTCGTAATTTTAGACAACAAGCTCCCATCCAACATTTTTTTCGGAAACTTCCAGAATTAGATATCAGTTTTCTTGCCTGTAATGCCGCGTCCCCACAACCACTTTTCGGGTTGTAAAAAAATACATTTTTTATGTCATTAAAACGATTGTGTGTGGGCTCCAGAGCATTTTTCACGATTTAAAAAATGGCCATTAAAAATTTAGAACATGCTCTAATTTTTCACGACTTTTTTAACCACTTAAGCCCGGACCAATATGCGGCTAAATGCCCAAAGGCGGTTTTACAATTCGGCGCTGCGTCGCTTTAACAGACAATTGCGCGGTCGTGCGACATGGCTCCCAAACAAAATTTGCGTCCTTTTCTTCCCACAAATAGAGCTTTCTTTCGATGGTATTTGATTTCCTCTGCAATTTTTATTTTTTTGCGATATAAACGGAAAAAGACCGAATATTTTAAAAAATAATTATATTTTCTAATTTTTGTTATAAGAAAAATCGAATAAACTAAATTTTAGTCAAACATTTAGGCCAAAATGTATTCAGCCACATGTCTTTAGTCAAAAAAAAAAAAAATCGCAATATAAAAAAAAAAATTAGCTACCTAGCGGCAACAGTGACACTAATACAGCGATCAGAAAACCGATCGCTTAGTGACACTGGCAATAGGGCGTGAAAGGGTTGACTAGGGCGGTGATCAGGGGGTTAAACCTTTATTAGGGTACCCTGGACCTAACACTAACTGCCTGTCACACTAACTGTCACACTGATACTAAATGCAGTGATCAGTAAATATATGATCACTGCAATCAGTGACACTGTGACAGGGGGCTGGGGGGGGGGGTGATCGGAAGGGGTTAATGTGCCTATGTGTGTGGTGTCAGTGTGCTGTTGGTGCGACTTACTTGTGATGTCTTCTCTCCTCTCGCCGGATTGAAAATACCGCCGAGAGGAGAGGTGACATCACTTCCTCTGCCAGTGTTTACATTAGACAGGCAGAGCAAGTGCAGAGCGGAGGCTCTGCAGATTGGCTGGGAGCGATCACGAGGGGGCGGACAAAAACGAACAGCCGCCCCCTCATCCCAGATCGCTCCCAGAGGTAAGACGCCCGCCGCATGTAGCGGGGGGGGGGGGGTCCCGATCGGACCCCCGACCTGCAAAAAGGCAGGGACATACATATACGCCCATCTGCCTGTACGTGCCATTCTGTGGACGTACATATACATGCGGCGGGTGTTAAGTGGTTAACATTGTCGTTTTTAACGTTGTACATCACTACGCTTTGCTAGAGCATTTTTTTTCACGATTGTGTGTAGACAGGGCCATTTTAACAATCGGGTTGAAAAAAAACGTTGTTTTTTCTAGACCATTAAAAACTTTATTTTTTACAACCCAAAAAACGGTCGTGTGTACGCGCCATTAGTCTTATTTGACACTGTTTTATTGAAAAAACTCATCAAAAACATATTTCCAGTGAGTATTCTGTTTTCCTGGCTCCTAGCATGCACCTGTGAAACAAGGGCACGTGACTTAAAAAGACATCAAAAACGCAACCTTTGGCCATTTTTAATGCATTTGGACACATGGAAAGCTGCATTTTTGGTACAGTTTTGAAAATTGCACCAATAGTGCAGCAAGCAGAACTTAAATAATTAAATAAAAACACAACTAAAATGCAACTGACTGGTATGAAGAGTTCCATAGCATTTAAAGGAATGCTTGTTGCATGCATTTTTGTTCTGCTTTCCTTAACCACTTAAGACCCGGACCAATACGCTGGTAAATGACCCAAGGTGTTTTTGCGATTCGGCACTGCGTCGCTTTAACAGACAATTGCGCGGTCGTGCGACGTGGCTCCCAAACAAAATTTGCGTCCTTTTCTTCCCACAAATAGAGCTTTCTTTTGGTGGTATTTGATCACCTCTGCGATTTTTATTTTTTGCGCTATATACAAAAATAGAGCGACATTTTTGAAAAAAAAACACTATTTTTTACTTTTTGTTAAAAAAAAATCAAATAAACTAAATTTTAGTCAAACATTTAGGCCAAAATTTATTTAGCCACATGTCTTTAGTAAAAAAAAAAAATCGCAATAAAAAAAAAATAGCTACCTAGCGGGAACAGCGACACTAATACAGCGATCAGAAAAATGATCGCTTAGTGACGCTGGCAATAGGGAGTGAAAGGGTTAACTAGGGCGGTGATCAGGGGGTTAAAACTTTATTAGGGGGGGTGGGGGGGCTATCCTGAACCTAACACTAACTGTTTTTTACACTGCCTGTCACACTGACACTAAATGCAGTGATTAGATCACTGCATTCAGTGACACTGTGACAGGGGGGTGGGGGGGGGCGATCACAAGGGGTTAATATGCCTATGTGAGTGTGTGTCAGTGTTGTGTTGGTGCACACTTACTTGTGATGTCTTCTCTCATCAGCAGCGCTGGGAAACAGCGCTGCGATGAGAGGTGACATCATTTCCTCCTTCCTGTGTAAACACAGGAGGAGGAACTGACAGGATGGGATCGCGCTCCCATTGGCTGGGAGCGATCGCGGGGGGGCGGGTAAGCGCCGACATCTGCCCGCTGATCCCGGATCGCTCCCGGAGCCAGGGGGACCCCCGCACGCCGCGGAGGGGGTCCCGATGGGACCCCCGAACCGCACTTAGGCGGGGACGTAAATTTACGCCCTTGTGCCTGTACGTGCCATTCTGTGGCCGTATATGTGCGTGCGGGGGTCCTTAAGTGGTTAACTGAAAAACTGATCAAAAACTGATTAGTGTGAAAGGGCCCTTAAGGAAAGAAGGCTTAATTCCACTTTAAACCTGCATATTATGTAACCAGCCCTTTTGGCAAATGATTTGTTGGAATTTTAAGCTGGGCCTTAAGCATGTTCTCATAGAAAAGATAAGAGCAGATGACCAACCCTACTGTGGCATTGAAAAAAGACAGAATGCACACTTAAATATGCCTGGCTACCTGTTTGCCTATTTACAGATACAATATACTTGAAATCCATCTGTAACATTACATTCTCTGAACTATTAGGGCTCTTTCACACGGGCGGACCGTTCAGATCTGCCTGCCAGTTTTTTAGGCGGACCTGAATGGGCGCTCCGTGCACCTCTATGGAGCCCGCTCCGATCCGCCAAAGTGTGACAGAGGAAAAACCTACTTTTCCATCCGTCTATCGGATCAGGTGAACACGGACAGATGGTCCGTGTTCATCCGATCCCCCCATGGGGGAGAGCGGAGAAAGGACAGGGCGGTCCCTGCACAGTGTGCGGGGACCACCCTGTCATCTGCCGGCTCAGCGGGGATCAACGGAGCGATCCCCGCTGAGCAAGCGAGGGTTCACGGGGCGGCTCATTACTGATCCGCCCTGTGTGAAAGAGCCCTTACAAATTTGTTTCCTTAGTGGTTTACATGAGACTGTTGTATGTGTGAAATTGTTAGTGTACATACCAATGATGATGTGAAAATTACAGTAAACCATTGCAATTAACCCGATTTCAGTTCATTGCAATCAGATCTGTCAAGTGATTATTTCTGATTAGTAGCTGTAGCTTTTAACACTTCATCATTGCTCTTTAGGGCTTGTGACGATTGGCAAATGCAACTTGCTTTTCACATCAATGTAAGAATATTCTGAGATCATTCAGAATTCCAATGACAAGTGCATGTGACTTGCAGTTTACCTCCTTATGGACTACATTTTAATTGCTTTAAGACATTTTCTTTATCGTACACCACGGGATGCAGAGCCAGTCATTACATAATAGGTAAGGGGGT
Organism: Rana kukunoris; assembly: GCA_029574335.1. Taxonomy (NCBI): domain Eukaryota; kingdom Metazoa; phylum Chordata; class Amphibia; order Anura; family Ranidae; genus Rana; species Rana kukunoris. The sequence continues at coordinate 327,678,728 of CM056052.1, read as the reverse complement.
CACCAGCTGTGATTGGACACTGGCGCAACCAATTGAAGACCGTTCCTCTCCATATAACCCCTCCCATCAGAAAAGTACCTCAGTTTTTTTCAGTGTCTTTCTGCAATCTTTATCCCAGGGGTAGAAAACTGGCAAGCGATCTGAGTCTTCAGAAGCTATCACCAGGAGAGTGGTTTCTCCACCCGTTGTCTTTCGGGCCATATGCCAGAGATGGGGGACCACTAATGTAGACCTGCCAGCTGCCAGGTTCAACAAAAAGTTGGAGAACTTGGTGTCCAGGACGAGAAATCCTCTAGCCTAAGGAACGGATGCTCTAATAATTACCTGGAATCAGTTTTCACTGATCTATGCATTCCCTCCGATCCCTCTCTTACAGAGACTACTTCGCAAGATCAAAAAAGAGGCAATACCAGTAATCCTAGTGGCCCCAATTTGGCCCAGGAGGCCTTGGTACGCCAAAATCGTACAAAGGCAGTAGGAAGGCCCTGGAAGCTTCTGCTTTGACACGTCCTGCTGTTGCAGGGTCCATTGGTCCATCCTTCCTTACAAAGGCTAAATTTGAGGGTCTGGCTGCTGAGACCCACATTTTGAAAAAACGAGGGGTCTCTGGTCCAGCACTTTCTATGCTCATTAATGCTAGAAAGCCAGCCTCCAGACTCATCTACTATAGAGTCTGGAAAGCATATGTCTCCTGGTGTGAATCCAGAGGATGGAATCCTCAGAAATATGAAATAAGCAGGATTCTTTCTTTTTGTCAGTTAGGAGTGGATATGAAATTAGCCCTTAGTACCATCAAGGGTCAAATATTGTCTCTATCAGTCTTCTTTCAAAGACCACTGGCATCTCATTCCCTAGTTTCGGCGTTCATTCAGGGTGTACTGCGGATCAATGCACCAATCAAGTCTCCCTTGTGCCCATGGGATTTTAATTTGGTTTTGTCAGTATTGCAAAAGCATTGAAATCCACCATCTCTAGGTGGATTTGACAAGTAATTATTTAAGTTTATGGTTTAAAGAACAGGACTCCTTTTTCTGTTAAGGCGCACTCTACCAGGGCGATAAGTGCTTCATGGGCAGTGCATCACCAGGCTTTGTTGGCTCAAATCTGTAAAGCTGCAACTTGGTCCAAATTCTATCAAATAGATGTGAAAGGACACGAAGATTCCACCTTTGGGCAAAGTGTGCTGCAGGCAGCATTATAGGGCTTCTTGTCCGCAAGCGGCCTGCTTGATCTGGGTCTCCCATCCTTCATATTGAGCATTGCTATGGGAGGTCCCATTATGTAATGACTGGCTCTGTGTCCCGTGGTGCTCTACGATAAAGAAAACAGGATTTTTAGAACAGCTTACCTGTAAAATCCTTTTCTTTGCATGGCATCCTGCCTATTCCAGATGTACAATCACATAACTTATATATATATATATATATATATATATATATATATATATATATATATATATATATATATATATATATACACACACACACACACACAAGTAATACCATATCCAAAATTCCCTAGCCCATGGAAATCAATTAGATTTCATCTGCTACGGATTACAGCAGTCTATACACCATCTTACTTTTTTGATTTAGTTACTAATAAATTGATTGGCAATGTAGCTGGGAGATGTTTGCTCATCTGCTGCAGAACCTAGTGGTAATTGTGTATAAGAAGGACTTACAAATACATTTTGACTGTATGCTCTTTAAAAAAATAAAAAATAAATACAGAGGCCACACTACATTATTCCACACTAGTGTTTCATTCTCTTTTAACAGTCCTATTAACCACTCACCACAGAAAATACCGGATAGTAATTCTGTCAATGACTTGATGACAAATAACTCTCTTTAATCACTGTCCAAGGTATGTCAGGAGATTTTGTACCATTACGGTGCAATTCAACACAAGTCTTGCCATTAGAAGATAGAAAGGCTGTTCTAACAGCACAGCCACAAAACTCACCACGGTGGAATGGATGTGCCCTGATGCTTAGCATGCGCAGTTTGAAATAGAAAAATAGGGAGGCTGGCAGGATCACCAAGAATTTTACACAAAGGAAGCAACACAAAAAGAACAGGATGCTCTTTTATAGGCCGATATGTATTCTTCTACATATTTTTGGTAAAAAAAATGCAATAGGCGCTTATTGATTGGTTTGCGCAAAATAGGATATAGTTTTATGGCATTTTTATGAATATATATATATTTTTTTTACTACTAATTGCCACAGCACCAGGTGTACTAGGGCAGTGTTGTTCAACTCCAGTCCTCAAGGCACACCAACAGGTCAAGTTTTCAGGATTTCCCTCAGATGAAATGGCTGTGGTGATTACTAAGGCAGTGAAACTGATCAAATCACCTGTGCAAAATAATGGAAAGCCTGAAAACATGACCTGTTGGTGTGCCTTGAAGACTGGAGTTGAAAAACACTGTACTAGTGGACCAAGGTCAGGTAGCCAGTGCCTCAGGGAGACCTAGGTGGCTTTTGATGTCGAGCAAGTCCTGTAAACCAGGCAAGCTACTTAGTTATGACAAGACATATATGTTTCTGGATTCCGGGATTCAGGGCTAAGTTTTCAGATAACCTCTGGAACCCCAGAATTGTGGTATCTGCTGTTTTAAGGGACTTGTAGTGTCTTTACCTCTTTGGGAATCTGGCCACAGTGGCCAGTGGGATATCCAGTCAATCACCTAATCCGGGTGGTGGGACACTTTGCCTATTAATGGATCTTGGCAGTTGGGCATCTTGCTTGGAACCCTGCACCGCTTCAGACTATGAGGAACTTTTCTTGACTTGCATTATGGAAGACTGTCTTTTATGGACTGGTTCAGCTTTTTCTAAATGAAGCGTCAGGAGGCCACTCCATAGAGGGGGGTACTGTCAGTACTGTCAGGAAAGGACTCACCTGCTGGTGGCACTGTGGCTCCCAAATACGTTGCATGCAGTTCCAGTTTCCACCAACAGGTGTCTCCCAGACAACAGAAGTTCCTCCCTTTCCCTAGCGCATCACGATTCTGTTCGCCTCCTTGTTTCCAGAGATCCTGGTCCAGTCTGCACCCCTCTGTCTTACTCCTGCCTCCCTCTGCTCAGTAGCCAGTTGGATCCCCTCTTCCTTGCAACCTTGCATTTGCTGTACCCTTGTCCCTAGGTCGTTTTTTGTATATAGTTAGTTGTTCAGTTCAACAGTTCTTGTCAATGGGGTTTGGTTTATGTGGTTGGGGTTGTTGTGTTTATTGTTTGCTGTGTTCTTGGTTGCTGTGTTTCACTGTAAATAAATATATAAGGATATATACCTTGTCTGGTCTCAGTTTCCTCGTGCAGCTACGCGCCTGGTCTCCTTTGCTATAGAAACCTGACATTATGGGATTTAATTTACCCAGAGGGACAGTTTTTAGATTCCCAGTTTATCCAAAGCAACACAAAAATGGTTTGGCTGGAATTCCACTCTAAATATACAGATATTTCAGTTCACTCAGAAGCATATCCGTGGTCCTATGTTTGCATCACTAAAAACATTGCTTGGAAAGCTGATACTATGTAATCCGTTGATTAAGGCAGCAGTCTGTCGAAAGCAGCATAACCTACAGGCTTTTCAGATTCAATTTATTTCCTCTATTACTCTTGCTATACTGTTAGTTTGGCTTTGAAAAATCCCATTAATTGATAGAACAGTTAGATGATCTTGGCAAGAGGTTTGGCAGTTAGGAATGAGAGGACATATTTCATAGTGTCTTAAATGATGAATCTTTGTATAGACAGGTTCGGAGTTCTGATTGGTGTATGAGGAAATTAGATCTCTAGTTGGTTGCCTGAGGTGCTTTTTGAGAATTGAAAGATGTAACTGTTCTGAAATGCTTATGAGAATGGCTAGGGTACATCAGTTTGATGAAGTGAAGAGCAAGCTTTTAATATGTTAATCTCATTGACTGAAATAGACACAATATATATTGCCCTTGCATTTGGCATCCAGCGTATTCAATTGTAGAAAACTGCTATGCAAAGCACTATTTAGACAATATGCTTTAAATAAAACGCATATTAGAGACCACAACAGATCTAATAGCTGTGCCTATGTCCAATATAAATAAGGAAACATGACAGTAAAAATCTAGAGAAAATTATATCACTGGATTTACCCATTATACCCATCAGGACATACTGTAATTGTATATGTTTTACAAAAAAGTTTTCCACAAATAAAACCTATTTAGCACAGTTACAGTATATACTGTAATTTCTATAATTCACTATTCAAAGGTAATTAAGCCTATGTCCTGTGTTTTATTCAACAGAAAAAAAGAAAGATGTTGCTGATTTAGGTGACTAATAGCCTAATAACAGCCTGGGGAATCCCCATAACACTTCACTGCTAACTTTGACAATACTTCTGGTCATGGTAAAAATTTGCGATTGTGTTAAAAGTAATACCCCTCCCCCACACCATTGTTTGTAAAGGCATATTTGAGAATTAATCAGTTTTATTTGTATTCCGTTTTTTGTATTTCTGCTGTGGCAATTGTATTTTTTCAAGCATCTCTTGGTAATGAAGGTTATCGTGGGGCTATTAAATGGTAATGAGTGAACAAATTTGGTTTGCAAGAGGTATGGCAAACCCAGAAAAAAACTGCTAAACATAAACCTATTGAAGTCCTAGGCTTCAGTTACACATGCATTGAAAGAAGGGAGTTAGGCTGTGTTTTTTTTTTCCATAAAGAGTTTTATTGAGAAAAGGCATAACATCAAGCCATACAGACAATGAAAGTACATGAACATATGTTATGCAAACTTACAGGACCTATTAATATAGCAGAAATATCCCAAGGCTAGTAGGTCCGCCAATATTCCAATCTCACCATCTGGGATTGGTAGAATATAGCAACACGGCCGTTGATGATAACACAACACAAATTACCTTTTGAGGAAAGAAAGAGTAAGGCCTCGTACACACGAGGCAATCTATTTGTTCAAATCGGTCGGACCGACCGATTTGAACAAATCTGTCTGATAGAATTTTGGTTTGCTCGGGTGTACACTCGAGCAAACCAAAATCCCCGCCAGCAGACAGCGCGCTGACGTGTCGGTGACGTGGCGGTGACGTTGACGCCACCACGTCACCGCACCAGGAAGTAAAACACTTCCGCGCATGCGCCGAATCCATTCGGCGGCGGTGCGGGACGACATGTCTGCTGGTAAGTGTACTAACCAGCAGACATGTCGGGCGGACGGATTCCCACCCGATAGATTTCAAAGCATGCTTTGAAATCTGTCGGGTGGCCAAATCCATCGGCTCGGCCGTACACACGATCGAATCTGTCTGCTGGGACGGTCTAGCAGACCGTTTCCAGCAGACAGATTTGATCGTGTGTACGAGGCCTAAGAGAGTAAAGGAGAGAAGAGAGAAAAAGCGAGAGAGAGAAAGAAAATAAGAAAAAAAGGGGGGAGGAGGAGGAAGGATCAGGATAAAGGGGTCATCGGTGTGCCAGCGGTCATCCACCGAAGTAGTCATATAGGTTGGACCCCACAACGCTCAATCGATATGTCTAGGCCAGCATTAACTACAGTCTAGGAATTATGAGCCTTTAAGCGTTGATTTGCTTTAAAGTGAGTCCAGCAAGCCCATGTGTTTGTAAATTTCAGAATGCGCTCTTGAAATAGCGCTCTTGAAATAGCTCTTCCATTTCCATCAATTTTTAGAGATCTTACCGAACCATTCCCCAATCGTCGGAGTGTGTGTGGAGCGCCAATGTCCCGAGATGTAAAGTCTCGCCGCATTCACCATATGCATGGCCAGGGATTTAAAAAATTCAGGTCTGGTTAAATGTGTATGATGCAAGAGGTATTGTGCCAGGGAGTAATCTAGGGTATAAGTAGTAACATGCGCAATAATCTCTTGCATCTCTTTCCAAAATGGCTGAAGGGAATCACAATCCCACCATATGTGGAGCATGGTCCCCTTCCCCCTCCCGCACCTCCCAGCATGTTTCTGGGATAGCTGTCGAAAATTTGTGTAGGAGAGCCGGGGTCCTATACCAGCGTGTTTCGATTTTGTAGCAGTTTTCCTGTATAGCAACATTAAGAGACCTATTATGGGTATATTCATTAATACGGGCCCAGTCCTCCTCATTCAGGGAGATCTGAAGATCAGACTCCCAGGCTATATGAGCTGAGTCTGAGTACCTGGGGGTGTCATCTAAAAGGATCTTATATATACACTAGAAATCAAGTGTCTCTGTGGAGAAGTTTGTGTACATAAAGATTCGTATCGAATTCCGCATCCTTAAGCAAGGATGAGTCTAGTCGCCAGGTTTTAGTCCTGGAGACCGACTCTGGAAAAGCCAGGGTGACCGAGATGGGGTGGTGATCAGAGAGAAACATAGGGCCATATTCACGTACAGTGGCGCATATTTTTACCGGAGTAGCGCACCTCCTTTACGTTAGACCGGCGCAATGTAGAGGCGCAATTACCGCATCCTCGTAGTATTTGCGCAGAAATTTGTGCCGGTGCAACGTAATTTCCGAGAAGCGTAAGGCGGGGTAATTCAAATTGGGAAGGACATGGGCGTGTTCCATTTAAATGAGCCGTGACCCCATGAAAATGAAGGGCCAGCCGGATTGCGCATGCGCACATGAAGCAGACCATGGTCAACACCTCTCTGCGCATGCTTACAACTCGACACGGCGCAATCAGTGAAATTGGAACTTAGTGAGCTACGCAGAGAGCTTAAATAGACTGAGACAAACGCCCTTCCTTTGCAAAAGTACATCCATTTGTATCCCTTCCTATACAGCAAGGTGCTTTTGTTCTGTTAATTGTTAACGTTTGTTGGTTTTTGACATGTCTTTGAGATATTTGGTGACTGTTTTGGAGAGAGCTTTTTGTCTTTTCTGTGTTTACTTTGCTGTGTTTTTTTTTTTATATATTTTTGCTGGGCATTTTTTTTTCTGTTTGTGAATGATTTTGGAATGTGGGGGTGACATTCCTGCCGGAAAAGGGGTGTCACCCTCATTTGTGGTGGAGAAGTGATCCCCAGGTCCATGTGAATGGGGTATGAATGTACAGTGACATGCTGCTCACAAGTCCTGCATGGTGGGCTTGTGCTAATCCAATGTGATGAGGATGTGGTGTGTGTGATATAGGGACCACAGTGGTGTGCATGCATGCATTCTCATTGTGCCATGATTAATGTGTGTGTTTAACGTGCAAAGATGCCTAATGTGAGCTGTCTCCTGGCTGCTCTTCCCTTAGAAGACGGGGTAGCCTTGGTTAGGGGGGGATTGTCTGGTTCGGGGGTCAGGTCATCACATATGTCAATCTCCAGGCCCTTTCTCACTGCGAAGTTGTGCAACATGCACCGATGATCTGGCATACAAAGTTTGGGGAATACAACAGGGTACCATGGGGGGTTCCGCATAGAAGTCATGAGATGGGGTCCCTGTTCATATGCAGAGTCACCTTGAAGAGAAAAGACAGGAGGATGTTAGTAGTGCATGTGTCCCTTGTGATTTCTGCATCATGGGGGGGGACAGTCATGCCTGCCACCCATGTCACTCACCAACCAGCCAGCTGTCCCCATACATGTTCTGTTCAAATTCCATTGGGATGGGGCTATGATCTTATATGTAGCTGTCATGGGTGTCATGGGTGGTGTCATGTGTTGGGCTGGTGATGTCCTCCTGCAGGGTTGTGGTTAATTCCATGATGGCATGAGGGGTGAATCTGAAGATGCGAGACACCTCAGAATCACTCATGCCAAAGATGTCTATGCGTGTGCGATATATCCTCTCCCGTGCCCTCCTCCGTGCCCTCCTCTGTGCTCTCCTCCTTCTGCCCTCATCTAAAGTCAGTAGTATAGCTATGAGTAAGGATGCCCCTGGCATGTTGGCATACAGATTGTTGTCCTGCAAGTGTGGCTGCTCAGCTCATCCCTAACCGTGTTGCATTAGCTGACATGTAGACGGATTGTCTAATTTTAAGCAAGCTTTTATATTGCCTAATTTTAGACAGGATGTGCAGCCTGCGCTGCACAAACTTACTTTTGTGGATCGCCATAACTCCCTCATTTGCATATTTGCCTAGCAAATCAATGGTGTGTCTAGCGCATTTTTTGCGCACACGATGCGCCGGTCTAACGAAATTACGTCGGTCGAAAAATTCTAGATTTCTGGCGTATAACGTTTTGAGGATACGGCGCATAGAGACGATGGCGCATATTTCCAATTACGCAGGCGCATCTCCTGATACTCCAGCGTAAGTGCTTTGTGAATCTGCCCCATAGGATCTATTGTAGCTTGAGTAGGGTAGGTTAGGTCAGGTTGGGAAAGGAAGAAATAATCTATATGGGAGTATTATTGGAACAGAGCTGAGTAAAAAGTGTAGTCTTTGGTTGAAGGGAACAGGGTGCGCCATGTATCATGTAATGCAAGACCCTGAAGTTGTAACTTGATTTGACTTAGAGCTCGGTAAGGCAGCACGGTGGTACCTGAGGAGGTGTCAACCTCCGGATTCAGTGGGACATTAAAGTCACCCCCCAAAAGAACCATGCCCTCCTTAAATGAAAGCAGGAGGTCGTTAATCTTCCTAAAAAAGGAAACCTGGTGGTCATTTGGGGCATAGATATTTGCCAAAGTCAGAGGCCTGGAGGCATACAGGCCCTTGATAAATAAGAACCTACCCTCTGGGTCCACCACCAAAGAGTCCGACAACTGAAAAGGAGCATGCTTAGAGATCAATATGGAAACACCTTCGGTTTTCGCAGAGGGATTCGTGGAGTGCATAACTGTGGGATAAAAGCTGTCAGTGAGCATGGGAAAAGAGTCTGACCGAAAATGGGTTTCCTGCAGGAAAATAAACTGGAACCTTTGCTTAGATAAAGTAGACAAGACCTGCAATCGTTTTTCCGACACATTTAGGCCTTTTACTCTGAGTTTTTCTGCATGATTAGACCAAAACTAGGGTATAAGCCGTAGAGCTAACATTGCCAAACCTGGGATTAGGTATGTGTGCCAACAGCCACAAACCCGTTTGGGGTAGAGGACACGCTGGAACAGACGATGGAAGGGAAATGGAAAGAGGGGGAATCTGGTAAAAAAGGGGAGAGGAGAGGGAACTGAATGGGAAGAGAAAGAGACAGGAAACTGACAGATGTCACAAGATGGAGAAAAGGGAAAAATATCACCTAAGAAACAGAGAGCTGGGGGGCTCTGCCTGGACGAGCTCTGAAGCAGACGTGCAGCTGTGGAGCTCCGCTGGGACGGCATCAATCGGCTGCCATCCAAAACACAATCAGGCTCCGTTCACCCTCTAACTTGGCTTCACAGGTACCTGGGCCCCCCTGTACAGAATTTGTCCAAAATCGCGGAGTCCGGCCGGCTGGCTGTTGATTTGCCGCGCTCGGGGAGAGCTTCACTGGGCCGTGTCTGGGCGCCATCTTGGGGCCTACGAGACCTCCCGTTCCTGATTCGTTTGAGCCCGGTAATTTGCGGGACGAGGGGCCGTGACATCGTTCCTCTTCATCGGCGGCATCACCGGCTGTAGTGGAGCGAGTCCTCACCTGCGGAATAACTGCGGTTTGGTCCTGAAATCTCACGGCCGGACGCACCTCCGCTGGGCGGCAGATCTAGACAAAACCGCAGCTTCGGCCTAGTCCCGGAGGCCAGCGGCCATCTTGGTGCACCCAATCTGTCTCACCTGAACCCCCCCTAGAAGGCTCCCTGGACTGTTGCCACTTGTCCTGGGTCCTCAACTTAACAACTTTGTGTCATTGTTTTCGTGCAGCTGTTGGAGAAGTTGTTCTTTCAGCTAAATGATACACCTAACAAAAGTCTAAAGACGGGAGGGGGATGCATGTGCAGCTTGTGAAATGGAGGAAGTTTAAAATCAGAAACCTTGGCCTCACTTTATCCTTCCGTGGCTCCCGCTCTGCACCGCCAGCTTCTACAGCCCCCGGGAGCCTCTCACTAGCTCCAGGAACTGCTCAACTGCCCAACGGACATTTTATAAGGGGAAGGTCAGGGATTAATGTCGCAGTTCCTCGGTCGTGTGTACGCGGCCTGACTGATATCACCGTTTTGCCTGACGAGCCCCCGCTGATTGATCCTTCTCTTTTTTTACTGAACAGACCGCACCTCAGCCATCAGCTTCTACCCTTCCAGCAATGATGGCGCTGGTGACAGAGAAGGTACTTGACCAAAAGTTACAGGCTCTACTGCAGAACCTCACCAACAACATCGCTAAAGAGGTAAACAAATTAGCACATCAACTTAGAGGGGAGATAGATCAGTTGGGGGAGCGCACTGATAATCTTGAGACTAAATTTGATGATATGGTCCAATATGTCAATGCTTTAGAAGAAGAAAATGCTGTGACACAGCTTCAAATACAACAAGAGGATCTCGAGAACAAAGAGCGCCGACAAAACCTACGGATCCGCGGGGTCCCTTAGTCAATTTACGATAAGGAAATTCGGCCCTACCTGCTTACTCTCTTCATTTATCTAGATTGGCGCCTTGACCGGGCGCACAGATCGCTGGCCCCTAAGCCTCCTCAGGGAGCCAATCCCAGAGATATCATTGTTCGCTTCCACTTCTATGAAAGCAAAGAAGCTTTGACCGCCATCACACGCAACAGATCGAGAATTTAATTTAAAGGTGCAAAGATTCAACTTTTTAGTGATCTATCTCCCATTACCCTAGCCAAACGGTGCACTTTGAGGCCTGTAACAGCACACCTACAGCGGCACCAAACCACGTACCGTTGGGGCTTTCCATTTTGCTTATCAGTAACCAAGGATGGAATGCAGCATTCCATAAGGGATCTTCAGGAATGTGACTTTTTCATCAAGAGCCTGGGTCTTCCTCCCATCCTGGATAAGGACCTACAGGCACAACCTCCAGTACCCAGACCTCTTTCTACTCCGGGAAAGATATAGATTTTGGTTTGCCATAGATCTCGGAATGCCATCTCCGTTCCTTAAAAGGGCTACATCATCTAAGGGTCACATCTGATTTTGCCTTTTTTTTCTCTTTACGATGCTCTTTACACGGTGACCCTGATCTTCACCTTTTTTGCCTGATTGCTCTGATCCCCGAATCTAACTTTTCTTTTTTGTCTGCTCCATGCAGATGGGTTTTTACCCCCTGAACACTTGTTTGATAAGTATTTCCTGATTGTTTATTTTTTCCTTGCAGTTTTCTTGGAATAGATTAAGGCCAATGAATTGGCTCTTACGGGCTGGCATGCACCCCCTCTGTCACTGTCATGGTCCTGGAATGTGACCATGACCTCCTGAGGGGACCATTCCCCTCAGGCTTCATGCCTGAAAGGTATTTTTTTTGTTGTTTTTTTTGTTGTTGTTCTTGCTGTTTTTTTTCCATGTTTTATACAAAAAATTGCAGGTAATGGAGATCCTAGGGTCCGTCTTGACCTTTGACTTCCTTTCCAAATGCCCCTGGGACTCTCATATATTATCCATGTTTTTTTCAATTTTTTTCTGGTATTTTTTTGACCCATTTCAGAAACACGGCTGTGTTTCCACTACCATGTGCCAATTTTTCCTATATGTACTTGTTATTACAATCATTCGTTTTTCTACATCATGGTCTCTGCTAAATATATGTTTTTTTTATGCAATGCGAGATATGCTTACAATGCATAGCAATGGCTATTAATATACTATCTTACAATGTTAATGGCCTGGGCTCCATCCGTAAGCGTTGGCTGGCGTTGAAAGAGTTCAGGTCCTTTAATGTTGACGTGATCATGGTTCAGGAGACACACTTTAAGGCTGATGGTTCATTTAAATTTGCATCTAAACACTTCCCTACCACATTTGTTGCCTCTGATCCCTCCGGTAAAGCCGGAGTGGCTATTCTCTTAAAATGTTCCACTGCCATACGTGTTAAATCTTCATTTCTAGACCCTCGTGGCCGTTTTATTCTCTTGAGCTGTGATCACATGAACACGTCTTTCACTTTAGCAAATGTGTATGCTTCCAACTCGGGTCAGATTGGGTTTCTTGAGGATTTTTTTAAAACTTACTGCCTTTTTCCAATCCTTCATTTTTTCATTACCGCTCCACTGTTGTCTTATTTAACTGACTCTAATGTTCATCCGCTTACATGGTCAGATCATGCGCCCATCTCACTCGAGCTCCTCTTGTCTGCACCATCCCGACCATGTCACTGGCGTCTCAATGAGTGCCTTCTCAATACCCCCGCTGTTCACCTACGGTTACAACACCAACTATCCACATTTTTTCAACTCAACGAGGGCTCGGTGTCTGAGGTCTCTACTCTGTGGGAAGCTCACAAGGCTTTTTTTTAGGGGTGAGTGCATTGCCGCTGGATCTCGCCTTAAGAGAGATCGTGCTCTCCAACGCACGACTCTATTAGCCGACTTAACTAAAGCTGAGAAGAATCTTAGTTTTCCCATGGTGGACTGCCTCCTCATTGTGACCTCCCTGAGAAACCATATCAAATCCCTAGATTTGAACAGAATTGCTAAATCTATGCTCTGGTCGAAGCAAAAGTTTTATGAATTTGCCAATAAATCTCACAGAATGTTGGTCAATAGGTTAAAACCTCGCCCCCATGCCTCTTTACCTGATTTCATTTTCCAGTCAGACGGAGTCCCCACTTATTGCCCTCAGGGTATGACTAAAGTATTTAGACAATTCTAACACGACCTATACAACTGTCTATCTAAGGACTCTGCGTCCCAGTTCTCCCAGGAGAAATTTGATGCCTTTGTTGACTCTCTTAATTTACCCAAATTGTCCTCAATTCCCATCAAAGACCCATCAATTCCTAAAAACTACCGCCCCATAGCCCTCTTAAACTCCGACTATAAAATATTAACAAAAATATTGGCAAACAGACTCTTCCTTCTTCTTCCATCTGTGAAACATAGGGACCAGGTAGAAATGGTTCCTACTAGACATGCAGGGGATAACACAAGACGAACCATTGATCTTATTGATCTTTTGACCAAGACCAGGAGACCTGCTATCGTGTTGAGCTTAGATGCGCAAAAAGCTTTTGACCGTCTAAATTGGCCCTTTATGTTTGCCACCTTACGAAATATGTTTTTTCAATGCCCATTTATGCAGGCTTTAAAAGCGCTGTACTCCACACCCACTTCTCAGGTTCAATTGGCTTCCTGTGTCTTACCGCCATTCCCCTTGAGTAATGGTACCAGACAGGGCTGTCCCTTGTCTCCTCTACTATTTATTTTAAGTCTAGAGCCTTTGGCTGAGGCTATTAGATCCTATCCAGATATACGGGGGGTGGTGGTGAGACTGGAGGAGTGCAAATTTTCACTCTTTGCCGATGACATATTGCTAACGATCACTCACCCACATATCTCCCTTCCTTCCCTCCACGTAACTCTAGACTTATATAGTAGCCTCTCCGGTTTTAAGATTAACTCAACCAAAATGGAGGCCCTCCCTATAAATATCTTGGCAGATGCACTCGCCTCTCTACAAGGTAACTTCAATTACCGCTGGTGCACCCACTCCCTGAAATATTTAGGGGTGCGTCTGTCCAACCTCTATTCTACCCAGGTTAATTTCCCTCCTTTATTTATTGAGATAGGTAGATTACTGAAGTTATGGACAAAACTTCCGGTGTCTCTAATCGGAAGGATAAATGTCCTAAAAATGTCTATACTCCCTAAACTATTGTATTTCTTTGAAACTCTTCCCGTACTGATTCCCATGACCCAACTGAAAGCATTACATAGGAACTTTCTAAACTTTATCTGGAATAACGCCTCCCATAGAATAGCCAGCTCAGTCCTCATGGCCCCTCACTCACAGGGTGGCTTAGGAGCTCCCGATATAGTTAAATAATATTATGCTACTCACTTAAAAGCCATAACCTCATGGACGTCTAGATTTGCCCCAAACAGATGGTCTGAAATAGAGATAGGAATTACAATCCCTGCCCACCCATGCTCTTGGTTGTGGCCCTCGCCCGACAAATCTTTTGTTCTAGAGGCCCTCACGAACTCTATCTACAAAATTTTACATTCAGCTTCTCCCCTCTCTGAAAATACCCATTCATACATGAGGAGATGGTCCCACATATTGTGCAAGCCCATCTCATTGGCAGATTGGAGACGAATTTGGGACGCTTCCTCTAGGGCCTCTAGATGTGTAGCCCAGGAAGAAACTACATATAAAATAATTATGTTCTGGTACAGAACCCCCAAATTTTTTGCAACACATAATTTGACCCCGCATAGCCAATGCTGGAGATGTGACTCCTCTGTGGGTACCCACCTCCACATCTTTTGGGATTGTCCAGTAATAACTCCCTTTTGGTCACAAGTTCATGATCTCCTGGAGAAGATCCTAGAGATAGATGTACCCTTTCAGCCTTTACATATGTTATTAGGTTTACCTCTCCCAAAAATCTCCAAAAATCTTCGCAAACTGATGGCTTTCCTTTTACTGGCAGCCAAACGCGTCATACCTCAACGTTGGAGAGCTAACTCCCCTCCCACTTTTGCACAAAAGCCATGATAAGTTGTTCATGTTAAACCCACCACATTTTGCACTGTAATGTGTCCTGTTTTGGCCCCCTCTCTTTTTATTTATTTATCTAAAAAAAAAATCTTCTATATTGCGGCAGTACGTGATCTCAGACATATCCATTGTCCCGACGGCAGTTCTTTCAGTTAGTCTGCTGACAATCCAGCTCTCTGTGTTTTTTTTTAATTGTTTATATATAGATTTTCAAATCAGACAAAGTAATTACATAATCCAGACATTTAAATGATTAAAAGTGCGAAAAATAAACAGTCACATTTTCAACAGGAAACAGACAAGTCTGGTTGTCTTATTCCCCACAAAATGGGGAATAAGCATTGACATTACCGCAACCCACCTATAAGTGCCATACATGTTTAAACACTCCCCATATGACAGATAACTTTACGTAGCAAATCCCATAAAAAGCCTGTTAATAGTCTGTAACGTTATCAATTAGGACAGGCAAAGAGAAATCTCCCTGAGAAGGGAACACCATCTGTATCATAATGGAGTCATCAACTGGCGACTGCAGTCAGTTCCAGCAAGTGTCATAATAGTAGTGCAGTCACGAAAGTTCAAGCGGTGCACAAGCTGTTCTAGAGCGGTGTATAATTCTCACCACAAGATCCTGGAAGTACAGTCAGGAGTGATCAGCTATAGTGCAGGAGTATAGGTCTATAGAACTATAAGCATATGCTTAGTTTTGATCAGAAATGGGCACAGCTCTCCACCCAGGGGCAGCATTCCAGATGTCGCCGTTGGACAATAATAGCTAGCGGGACCGAGCTGACGATGGGCAAACTGCGGTGACCCAGCTCTCGTCGAGATACATGGGCTCCAGGTGAATAAGGGTCCGATCTCCGTCATATGGAGCGCTGCCTCTGTGCCTTTGGAGAGTAATGATGTGACACCGGATGCCACAGCTCTGTTTGGATGTGAAAATAACACCAATCCGGCAGCTCCACCATGGGTATGTCAAGTTGCTCACAAAAGGGCTGTAAGTCATCTGGCGAGCGTAAGAAAGCAGAGTGTCCCCTGTGCAATATGCGACCCCTTTCCCTGGCTTTTCTTAATATTTCTTATTTTAGTGGAAAGTTCACTATACAACAGATAACATCCCTTGGGGGATCTCCATCACAGGGAGGGGGTATGAGTGCTTGATGCAGCCCCTAAATCAACACTGGGGAGTCAGACATGCGGCCTAGTAGATCATTAAAAATAGCGCAGATCATCTGCGGCAGCACCCCCGCTTCAATCCCCTCAGGGACTCCCCTGACATTGTGTCTGCGACCTCGATTGTCGAGATCCTTTGACATGGCGGTGTAGGTAAAATAGGTAGGAAAGCTGAGAGTCATGGGCATGCTGCACTTGCCTTATAGCTGCCGCGTGTAGCTGTGTCATCTGCTCCACATCCGAAAGGCGAGCCGGCCCTGCTCGGAACTCTGTCTTGAGATCCAGGATAGCCAGAGTGCTGCTGATATCAAAGGCCACTATGTTAAGGTCGGACAGGCTCACCAAGGGACCCGCACGATCGCCTGGCACATCCCTTTCCTCCGATTGCAAGTCCGAGGCAACACTCAGGGATGTAGGCCTTGTGGCCTGCGAGATCTCATGGCTTCCGGAACGGAGGGAACGGAACAGCTCCAGTATGTCCAGACCGAGCTGTATTCGATCTCCTTCGGTGTCCGGGACACTGAGGCACTTCTGTTCGACTTGCCCATGGTTGAGAGGTGCCGTGGTTCCCCCAAAAAGCAGATAGTAGTCCTCGATTTGCAGGAGCTCTTTGCCTAAGCGGCCATCTCCGGACTCAGCCTAGGCTGTGTTTTTATAGCTTCTCAACCACTTATCAAAACCGCTAACAACTGGTATCACATGGAGCCAATGGAGGTGTTCACATGGCAGCATTAGCATTGCCTTGTGTCAGATCAAAAATAATGCTGTCTGCAGAGTTCAACATGTGTTGTTACTTTCTAACCTCACCTTTTCAGTTCTGTTGTACTGTTGGGTGGTTGCAAAGCCATAAAAGTGATAATTTTTCATTTATGCATTGTAAACGCTAACAAAAAATCTCACAGGAACTTGGACACCTGTGCAATGAGTATAAAAATGTGCATAAGGCTGCATTCACACCTAAGCATAGGCGATTTGCAGCGTTTTGTTACCATGATTTGCCGTGACAAATTGCAGCGTTTTTTACCGCGATTTGCCGCAACAAAACGCAGGGTTTTTCACTGCGGTTTTGTACAGGTCATTGTCAGTAATGTAAAACGCCCGATATGCGCGACAAAAAAGTTTCCGGGACTTGTTTGAGCTTCAGGCGTTCAGGCGTTCAAGCGTTCGGCGTTCGATGTGAACCATCTCCATAGACAATAATGTTATTTTTCCCCTCTAGCGTCTTTGAGCGTCACGCTTCAGGCGACAAAACGCTCAGGTGTGAATGCAGTCTTAATGTTATAAGTGTGTTTACGTGTTAAATCCTGCGTTTAAAATTTGAAGCATGTGTAGACTTAGCATTAGGGAGTCAAACCGTATTTTCAATGTGAATTTGCAAGTGTGTTAAAGAATTGCAAGGACATGTGCCAATACAAAAAAAAACTGTTTAGTGGGGAGAGGGTAATTTAACCACTTAAGACCCGGACCAAAATGCAGGTAAAGGACCAGGCCTCTTTTTGCGATTCGGCGCTGTGTCGCTTTAACAGACAATTGCGCGGTCGTGCGACGTGGCTCCCAAACAAAATTTGCGTCCTTTTCTTCCCACAGAGCTTTCTTTTGGTGGTATTTGATCGCCTCTGCGATTTTTATTTTTTGCTCTATATACAAAAATAGAGCGACATTTAAAAAAAAAAATCAATATTTTTTTATTTTTGTTATAAGAAAAATCAAATAAACTGAATTTTAGTCAAACATTTAGGCCAACATTTATTTAGTCACATGTCTTTAGTAAAAAAAAAATCACAGTAAAAAAAAAATAGCTACCTAGCGGGAACAGCGACACTAATACAGCGATCAGAAAAATGATCGCTTAGTGACACTGGCAACAGGGAGTGAAAGGGTTAACTAGGGCGGTGATAAAGGGGTTAAAACTTTATTAGGGGGGGTTACGGGGGCTACCCTAGACCTAACACTAACTGACTGTCACACTGCCTGTCACACTGACACTAACTGCAGTGATCAGTACATATGATCACTGCATTCAGTGACACTGTGACAGGGGGGAGGGGGGTGGGGGTGATCGCAAGGGGTTTAGTGTGCCTGCGTGTACTGGTGTCAGTGTAGTGTTGTGCAGACTTACTATGTGATGTAATCTCTCCTCAGCGGCGGTTGAAATAAAACGCTGAGAGCAGAGATCACATCACTTCCTCCTCCTGTGTTTACACAGGAGGAGGAAATGACACTGCAGGGGAGCGAGCGGATTGGCTGGGAGCGATCCAGAGGGGGCGGACAAAAACGAACCGCCGCCCCCTCAGCACGGATCGCTCCTACAGCCAACGGGACCGTCAGATGTACCGGGGGGGTCCCGATCGGACCCCCGACCCACGTCAAGGCAGCCACGTACAGGTACGTTGATGTGCCTGTCTGTGCCATTCTGCCAACGTAAATGTACATGCGGCGGTCCTTAAGTGTTTAATGTTTCTTAAAGTGATTGTAAAGTCTTGTTTTAAAAAAATTAAAATAAAAACAAACAACATGTTATACTTGACCCCAAGAACCTCATCACTGAGACCAAGAACCTCATCTCCACATGCCTTGTACCCCTTGTTACTTATTCACAAAGAAATGTGAAAAGTAAATAAAAACATTCTTTCTGTGAAAAAACTGGAACTTCTTTACTAAAAAAAGTGATATTGACTCCCCATCTTTGACAACCACTGACACCATGAAAACCCCTTATGTTCAACTATACTCACCCACCAGAACTGCCTTTGCAAATGACAGGTCCCTGACACTGTTGTTAACATTTCAGTCATGACCATATTTTTTAAAGACATCACCCAGGATCCTCCCTGACTTGTATATTTCATTGCCTCGCCTTGAAACTCTGTGTATAAATACATATCTCAGGCTCATAAATAGATGTGTAGAGAACACATTATCATATGCAGATGTGCTCAGGATGCTACATTACTTTTCGAATCCGTTTAGACGTAATGTCAGTTTGATTCATTACTCTAAATAGATCAACATAGGTCTATTTTTTATAAAATGACAATTTTGATTTGAAAAAGTATACTCTAAAATGTGTAGCTCTATTTTTACTGGGGATGTCAATATGTGTGGGAGTAACAACAAATTATCTTTCCTTCCATTCCTCTACATGTTGAGGAACAGCTGAATAAGGCAATGTGTTACCTGTTAAAGAACCTGCAACAGAAGGGCGTGGCTTGCGCGCGCACGAGAATGGCCGATTGAGCTGTGCGCCCCGCTACCCAGACCAGACACCGAGCGACTACCGAGCAACTCCGCTGTCCCACTAAGCCCCACGAACGAAGGACTGAACTCCCCAGGTCCTGCTGACATGCCGTCCCGCAAAAGATCGCAGGAACGGGGCCCGAAGAAGCTGGAACCTTTCTCCTTCCAGCCCCGTCGGAAAAACCAAGATGGCGCCGCCGGAGGAACCGCGCGGCAGACGCTGGACTACACAGACCTCCCTGACGCCCAGCCACAGGATCTTCTCCCCTCACAGCAGCACTCTGTCTCACTTGACCCCGCACCTTCCAACTTGGGGATGCAGAGCCCAGCAAAATCGAGGATGCGGATGGACCTCACCAACCAGGCCTCAATAACAGTGAGTACAGGCCTACACAATGACTTTGCCATATCCTCTCTGCAATCTTCCATCGCTCAATTCCCGACCACGGGACAACCGGTGCTAGACACCACAATGAAAGACATGTTAGTAACGCTACAATCCTCCCTCATGACTAACTTGTCATCGCTTATCAACAAGTTCTCTTTAGAAATGAAGCATATGGATAACAGGATGCAGTTCATAGAAAACAAAATGGAAGACTGCACTGAAACAGTTAACGATCTGGTAGATGCCTATACTGAGCAGAAGGATGACAACCTTTGGATAAAAGCGAAGCTCACGGACCTCGAGGACAGATCTAGGCGCAATAACCTTAAAATCCGTGGGGTCCCCGAGTCAGTTCAGCCCAAGGAACTGCATGCCTATGCCAGCACTATGTTTTCTAGCATGCTCCCAGAACTGTCACCAATAGAACTCACTATCGACCGTATACACAGGCTGCCTAAGCCCCGCCATCTTGAGGCAGACGTACCACGGGATGTTCTCCTAAGAATCCACTTCTTCCAGGCCAAGGAACAGATCCTCTTGAAGGCAAGAGAAATCTCTCCACTCCCAGCGCCATACGCAGATATCCAGCTGTATGCTGACTTGTCTCAATACACGCTCCAACTACGGAGGCAACTGAAGACCATAACGAAAGCCATGCACAACCATAAGATCGTATACAAGTGGCGTCACCCAGCGACCATCCTGGTCACGCATAATGGCATACCCCACACCATATCTACCATGGAAGGGGGCATGAAGCTTCTACATTCTTGGGGAATTGTGCCGGAACCACCCCGCATCCAGCAGGAACACAATGGAGTCCCTAACCCGTTCACCTTCGGTATGGAAAAGGGGAAGATCACAAAACAAAAAACGGTGTAACCTTGTTGAGCAATTTACATGTCCGGTCTGGTCATGCGATTCCATCTTGCTCACCGAACTTTCCCTACCTTTTGGTCAGCAGCTCAGAAAGAGCTACCTGTTGCTGACACACCTGATAACCCCTCTTGGAGGGTGTTGCTTGACGTTCCTTTTATAATACGATATATCCTAGTATCTTTTTTAGATATCTCCAGCATTTTTTCTATTTTTTTTGTTTTGTTTTGTTGTTTTATTTTTTTTTATATATCTCTCGTTTTTGTTTGCTCTGACTTTTGCGCGCGGCTCACCCGCAACTACAACCCCTATATCTCGCCTCTGCACAGGCGGCACAAACTCCCTGTTCTGTTAAAGTGTGGGTACTCACCTCTGCTCTTGTCTCCTATTGTCTAACATAGAGTCGCTGCCTTACTGCCAGAACTACCTGACCGCCAGCCGCCTCATCCCTTTACCTAAGAACTGAGTGGACACCGTCTGCAACTGTGAGTACACTTACCTATCTGACTCCCACTCCCCCACAAAACATGGGGATCAAAATCCTCTCCCTCAATGCCAAAGGGTTAAACCACCCAGTGAAGAGAGCATCCCTATGGAAGTCGGCACTGGCCCATAACTGTGATATCCTGTGTGTCCAAGAGACCCATTTTGCACTTGAGGCCTCCCCCAAGTGTAGCCATAGACGATTCCCACATGTTTTCCAAGCCTCATTTTCCAAGAAACAGCGAGGGGTAATGATTGCCATCAGAGACTCTGTCCATTTCCAATTACAGCAATGCGTAACAGATCCGGACGGACGATACATTTTTTTGAACTGTATTATCAATAGGGTGCCTTACACTCTGGTCACCCTATATGTACCAAACCAGGGTCAGATGACCTTCCTTAGACAGACGATGAAGGCGGTTCGTAAATTCCAACAGGGACATTTGCTCATCTGTGGGGATTTTAATATGGTTCCTGATGTCACAATGGATTCCACGGCGGGTTCCCAACGCCAAGCTTCTAATCTTGATTCCTTCATTTCCGTCAATGACATGTATGACGTGTGGCGGTGTTGTCATGCGAGCGAGAGGGACTTCACGTTCCTCTCGCCGCGTCACAACACCTACTCGCGAATTGATTTGTTTCTAGCTGATAACTGGGTGTTGAACAGAATTTTGGGATCTGACATTCACACTACCACCTGGTCAGACCACACTCCTATTAGTCTCACAATATCAGACGACTCCGCCCATTCCACTCCCTACATATGGAGAGTCAATAATTATCTCCTCAACACCCCCTGCTACTCTACACCCATTAAACATCATTTAGAAGAATACTTCTCAATTAACCAAACGTCTGTGTCTGACCCGCTGGTGGTGTGGAATGCTCACAAGGCAGTCATCAGAGGAGTTTTCCTTCAAATGGGGGCTAGAGCAAAAAAATGCAGGTCTCGCCGCTTAGATGAACTCACTCACGATTTGACCTCCGCAGAGACACTTAATAAGAATAGCCCTTCTCCATCCCTGCAAGCTAAAATTTTCACTTTAAGACATGAACTGCGTGCTCTTCTTCTTGAAAAGCACGAGAAGTCGTACAAATTACTCAGAGCCACTACCTATTCGACAGGGAACAAGGCTGGTAAAGCTATGTCTCTTCGAATCAAGGGCCACAGAAACAAAACAAAAATTCCCTACTTGTACCATCCACACACCAACGAAAAACTCCTTAAACCCCAATCAATAGCTGATGCATTCAGTAGATATTATGAGGACCTGTATAATCTCAAGCATGACTCCTCCATCAATCTCAAGCATGACCTCCTCCAGCCACGATCGAATTGTTCTCGGAAAGTGTCAGGCTCCCCTCTATAACACCCGAGCAACTCTCTCAGCTAAATGACCCCTTTACGCCTGCCGAAATTCTTAATGTAATCAATCACCTCCCCTCCTCCAAATCCCCGGACCCTGACGGCTTCACTGGGGAATACTACAAACAATTTCAACACATCTTAGCCCCCACCTTGTGCCAAACTTTCAACCTAGCTGCTAGCTCCGCCTCCTTCCCTGCTGAAATGCTTACCGCCACGGTGGTGACCCTACCTAAGCCGGGCAAAGAACCGGTCTCCCCAAAAAATTTCCACCCCATCTCTTTGCTAAACACGGATCTGAAAATCTATGCCAAGATCATAGCCAATAGACTAGAAAACATTTTACCCTCTCTCATTTCTCTAGATCAATCGGGCTTCACCAAGGGGCGTCAATCCTCAGACGCTACTAGGCGAATGATAAATGTATTACACCACGTTGAGACCACCAAAGTGCCTTCTCTGCTTCTATCCCTTGATGCAGAGAAGGCCTTTGACAGGGTCCATTGGGGGTATATCTCGGCAGTGCTGACCAAGTTTGGCTTCTCTGGCACTATCCATGCTGCCATCATGGCACTGTATTCCAACCCCTCAGCTCGTGTGCTTTCAGCAGATACCCTTTCCACCCCCTTTCCGATCTCCAACGGCACGAGACAGGGGTGCCCACTGTCTGTCACCCTTAATTTTCAATCTTGTTATGGAACCCTTAGCAGAAAGCATAAGATCCAATGCCAACATCTCTGGTATACACATAGCTGACGAGGATCACAAAATTAGCCTATTCGCTGATGACGTGATCCTCATGATCACTGACCCGGCCCGCTCCCTCCCTGAGGTGCAGAGGACGCTTTCCTGGTTCGGAGATGTCTCCTTTTACAAGGCCAATGAGACAAAATCATACATTCTTGACCTGGGCTTGGACGATCCCACTAGAAGCCAGATTAAACGTGAATTTCCGTATGTATGGGCAGAGAACAGCATAACGTATCTAGGAATCCAACTCAGCTCCTCTAAAAAACAATTATTTTCTCTCAACTATCTACCGGCTCGTACCAAATTGCAAGCAGATCTCACCAGGCTGGCGTCCTTTGAGTTCTCATGGGTAGGCCGCCTAGCGGCATTTAAAATGTTCCATCTTCCCCAAATATTGTACCTCTTTCGGACTATCCCCATCCCTATACCCCTTAAATACTTTGCATCACTGCAATCGATCCTGTCACATTATATCTGGAGGGGCAAGAAAGCCAGATGTAGTCACACTCAACTGGTGAAACACCGCCTAGCCGGGGGCCTGGGGTATGTCAACTTCCGAGACTACTACATGGCTTCCATCCTTACGCAAGCTAGAGAATGGCTCCTGCCCAACCCCCCTCTTACGATCTGGGGCAATATAGAACAATCCTTAGTCCCACACAACAACCTCTCCGCATGGTTGTTCGCCAGCTCCCTAGGTACTAAGGTCCCCCCCCTCATGTCCCCAACCATATTAGCTACTCTCAAAGTTTGGACCCATTTCACAAAACTGGCCACGACTCACGACATCCAATCCGAACTTCCTATTCCCGTAGAGACCTTGCAACTTATGATGATCTCCACCTCCTACGCCAGTTGGAAAACCAAAGGGCTAACCCACATATCCAATTTGACAGATGGTGACACCATCAAAACTTTCCCTGACCTCCAGACACAATACCAACTCCCGAACTCTGACCTATTCCTTTATCTAAGAACTCGAAATTGCCTTTTATCACTCACACCGAGGGCCTGTACAATACCACAAAAAGCCTGGATTTTTTACAGATCTCCTAAGGCTCACACAAAGGGAATATCAATGTTCTATACATTACTTGGCTCCAAAGCTACATTCACAAGCTCCATCGCCCTATTCTCGTCGGTTTTATGCAGAAATTTGCGCCTGCGCAACGTTATTTCAGAGGCGCAAGGCGGAGTAATACAAATTGGGAAGGACGTGGGCGTGTTACATTGAAATGAGCCGTGACCCCATGCAAATGAAGGGCCGGCCGGCTCGCGCATGCGCGCTTGAAGCAGACCATGGTCAGCACCTCTGTGCGCATGCTCACAACTCGGGAATGGCGCAATCAGTGAAATTGGAAGTGGACTAGGGCAAATTAGTGAACTACGCAAACAGCATAAATAGACAGAGACAAACGCACTTCCTTTGCAAAAGTACATCCCTTTGTATCCCTCCCTATACAGCAAGGTGCTTTTGTTCTGTTGTTTATTAGCATTTGTTTGTTTGTGACGTGTCTTTGAGATATTTGGGGACTGTTTTGCAGAGTGATTTTTGTCTTTTATGTGTTTTCTTTGTTGTTATTTTGTTTAAATTATATTTTTGCTGGGCATTTTTTATATTTGCTGGTCAATTATTTGCTGGTCAATTACTGTTTGTGAATGATTTGGGAATGTGGGGTGACAATTCTGCCGGAAAAGGGGTGTCACCCTCATTTGTGGTGGAGAAGTGATCCCCAGGTCCGTGTGAATGGTGTATGAATGTACAGTGACATAATTGGAGCCGTGGCATGGCGTTGCAGCTCACAAGTCCTGCATGGTGGGCTTGTGCCAATCCAATGTGATGAGGATGTGATGTGTCTGTGCTAGGGACCACAGGGTTGTGCATGCATGCATTCTCCTTGTGCCATGATTAATGTGTGTGTTTAACGTGCAAAGATGCATAATGTGAGCTGGCATGAGATGGGGTCATGAGATGGGGTCCCAGTGCATATGCAGAGTCACCCTGAAGGGATAAGACAGGAGGATGTTAGTAGTGCATGTGCCCCTTGTGATTTCAGCATCATGGGGGGGGGCAGTCATTCCTGCCACCCATGTCACTCACCAACCAGCCAGCTGTCCCCATACATGTTCTGTTCGAAATCTGTGGGGATGGGGCTCTGATTGTATATGTAGCTGTCATGGGTGTCATGGGTAGTGTCATGTGTTGGGCTGGTAATGTGTGGGATCACAACATAAAGAGTCGATAGTCTTGCTACTAACGTAGTATGACATGGTACTCAAGGGCCAGCTAATGGATATACACTCAACAAACGGGGGTGAAAGAGAGGGTATCATCACCCGGGCACCCCATTCGGGTACTTTTCTGTGCCCGTGCAGGCGAGTCCCCTCCCCCTTCTAGAATCTACTCTGACATGCAGGCAAGTTATCAAAGATGAGAGGTGAGTGCTTTATCTAGACCTGAAGTACCTAACCAGGCAATCCAGCGGTGCCATTTCCTGAGCAGTTGGGTTTTGTTTCCCTGGCGCAATGCTAAGGTAGTTTCATAGGTAAAGTGGGTATGTGTGGTGTGAATCACGTCACTGAGAGTGGGGGGGTCAGGATCCTTCCATTTCCTAGCAATGCTAAGGCGTGCGGCTAGGAGAACATGGATTATGATCATCCTCGATGGATTGGGGAAACGGTCTACGTTTAAAGAAAGCAGTGCCAGAGATGGCTGACCGTCTATTTTTATTTTTGTGACTTCAAAGAGGAGGCGGAACACTGAATGCCAAAAGACAGCAAGGGCAGGACAACTCCAGAAAGTATGAAGGAGGTCACCTTTTGTACCACACTTCCTCCAACATGTGTTTTCCAGTTTTCCAGAAGGAAGAGGGCACTGAGGAGGGCACAGGATTTTTTTTTGAAAAACGTTTTTTTTTGCTTATATAAACGTTACTATTTAATCTAATCTAATACAATATTCTTAGCTGATACAAGCCCCTCACTCTTCACTCTTCACTCTTCACGGGAGAGGATATATCACACACGCATAGACATCTATGGCATGAGTGATTCTGAGGTGTCTCGTATTTTCAGATTCACCCTTCATGCCATCATGGAATGAACCACAATCCTGCAGGAGGACATTACCAGCCCAACACATGACACTACCCATGACACCCATGACAGCTACATATACAATCAGAGCCCCATCCCCACAGATTTCGAACAGAACATGTATGGGGACAGCTGGCTGGTTGGTGAGTGACATGGGTGGCAGGAATGACTGCCCCCCCCATGATGCTGAAATCACAAGGGGCACATGCACTACTAACATCCTCCTGTCTTATCCCTTCAGGGTGACTCTGCATATGCACTGGGACCCCATCTCATGACCCCATCTCATGCCAGCTCACATTATGCATCTTTGCACGTTAAACACACACATTAATCATGGCACAAGGAGAATGCATGCATGCACAACCCTGTGGTCCCTAGCACAGACACATCACATCCTCATCACATTGGATTGGCACAAGCCCACCATGCAGGACTTGTGAGCTGCAACGCCATGCCACGGCTCCAATTATGTCACTGTACATTCATACACCATTCACACGGACCTGGGGATCACTTCTCCACCACAAATGAGGGTGACACCCCTTTTCCGGCAGAATTGTCACCCCACATTCCCAAATCATTCACAAACAGTAATTGACCAGCAAATAATTGACCAGCAAATATAAAAAATGCCCAGCAAAAATATAATTTAAACAAAATAACAACAAAGAAAACACATAAAAGACAAAAATCACTCTGCAAAACAGTCCCCAAATATCTCAAAGACACGTCACAAACAAACAAATGCTAATAAACAACAGAACAAAAGCACCTTGCTGTATAGGGAGGGATACAAAGGGATGTACTTTTGCAAAGGAAGTGCGTTTGTCTCTGTCTATTTATGCTGTTTGCGTAGTTCACTAATTTGCCCTAGTCCACTTCCAATTTCACTGATTGCGACGTTCCCGAGTTGTGAGCATGCGCACAGAGGTGCTGACCATGGTCTGCTTCAAGCGCGCATGCGCGAGCCGGCCGGCCCTTCATTTGCATGGGGTCACGGCTCATTTCAATGTAACACGCCCACGTCCTTCCCAATTTGTATTACTCCGCCTTGCGCCTCTGAAATAACGTTGCGCAGGCGCAAATTTCTGCGTAAAACCGACGAGAATAGGGTGATTGCGCCGCTACATTGCGCCAGTCTAACGTAAAGGCGGTGCGTTACGCCGGTCCAATAATGCGCAGATGTACGTGAATCTGGCCCTTTGTTTTTTTTACATGCTGAAAAACTGTGTTTTTTTTTTAGGCTGAAAAGTGATTGTGTGTACGCGGCATGAGTTTCCAATGTGTGAAGTCAGAAGATTTTGCTATGTTGTAAATGTGGGAAAATTACAACATGAATGAAAGATTCACGGAGTCGCCTCAATTAGGGGTGTGTTTTCAAGTTGGTGGAATGTTTTGTATATAATTGATGAAAACCCCAATCAATAAAATTGGATTTAGGCTCAACACACTTTATCCACCATTATACATGAACCCAAATGAGATTTGGTAATTCCTAAAAGTGTGATTTGCTGCATTGGCAGCTAGTGAGCTGCGAATTAAAGGTCTCTTTTTTGGATGATGGAGGCAATACATGGACATGTCTGTAGTTAGAAGACTTAGTTCATTTATGCATTTTTTGTGTGTAATTTTTTCACTTTTATGTTTTATGCACATGATTTATAGTGAATTTTATTAATTACTTAATTTGTTGTTGCTATATTAAAGGCACTGCACCTTTATTACTGTCCTAATTTATTGCATTTATATATACTGTATAAGTTGATTGCATAGGAATTTTAGTGGTATTTATAACTGGTGGGCATGATCTGTGGATCATTCTTTGTTTTATTCTTTTACAAAAATTAAAACATTTACTTGAGCCATGTCGAAGTCCTTTATATGAAATGAAAACAAACCAGCCAAAAATCATGGATGATGCAAATAATCAAATTACACACACTAGCCAGCAGGGGATCGAACAGAGAAACACGAAAATGAAAAGGCCATATTTGGTCAGTTTGCCCACCCGAACCCCTGGCTGATGTTTTTATTTTTTTTCAATACCAACAATTGTTTTATTGTAAAATAAGAAATGAAAGGAAAAAAAAAACATGTACAAACCATTGTACATTGTATGCTTCGATAATTTGCAATCCATGTGGATTTAGAACATACTATTACAAAATGCAGTCAGTGGTCCAATCAAGGACCTTCAAATTTAGTCTTCATAGATTGCAATAGGTACAAAAAAATGACCCTAAGTAGAGATCTCAAAACAAAACAAAGCATAGAGAATGAAGGCTGTTGTCGTGATAACCCAACAAAACAGCAAAGCAAGGGTAGAATGATCATCACTGTGGTGTTGAACGTTGAGTCTATATAGCCATCATCCCATATGTTGTCCAGGGCCCCCACTTTTTGTTGTAAATGTAGGCTGATGTTTGTAAAGTACCAATGTAGCATCATCTTAAACATCTTATGACATGTATTTAAGACTAGTTTATGGATCCAGCAACCATTAGAAAATAATTATGATGCTGGCGTTTCAAAAACTGACTGCCAAATACATTGCACAAAATAAAAGGACAGTAATTGTTAAGGCTGTCACTCACCCAGCAAATTCTTAAGAATCTTATAACCAAGATAAAGCAAATCAAAATGATGAGCTTTTATTGTCCTCTCAACAAACATAATGAATGTCGCAGGATGAATTAGAATAGTGTCAATGTTGTAGAAATTATACATAGAATGCTCTATTGTGTAAAAAATAGGGACACAGTAGTTTCTAAAGACATATAATAACTCTCATTTTAAGGGATTTCAGGGAATCAGACCTCTACAGACCACTTAGATTTGTGAAAAGTTTAAATTCTAGTCTATTTAAGTGACTGTTTACTGATATTTAGTTATTCTTGGCATATGATGCAGAGATTTGCAGAATATATAAGGTCATTCACATACATTTGTTCACATGCCTGATTGGAGTTCACATTGAACGTCTATGTACCTTAGGGATGGGGTTAGGATTCAAGGTGAACCCAGCCTGTTTACATTTCACAGATCCAGTAAACTAAGGCATGATTTAGCTGTAACTTCAGAAAGTCACAGCAAGCTCCAAGATGGCAGCATCAGGGACTCAAAGTCCAGCAAGACCTGACTCCGGGGAATACAGCACTGGACTTCATGGTCTGGTAAGTGTTTGTTATTTAACAGTGAGCAGGTACAGTGTTTGTATCTTTTGTTTTACTTAAAGTGGAAGTAAACCCTCCTATCGTTTTCAGCCAAGGAAGCTGCCATCTTGGCCTCTTTTTAATCTGCAACTGCCATGATGCTGCACTTGTGACCAGTTATGAAACCAGCCATTGGATGGTTTGACAGTTTGATTAAGAGCACAAGCAAATGTGACAGCTAGCAATTCCGCAATGCCGGGAATATTAACTGTTTTTTGAAACTGTCAATTGATGGGTTTACTTCCACTTTAAGATAAATGAATTTCCTCTATATGTTTTGATGATATTTCATCAACCAAAATTAGCTAATATCCAAGAATGAGCCAAGTACTTTTCTGAAGCAGATGACAAATGCAAGTCATTTGTAAATAAGAACCAATATCCAGGTTCACAATAGCTGTCAGGATGTCACTCTTTTTTTTTTTTCCATAAAGATTTTTATTCAATCAGAATACAGCATACAATAAGTAACAGGGTAATTATCACATAACAGAGAGTGAAAAAAGGAAACGAATAAGATACAAGTAAGGTACGCAGCATGATACAGCATATACATATTGGTTGAAGCTTCCAGACCAGAACCAGGGTACATAGAATGTAATGATGCGGTTAAGGGCGGAGGATCATATTTCCAGTTTTACCCTCCCCACACCCCCCCCATACCAACGCTAAGGGGGGAAAGTGGTGTAAGGCACTGTTCATGGTCAATGAGTATAGGGCGGTGTATCATGGCAGAGTAAGGGTCACACGGCCAGAGGGAAGAAAGAGAGGAGAAAGAAAAGAGAAGAGAAAGGGAAGGGAGGGAAGGAAGAAGTTCAAGGAGGAGAGAAGTATGAGAGAGAGAGAAGGGAAGAGACGGGTGTATGGTAGGGGGGTAAAGAGGGGGGAGGAAAAGAGAGGGCAGGGAGGAATGGGAAGAGGGGGATGGAGCTAGGGAACACAATAGGGGGGAGGAAGAGTGTACTAGAGTGGACCCGCTCCCAACCCCCTAACCAATCCCCCCCGCAACGCAGATGGTGGGACGCCCAGTACCCCAGGATGTCACTCTTTAGGCACTCTGAGAGTGCATTGATCACAATTCAAGTGCTTCTTATTGAGTCCCATTGTGCAGCATTACCACACCAGAGCGAGTAATATCTTACAGCAGATGGTGAGGGTGTGCAACTGTGCACAGTTATTTTGAACACTTCAGGAAGACTGCACGGGTAGGTACACTGTGGGATAATCATTATTGGCTGTTTAGCAAGACTACCGGATTATTCACTCAGACTTTGAAAAGGCTTATCGCATTTATAAATTTAAAAAAAGCATGGCATATTTAAAAAGACAACAGAAGCCAAACATTATTGTGTATGCCAACAAGCAGCAAAAAATGCAATTTGTAATTTGTTTATGAGCTTCTGACAAAAAAAAATTAAAATTTATTTTGTATTCTTTTTTTTTTTTGCTATAGCATTATATCATATTGCTATTTTAAATAAACATGTGTTTATTGGAGTTCTTCTTTAGGTTATATCAAAGCTATATACAAACTTACACAAAATATTCAAACGCTACTTTGTATAACATCAATTAATACACAAAATTACAATTCTACAATTCACACTCCAAAAAGTAGATTGTACTAAAAATAATTCTCAGTAGTGTTTATAATGATATTGTTTATAAATTCATAGAAAGAGAGTATCTTGATTTGCATGATAATCAAAATCACCTGTAAGGCCTTGTACACACGAGGGAATAAATCCGCTGAAAATGGTCCGACGGACCATTTCAGCCGAAAAATCCCCTCGTCTGTAGGGGCAAACGGACAGTTTTGGCCGGATTTCTCCAGCGGAAAAGTTTCAAAGCCTCCATTATTGGCCCTTTGCTATCCGGGTTTCTGTCCCTAAAGTGAGGTATCCGACCAAGATTGAATCCATCATCTCAGCCGGGGTGACCATCGCTGCAAAACCTTTCACGCACAGAGCCCAGGGTCCGTTGTGACCACCATGCCTGATCCGACTTGCTGTTAGTACTAACATGTGAGTCCACCACAGCTGGTAAGAGTATCCATTTCCATTGATTTTGATAGTCTGAAGGTTACTACAGACAAGCCATCATTGTTGTCTTAATTTCCTTGAACTGGCATCATATGTGAAGATTTCATTCATCCATTTGGGACACACCTATGAACTGTTAATTTTTGTTTATTTTGTTTGGTTGGTTTCTTCACTCATCAGTTTGTTAACATATGTATGGACTTTATTAGTATTCCACACATGTTGAATACAATTGTCTTTTACTATGTTTTTACATACAATTTTTGTTTGATTTCACATTATTATGTCATGTGAATTTGGCAGCATTTTCACAAAACTAATTAGTATAGCACTGCACTTTCTTTCTCCACGCTTAAAATGCATAATTTGCCTAAAATATACAAATCACAGTACAACTCACATACCCATTTCCCCAAGTCATACCAATGCAAAAAAAAAATCTTCTAATGCCGCATACACACGATCCGTTAAACCGATGAGAACGGTCTGATGGACCGTTTTCATCAGTCCAAACCAATTGTGTTTGGGCGCCATCGGTTATTTAACCATCGGTTAAAAAAAAGCCAACTTGTTTTAAATTTAACCAATAAATACCTAACCGATAGCAAAAAAATGATCGTTTGTAGGCACGACCATCAGTTAAAAATCCACCCGTGCTCAGAATCAAGTTGACGCATGCTTGGAAGCATTGAACTTCATTTTTTTCAGCACGTTGTTGTGTTTTACGTAACCGAGTTCTGACACAATCGTTTTTTTAACAGATGCTGTTTAGGTGCGACGGACCATCAGTCAGCTTCATCGGTTAACTGATGAAAGCGGTCCATCAGACCATTCTCATCGGAAGTACTGATCGTGTGTACGCGGCATAACAGTTTGTGATGTCCATTGACTACATAATGGCAGGGCATGAGAGAAAACATAATTTATGGTCGTGGCCCTCTGACTGAGAGTGATGTGGATCACACAAACACGCGACAAGACTTACCACATAGATAGACCTGAAGTGTGCCTTGGTGGTCTGGTCAGTATGCCAAGAAAAGGGGGCATACCCAAAGTAAGTAATGGGTAGTTATTTGAAGAAGGATATGCTGAGAAGTGCCCTGAAAAAGGGAAGGGCGGGAGGGCGTCGAATGCGATTGAATGCGCAGACTCACGGACATGAGGTGAGCTGGGAAGAGTCGGCCCAGTGACGTGTAGTACTGCACACTGAACCGACAAAGAGCATGTGTGAGTGGGCTGCTTAAATACCCCACGGGCTCCTCCCATAAACTCAGGCCACCATACTGGCCTTCTTATGTATGACTCCTGACACTGAATTGAACAGACATCTGAGGAAAGCACCTCCTTGTTGTTAAGTCATTGTCTGTAGTTGCCGTTTACAGTGGCTGGGGTCTGTGATGATAGTTCTTAATCCAGAAAGAAAGAAAAAAGCAGGGGGATGTGTTAATAATAGCTAAGTAACATTGAAAGAGCCATTATGTTTTATAAGTACAGTTATCCTCTAAAAAAAAAAAACTCAAACATACCTTTGGCAATCAATTAGTTGAAGATTGATCATACTGCTCTCCACTTCTATTCTGCCTTTAGGACTGCAAACTTTACTTATAAAAAAGTGCAATATCTTGGACAGACATTAATTTAAATGATGGGTTATATGTAGATATTAAAGGTTGAACATATTCTTTACAAGCAGTAAAATGGTCTTACAACAAGCCATTGCTGTCCTACCTAGCAGTACACAAGTACTGTAAATAATAATCTCCAAAGATCACAGCAAAGATCTATGTAGCCAGGTCCTGGGATACAGAAACATGAAGAAGTAGACATTGGGCCAGATTCAGATACACTTAATATTGCGCTGCGTAATCGAAATACTCTACGCTGCCGTATTTTACCAGGCTCTACACCGAATTCTGGTAGATTTTTGCCCGTACGCTACGGCGGCGTAGTCTATTTCTCTAGTCTATTTCTCTAATCGAAATACGCGATTAGGGGGCGTGAAGCATTTAAATTAAGTGCGTACCCGCGGCGATCGAACTGCGCATGCTCCATTCAGAAATTTCCCGCCGTGCATTGCGCGAAATCACGTCGTTACGTCATTAGTTGTTTGAGTAGCGTCGTTTACGAACATTCCTATTCCCGGACAACTTACTTAAAAAATAATAAAAGACGTGGGAAAACGTAGAAATTCGACGCGGGAACGACGGCCATACTTAACATGGGCTGTCTAATATTAGAGCAGCAAAAAGCTGGTATAGTGTTACGCAAAAAAAAGGTGCCATAAGAGATTGCGAATGAAGATCGTAATTTCGGGGATCGCCGGCAAAAGCTCATTTGCATACCCCGACGCGGAAAACTACGGGAAGTCCACCCAGTGGCCGCAATTTTATTGCAGCGTAGATCCGAAGGCGTACGAACACGTAATCCAGTCGAATTGAAGCCTGCAGCCGTCTATTCATGGTTTGAGGTTTCCGACTAGCTAAAAAACACGCGTAATTTGAAATTACTCCAGTCTAACACCAGTTAGACAGGAGTAAGGGCTCTGTGAATCTGGCCCATTGTCTTTTATTCTTCTCACCCTCTACTACAATACTGATGTTATGCTGCACCATTATTCACACAGCAGGAGGAGAGCTAAAGCCAAGCATGTGCATAGACTTCTATACAGAGTAATACGAATCCTGGGAGTTGTAGTTTGAGATGGCAGCCATATAATGGAATGAATGTACTCCATAAAATACAGATCTCAAGAGGCACTATGCAGCAGGAGGAGTGGAAAGATGCTTTTTAACTGCCTGGGAAAGTTCTTCCTCTTGACACCAAGTGAGTTAGAGAGAGACCAACTCTGTCTGGGTATTATACTGTCAATAGGAGACCATACCAAGTGGATGTGAGACCAAGAGTGTGGACACTTTGGGGCAGTGCAGTACTGCCCACATCACAGTACCTGCACCACTGCCACAGGGAGACTAGAGTGTCCGCTCACCCTCTGCTTATCACTGTTGATCACTGGAGGCTTTCAGAGAGAGACCAACACCCCCCCCTTACTAGACGGTCACTCCAGCACCCAGAGGAATGGTGAGAGAGCTGTTCACCCTTTAAGGATACTGCTAGCAGGGACTGAGCCGGAGCAGGACACCAGGGTACCCAATCCATACTACAATCTACACCATACTTATTTCAAGACTGTACCATGCCTATGCTGTACCTATACTGCCTACAGGTTAACTGGAACTGTCATTAAGTGCACCAACACTCTTAAATGACCCCAATGATAGCTGGCAGAAGGACATCTCAAAGGACTGCCCCTCCCATTATAATAATTCTGCAAACCCTCCTTGTTCCATTGCCCCCTCCACTTATATCCTCTTTTGCACCATGCATACCCAGTCAATTTAGGACTAGCATAGCTGCAATAAATGCGCTCTGGCAGTATATTTCCAGCACTCGGTAGATTAACCCCCCTGGCGGTATTCCCGAGTTTGGCTCGGGGTAAGATCTCAGTACAAAAAGCGGTATCCCCCGAGCCAGACTCAGGATCGCCTCGCAGTGTCCACAGGCATGATTTACTTACCTTGTCCCTGGATCCTGCGATGCCTCCCCGCTGTGTGAGCGAGCGGCATCCTCGCTCCATTCACACAGTGCCCGTGTGCCGCCGATCGTCGCACGGGGGTGGAGAATGGTGCCAAAGTCAAAAAAGTTAATAAACACATTACATACAGTATACTGTAATCTTACAGATATGTAAAAAAATACACACACATCTTGTCCCTAGTGGTCTGCCCAGTGTTCTGCATGTACTTTTGTATAAGAAAAACAGTTTTTTCTGCCTGCAAACTGTAGATTGTCCATAGCAACCAAATAGTGACCCTTTATGTCAAAAGTGGTTTTAGAGCAGCTAGAAAACAGCGATAATAAATTATAATCACTTGCAGAATTGAGCGATAGTGATTTGTGGGGAAATTCGTCATAAAAAAAATAAAAGTAATGACAGCGACAATTCTACAACTGAGCAAATTTCAGTGTTTTTGATTTAATTACATTATTGAATCATTTTTATTATAATTATATTATTATTTGTTATAGATATTTATAGTTATGTGTGTCTCTTTTCTTCACAGAAACATGAAACCAGTTTAAAAGTGAAACGAAAACTGCAGGCACACTATATGATTGATTTTTATCTATTTTTAATCATTTTTAAAAGGAATCGGTTAACATTAGTGTTGAGCAGAATATGCCATATTCGATTTCGCGATATATCTCGAATATATAGTCGAATATTCGAGATATATTCGCTAAATACGAATATTCGTGATATTTTTTGGAAATTAAAATATTGCGAATTTTCGCTATTGCGAATTTTCGCTATTGCGAATGCGAATGCGAATCGCGAATTGCGAATGCGAAATTTCGAGAAATGCGGAAAGGAGCACTCTGATTGGCTCAGAATATTCGTGATATATTACAATATAAAATAATTGCGAATATTCGAGAAATGCGGAAGGAGCACTCTGATTGGCTCAGAATATTCGTGATATATTACAATACACAATAATTGCGAATATTCGGCAAATGCGGAAGGAGCACTCTGATTGGCTCAGAATATTCGTGATATATTACAATACACAATAATTGCGAATATTCGAGAAATGCGGAAGGAGCACTCTGATTGGCTCAGAATATTCGTGATATATTACAATATAAAATAATTGCGAATATTCGAGAAATGCGGAATGGAGCACACTGATTGGCTCAGAATATTCGTGATATATTACAATATAAAATAATCGCGCGATATCGCTATTGCCGAATAATCGCATTGCGATTTTTCGGCAATATAAAATGAGCGCTGCAGCTACTCGGCCCAAGGTCTCTAATCATACCAGCAATGCTTTTAGACGTCGATGGGGATCTCTAGGATGTGATCTGTTCTAAAAAAAAAATTGAAAAAATTTGAATATTCGAAATAGCGAATATTCGCCGCGATATTCGTGTTATTCGCGAATACTCGAATATGCAATATTCGTTGCGAATATTCGCAATGCGAATATTCGTGAGCAACACTAGTTAACATTTATGTCTCTATACCCTGTAAACAGTCATTTCAGCAAAAATATTATTTTTTTCCTTTAGTGACCCTTTAAGTGCATCTATACACAAGTATTTTACTCATCATTACGCAGCAACCTTTCTCCTAGAAAAGGTGTGATACCTTCAGTAGAGGTTCAACAGCCATGTAAATTAAGTCTAAATGCATGCAATGCTTGTTTGCATTAGAGGACTGATTTTTTTCATATAGAGTAAATGCAAGAGGAGCTGTGATTTCAGTGTCCCTTTTGTGAATTTTTTATTTATTTTTTACGTGTATTTCTGCACATTGGTTATAGCTGCAGAAAAGAATGGTAGTCTTCTTTAAAGTACTTTTAATGCTTGTTCATCATATGTTAATATACAGTACTTTATACATGTACATCTTCATACATATGCTAAAACCTTAAAGAGCCTGAAATCTGTTGTGTTCTATACTTAATTTAATAGAATGCAAGTTTTGAGGTTGTGGTGTGTTTATTTTTTTGTTAACGACTCCTTGAAAGCATGGAAGTGATGTATCCACAAAATATTGGCAGTCATAAACCCGCTTTTGTATATATATATATATATATATATATATATATATATATATATATATATATATATATATATATATATATATATATATATTAATTTTCTTACATATTATTTATTTGATGCACTGGTTCTACTATTTTTAAATGCAAACAATCTGCTTGTGAATGCATTGACACAAAAAGTTATGCATTCGCTAAAAAGTATACCAAAATGTTCCTGTTGAAATGTCAAGGTTAAAACATACAGTTTATTGCTGTGGAAATCCCTCTAGCGACATTTAGTACAAAGCGATACTGGGCTTAGTATATCACATTAGTTGGAAGCTTGTGATATCAAGTATAATTTATGTTTTTCTAAAGTGATACTAATAGGTTTGAATTTTGTCAATACAAAAGAGCACTATAAACGTACCTCCTGTGGAGGCTTTTGAATAAAGCTATACTTTTATTCATTAGTTGCCTGAAGGGTATGTTTTATTCTCAATTTTAAATTTCTATTTTAAACTAATTTAATGTAATATATTTTTCAGCCTTGGCTTGTCATTTTATAACAAGAGGAAATACTTATGCGTATCATTATGGGTTGATGTCATATTTATTCTCAGCCCTGAATGCATGAAATGAAAATGCAAACATGAAATGTGAATAGCTGGCTAATAAGCAATATGCCAAAAATGACAGCATATAAAGCATTGTAGCCTCAAAAGATTTTTTTTATTGTGCTAAGTGAAAATTTTGCATTTCAAACAAACAGTCATTTGCACTAAACATCACTGGCTATAGGAGCATAAAAGACTGGCACTTCACAAAAACACTTTCTCATTATAATTATTCAAATTTTAGATAAATAAGTGTTTTTTATACATAAGGAAGTAAATAAATGTATACATATTGCAAACAGCCCACAAAGACCCCTACCACATATAGATATTTGTATTTTCCCAAAGATGGGCTGTAACATATATTATATGTGATCTTACCACAACTGTGTTTGACTAGAGTCAACAGGAATTTTCAAAGTTTACCAAATTCTTTATGGTGCTATAATTTATTGAACGTTAAAGACAATCTGTCAATTTTCCCATTCTTACTAGCCCCACCTCCCCCCACCTACTAGTAATTGCCCTGTTGAAGCCAGTGCTTTTGAGCCCGGGGATGCATGTGACATCCTCCCAGAAAGCAGTGTCCAGTCTTGAACCTGGCACCTGATGAGGAGGACAATGTCATTGACCCTGTGTATGCTTCCACCCCACACAATCCAAAATTGAATAGTTGTTGACTCAGGAAAAGCATGCAAAAAAAAATTGTTAAGGGATGGGCAACTCTAGTTATTAATTAAACTATAACCTCTGAGGCCACGTACACACGATGAGATATGTCCACTCAAACTTGTCCGACGGACAGTTTAGAGCGGACATGTCTCATCGGATTTTGGTCCGATGGCGTGTACACACCATCGGATCAAAATCCCCGCCGGCAGACAGCGCGGTGACGTGGCGGTGACGTTGACGCCGCCACGTCACCGAACCAGGAAGAAAAATACTTCCGCGAATGCGTCAAATCCATTCGACGCATGTGCGGGCAGATATGTCCGCTGGTGAGTGTACTAACCAGCGGACATATCCGACGGACAGGTTTGTAGCGGACAAATTTTAAAGCATGCTTTGAAATTTGTCCGATGGACAAACCTGTCTGCTAGCCCATACACACGATCGGATTTGTCTGCTGAAACGGTCCATCGGACCGTTTCCAGCGGACAAATTCGTTTGTGTGTACGCGGCCTTAGTTGTCCTTGTCTCTGATCAAAGCTCGATTTTTTTTATAACATTTTAAAAAATAAAATAAAAATGAATTATGAGTCATTGTAGTGGTAGTACAACCACCCAACACTATATTCTCATATGACATGTGGTTTCACACAGTTTAGTGTACAAAACTGAACACAGGAGGTCAACAGGAAACATGTATGGGCATAACAATTTGCCAAAATGTTGTACAAATAATACCCTTTACCACCTCTAGCCAAGTTTATCACCCCTAGCCACAACTGCTACTCAATGTCTCTGAATATTACTGGGCAGGAATCAAATCTTATTACTCTGCTAGTGTTGTAGTACTAAGCTCCTTAGTCCTCACCATGGATAGACTGAACCCCCCACCCCGCACCAGAACACCGCAAACGGGCAAAAAGTGAACATGCCAATCTCCTTTTAAAGCCTATGGGACATGAACACTAAAAATAAAAAAGTGCCAATTTTAAAGGCTTATATGCAAGTTATTGCCATTAAAAGTGTATGGGGACCCGGGTACTGCCCCAGGGGACATGTATCAATTGCAAAAAAAAAAATTTAAATGAAATTTTTTTCAGGAGCAGTGATTTTATTAATGTTTAAAGGGAAACAATAAAAATGTAATATTCTTTTAAATATCGTGCCGTAGGGTCCCCTTAGTCTGCCTGTAAAATAGCGCATTTGTGCAATGTGTAGAACAGTACAGCAGAAATTACATTTTTTAAAGGAAAAAAAATATTTAAACTTGCGTGCGACTGTAATGTATTTCTGGCTGCCCAGTCAATTCCACCCCAGTCAATACCTCCCATCGAGGCAGAGCTTATTTTTATTTATTTTTTGGTCCATCGGGCAGCGTGATTGAAAATGGATGGACATCGCGGTACACTTGTTTTTTTCTATTTTTATAAAGAAATTGTCAAGAACTGTCTGTTGTGGTTTTTACCCAAAGCATGGGGAGGAAATATGGGGGTCCCCTTGTTAAAGGGAGCTTCCAGATTTTGATAAACCTCCTGCCCACAGACCCTGACAACCACAGCCCAGGGTTGTCAGGAAGAAGCTCTTGTCCCCATGACCCATGTTGAGGGCATGTGACCTGGTATGGTTCAGGAGGGGGCACTCATTTGCCCCCCCTATCCTGACCTCCAGGCGGCATGTTCGGATAAGGGTCTGGTATTGAATTTGGTGGGGAACCCATGCCTTTAAAAAAAAAATTGGCGTGGAGTCCCCATTAAAATCTATACCACACCCAAAGGGCCTGGTATGGAATTTTGGGGGACCCCATGCCATTTCTTTTCTTCTGTCATAGGGTTCCCCTTAACCACTTCAATACACTGTATTATATACAGGTATATCCCGCTTTTAAGTACACAATGGGACCAGAGCATGTATGTAACACGAAAATGTACTTAAAGTGAAACAATACCTTTTTTCACTTATAGGGTGTAGTGGGGGGTCAGGGACTGTAGTGGGGGTGTCAGGAGCTGTAGTTAAGGTCTCAGGGGATGTAGTGGGGGTGTCAGGAGCACACTGGAACAGAGTGGGCTATGCTCTCTGAGCTTCAGCTCCTTTTACTGCGGCTGCAAAATGTCTGTACAGTACTTGTAAGCCACTTTACATACACTCACGGGTATGTCCTTACTCGCGAGTGTATGTAAAGTTAGTGTACTTAAAGCGGGGTATGTCTGTACACTGCACTATATACCATGCACTGTACTATATACCCTGCACTGTACGATATACTACACTGACTGCACTATATACTTTACAATGTATTATATACAGTATACTACACTGATGGCATTATATACTCTCCACTGTATTATATTTACTACACGGACTGCGCTATATACTCTGAGCTGTATTATATATGTAGCTGTACCCCCACAAGGGCTGCTAAGTGTTGTGGCCCACCTGTCAATCGGCCCAGCCCAGCATTCAAGTCCTCAGTCACTCCAAGGCAATGAACAGTCAATTAGCTTTGTTTTTTTTTATTGAGGGGACTGAACTT
Organism: Rana kukunoris; assembly: GCA_029574335.1. Taxonomy (NCBI): domain Eukaryota; kingdom Metazoa; phylum Chordata; class Amphibia; order Anura; family Ranidae; genus Rana; species Rana kukunoris. Next base: position 327,638,127 of record CM056052.1, on the reverse strand, counting down.
GAATGGGATATAGGAAGTATGGGATGCCCAGTGAATTTTAGAACAATCAATTGGGACGACTTTAAGAACAAAGAATTAGAACAACTTATAAACACTCTGGTATATACAGATATTTCTTCTTCCAGCACAACTCTTACTGCAGACCATTACTCCTCAGCTTCTCCAGCCCTCTACTTGCTTGAGCTCCCAGGCACAGCTAGCAATGCATTGTTAGGCCTGACACTGGGTCAGTCAGGCCTTAGAAACTGCCTTTTGTGTAGTAATGAACTGTATTATATACTATACGAACTGCCCTATATACTCTGAACTTTATTATATATACATTACACAGACTGCACTATATACTCTGAACTGTATTATATATACTACACTGACTGCACTATAGTATATTCTCTGAACTTTACTATATATACTATATGGGCTGCACTATATACTCTGAACAGTATTTTATATATATATATATATATATATATATATATATATACACACACACACACACATATATATATATATATATATATATATATATATATATATATATATATATATACACACTATACAGACTGCATTATATACTCTGAGCTTTATATATATATATATATATATATATATATATATATATATATATATATATATATATATATATATATATATATATGGACTTCTCTATATATACGATGAACTGTATTATATATACTATACAGCCTGTACTATATACTCTGAACTGTTTTATATATAATACATGGACTGGACTAAATATTCTGAACTGTATTATATAAACTACACAGACTCCACTAAATATTCTGAGCTGTATTATATATACTACACGGACTGCACTATGTACGCTGAACTGTATTATATAAACTATACAGACTACTCTGAACTCTATTATATATATATATACTATACGGACTGCTCTATATACTCTGAACATTAATATGTATTGCATTATATATTCTGAACTGTAATATATATATATATATATATATATATATATATATATATATATATATATATATGTAAGCAGCAGCCTTATATAGTGGGTCAGGGGCGTGGACTTAGCCCCTGAGCCATTATTGGCCAAATGCACCCTGGTCAGGTGTCAGCAACCCAATCTACTATCGCCTGTTCTGCTCCTGGCCTCAACATTTGTTGAGCCGGGTTAGGCCCCACCAAATACCGCTGCAGGCTCTGTCACCTACTCGCACCTGAGAAAGGTGTTTCACTTGTGCGTGTAGCTGGCACAAATCGACCACATCCTCTCCCTGCAAAACGAGCTCCACCAGCAGCACCACGACCGTGGCCACGTCCTTTATTTGACGTTCTCCTCATATTTCTTAAATGTAGGATCTTGACCTAAATGGGTGTTTTTTTAAAACAACAATAGAGGAACACTAGCTAAAGTGTTTATCTCACACCTACAGATATGCAGGAAACGCACCAAAAAAAAATAAAAATGATTTGCCCAAAATAATTGTTTTTTGGAATAGCACAATAGAAAACAGTATGTAAAGTGTGTATCTCACACGTACAAATATGCAGGCAAGACTGCAAACACTGGAGGAAAAACTGTAAAATATATTTTTTTTGCCCTAAATGGCTGTTTTTTTTTTAATACAACAATAGAAGAACACTAGCTAAGGTATTTATCTCACACCTACAGATATGCAGGAAACACTGAGAAACACTGGAGGAAACTCTGCAACATTTTTTTTTACCTAAATGGTTGTTTTTGGAATAGCACAATAGAAGAAAAGTATATAAAACCTGTATCTGACAGTAACATTTGTGATTTGTGAAGTAGGACTGACTCCTATCTAATTCTCTCCCTATAAGCACAATCAGGAACCTTCCCTAAATTTTCTAATGCAGAGTATGTCACAGGAACATATGCAGTGCTGGTGCAATATGCAGAGTACCTGACAGGAACATATGCAGTGCTGGTGCAATTAGATTTGTGAAGTAGGACGGACTCCTATATAATTCTCTCCCTATAAGCACAATCAGGAAACTTTCCCTACAGTAGCTAATGCAGAGTATGTTACAGGAACATATGCAGTGCTGGTGCAATATGCAGAGTATCTGACAGGAACATATGCAGTGCTGGTGCAATATGCAGAGTATCTGACAGGAACATATGCAGTGCTGGTGTAATATGCAGAGCATCTCACAGGAACATATGCATTGCTAGTGCAATATGCAGAGTATCTGACAGGAACATATGAAGTGCTGCTGCAATTAGATTTGTGAAGTAGGACTGACTCCTATATAATTATTTCCCTATAAGCACAATCAGGAACCTTTCTCTACAGTAGCTAAAGCAGAGTATGTTACAGGAACATATGCAGTGCTAGTGCAATATGCAGAGTATCTGACAGGAACATATGCAGTGCTGCTGCAATTAGATTTGTGAAGAAGGACTGACTCCTAACTAATTCTCTCCCTATAAGCACAATCAGGAACCTTTCCCTAATATAGCTAATGCTATGTAGATCGATTGCCGAGTATTGTAATTCAATCTCTGAAGCAGGAAAATCCTATCTAAATCTGTCCCTGAGAGCAGCTGCAGCCTTTCCCTACCCTAGCTAAAGCAGAGTAACAAGCTGTGCTGTGTGCCTCTAGCTTATATAGAGGCTGGGTCACATGCTCGGTCACATGCTGCACTGGCCAATCACAGCCATGCCATTAGTAGGCATGGCTGTGATGGCTTCTAGGTCACACAAGTAAAAGAAATGCTGATTGGCTGCCCTGCAGCGCGCCGTTACATAGCCGAACACTGAACCCAAACTTTCAGAAAACTGTTTGGGTCCGGGTAAAAAAAATATAAAGTTCGCTACGAACCCGAACTTTACAGTTCTGGTTCACTTAACCCTAAAGATGAGTGCACATGCTCAGCGTTATATCCAGAGGTTGTCTTTGGGAAATAGACATATGTGTGCTGCCAGCATTGCTGCAGAGGTTGAAGGGGTGGGGGCGGTCAGTACTCCTACCATACGCCACACACTGCATTAAATTGGTCTACATGACTGTTGTCCCAGAAAGAAGCCTCTTCTAGAGAAGATGGACAAGAATGCCTGAAAACAATTTGCTGAAGACAAGCAGACTAGGGAAAGGGATTACTGGAACCATGTCCTGTGGTCTGATGAGACCAAGATAAACATATTTGTTTCAGATGGTGTCAAGCGTGTGTGGCAGCAACTGGGTGAGGAGTACAAAGACAAGTGTGTCTTGCTACAGTCAAGCATGGTGGTGGGAGTGTCATGGTCTGGGGCTACACAAGTGCTGCCGTCACTGGGGAGCTACGATTCATTGAGGGAACCATGAATGCCAACATGTACTGTGACATACTGAAACTGAAAACTTTCGTAATATAGTGTATCATATACTCCAATCTATCACTATTATGTCCATTATAATAATAATAAAAAAAAAAAGGTACAAAAAGCAGAACTCTGATGTTCAAAATAGCTCTGTATTTACAACTTCTGCATACAGGTAATCAAACCATATTACTTGTTTTGGACTTAAACACCGTGGGGGGGTTTACTGAAACGGGAGGTGCATAAACTGGTGCAGCTTTGTATAAAAATCAATCAGCTTCCAGGTTTTATTGTCAAAGCTTAATTGAACAAGCAGAAGATAGAAGCTGGCTACCATGCACAGCTGCACCAGATTCTGAGTGTTCCAGTTTTAGTAAATGAACCCCACTATGTCACAGAAAAATGTATTCAGGTTTGTATCACTGTCTACCTACTGAGGGCAGTTAGATACACGACATGGTTACTAAGAGAGAACATGAGGGAAATCTCCCCACTGTGGAAACAAACAACCATAAAAATGTTTATTTTAATACAGTTGGGGAGGAACAGATCTTCTTATTGCTGCATCCCTGTTCAGAGGATTCCCCTTCACTCTCTGTGCCCAAAACTAAAACTAAGTTTTGTCCGGCGTTCTAATTTTCATTTTAGAAATTGCTATTTCCTTTGCAATATTTATCATATAAAAGCCATATTAAATAATAAAACAAATTACTGTAAATCAAAAGCACCGTCATATGCGCTGAAAGTTTACAATACAAAGTAACCCATTTTGAGTACGTTACAGCAGCAAAAACAACAAATTCACCCTTACAAGTGTTTTTTCAAGTCACATCATTTGTTCTGACAATTCCCTACAAGTTCAAAACACCGAGAAGTTGATTTAGTAAAGGTTATTCATTTAGCAAAGTCAATTTTCACTTAGCTTAATAAATATAGGGTCATGTTGTTCACTCTGATTATCTAGCAATGTAAGCAAAAAATAAATGTACATTTTTTTTTAAAAATAAAACAGGACAGCACAGTTTCACCTCATTCACTAAGCTAAGGTTACAGCCTTTAATCCTTTAATAAATAACCCAAATTGATTTTATTGATACTATAAAAAGACAAACAATTAACCAGAAAAGTGTACCCTCACAATTATTTACTATTATTTATGTAAAACAGTACCTACCTACATCACCGAGGCACAACAATATTATTGCTTTCCTGGTACACAGCACAAAAAAACTGACTGATATAACCTTACATATACATAGATAAATATATAAATTAATAAAGAAGGATTTATAATGAATACCCTTATTACTTCCATCCTATGCTATCCACTGCAAACAAACATTGCTTCTGCACCAGCTTACAGAACAAGCTAATGAGCAGCAGCAGAACAAAAGAGCTAAAGCAGACACCAATTTGGATTAGGATTTTGCTGTCTATATGCCCTACTGTTTGCCATAAATAAATGATAAAACTAGCACATTTTTTGTAAAAGGCCTTGTTGTACTATAATGCAAAATAAAATGCAAAGGAAAATGTAATAAAAGATAGCCATAGTGATACAAAACAACATTATTTTAGATTTTAAGGACTTCATACTTCTGGCATTGTTATAGTGAACCTTGCACTTGTGTGCCATTGATTTTATTTCACCCTAAATTAAGTCCAGAAAGAACTTGCATTTTAGTGCCCCGCAAGGCATGACAATGTACAATGTGTCTTGCTTTGCACTGCAAAAAATGCAGTAGGGTCAACATTTTTGGTTAAGGTGCATTACAGCCCATTCGTTTTGCTTTGATGTATGAAAATGCATGGGCTTAGGTGCAATTCGGTGAGCAATGAATGGACCTTAAGTGTTCAGGTACACTGTACACACAGGGGGGGGGGGGGGTTACTAAAACTGGAACACCCAGAATCTGGTGCAGCTGTGCATGGTAGCCAATGAGCTTAACTTCAGCTTGTCCAATTAAAAGCTTCCTGCTCGGCCTATAGCAGAATGACAGGCCGGGTAGGGGCTTTCTCATTCTGATTGGATGTCATATGACCTCCTTCAGAATATGCTGCTCGTGGCAGCACGGTGATCCGTGGTGCGGCGTGTCCCTCGGAAACACTGCATCACCAATATCAGTAGAGAGCCTATGATGTAGGCTCTTTACCATGTGATCTGCTGTGTCCAATTCCAGCTGATCACTATTGGAAATACCGGCATTCCTCTCCTCACACTGACAGCACGTGAGTAAAGCCAATACACGATTTTCCTCACAGGGGAGATCTGCCCTATTACTAACGCTTGTCAGTGCCCACCAGAGATGCCCACCAGTGATACGTACCATTGCCCACCAGTGATGCCAATCAGTGCCCATCAGTGATGCCAATCAGTGACCACCTGCCTTTCTCTGCCCATCAGTGACTCCTAATCATTGGTGCCTATTAGTGCCACCTATCAGTGCCCATCATGTGCCGCCTAGTAATGCCCATCAGTGCTGCTTATTAGTGCCCATTAGTGCTGCCCATCAGTGTCCATACGTGCTGCCCATTAGTGCCCATAAGTGCTGCATATCAGTGCCACCTATCAGTGCCCATCAGTGCTGCCCTTCAGTGTCCATAAGTGCTGCCCATTAGTGCCCATCAGTGCCCATCAATGCTGCATATTAGTGCCTCATCAGTGCCCATCAGTGCCACCACATCAGTGCCTATTAGTGCAGCCTCATCAGCACACATCAGTGAAGGAGAAAAATTACTGATTTATACAATTTTATAACAGAAATTAAGAAAAAAAAGTTGGTCTTTTTTCGTTTGCTTAGCAAAAAATGAAATACCCAGTGGTGATTCAATACCACCAAAAGAAAGCTTAACATTTTGTTTGGGGACAGTGTTGCATGGCTGCGCAATTGTCATTCAAAGTGCGACAGTACTGTAAGCTTAAAATTGGCTTGTGTAGGAAGTGCCCAGTATTGAAATAGTTAAGCTATAACAATAACACCTGGAAGCTGATTGGCTTGTATGCAGAGCTACGCCATATTTTGCACATTCTAGTTTTAGTTAATTTCTCACAGTGTAAAGCAAAAAAATAAATAACACAACATTCAATAATAGCTTTTATATTTATAACTATTTATTTATTTCTACCACTGAGGTTGGAGAGGTGCTCTAAAATGAAAAGATTAACACACCTTTTTGTCAGTTGTGGAAGCTTTTGTTCAGTTCTTATTTGAAAAATAAATAAAAAATCATTGCATGGAGTGGAATACTCCACAATATTCTGCTGCCCACTACCTAAAATGGCATTTCAAGACAATATTCATGAAACTGTCAACTTACCCTGGAAAGGTCCCCAGCTTCCAAATAGAAACAGATAATAAATACATTCCAAGCTATCCACAGCACGAGCCAGACAGCATACTGTAGAAAAAAGGGGTAGATGTAGGTCATGTAAAAATAAATTGCCACAGATACACTTTCATTGGTCATTACAACTTTTTGGCATTTAATCAAAAGAGTACAGTAAAACCTTGGTTTGCGAACATAATTTGTTCCAGAAACATGCTTGGAATCCAAAGCACTTGTATATTAAAGCATTTTTTTTTTAGAGGCACCTCTAATTGTAGCAATAAGTTGCTAAATGTTGTACCTTCATTAAATGTAACCATATTGCTACACTTAGAGCCTCCTCTCTTCTTTTTTTATACTATATTAAGACATCGCTTGTATATCAAGGCAAAATTTATTAAAACATTTTGCTTTTCTTGCAAAACACTCTCAAACCAAGTTACTCTCAAACCAAGGTTTTACTGTATAAGGTCCATGTCCAATTTTAAGAAAACAGTTAATTGTATTCAAATCTAGCCAAGGATTGAGATTAAAGGCTGTGGCTACATGTAGGACTTTAAAAAGAACCTGTCAGGACAAAAATATAAGAGTTCTCATTGCTGATTGTTTTTTTAAAGTTGAAAACTCCAGGGCTGTCATACTATCTTTCCTTCTTACTTTGGGGAAGCAATGACCTACAGTAAACTTAGGTATGTCAGGCGTCAAGATATCAAATATGTACATGCTTGCTCCAAGTCAGTGACTCACTAAACTAGCAACAAACAACCCTGGCTAAACATTCTTCTACATATGCTCTTTATCTCTCCAATTTCCTAAACCACCGCCCCCTTCCAGTGCCCGGACAAGGTCATCTAGAACCCAGGGAGTGCGTACTAAACTGTGGCCCCCAAAAATATATGAGCATTATGTGTCAGCAAAAATCCCCCCCCCCCCCCAAAAAAAAAAATTGTGCACTAATCTGCATGATAACCACGTAAAATTCCTCCTCCTCCTCCTCCCAGTACAAATCTCCCCCTGCCTAAATCCCCCTACCAGCACAAATCTTTGCACCGCCATCCGCCCTCCCAGCTCAAATCCTCTCTCTCCCAAAATCTTCCTAGCACAAATACTTCCCCCCAAATTACCACTTTCCCCTTCCTAGCACAAATCCCCACAATCATCTATACTAACACAAACACCCCCCCCCCCCACACACACACCCCAAAAAATCCCCTCCTAGCACAAATTCCCCACTTTATCATATCAGCTTTTCAAGCTTGATCCCCTCCAACCCAAATCTGTTGTCCTGGCACAAATCCTTTTCCCCCATCCCAACACTAATTCCTAATGCCCCCCTCAAGTTTCCCTTCATAGAAAAATGCTTCCCTTTCATGCCCCCCAAATTCCCCCTACCAAATCTCCTCCCCTTTATCTCCTTGCAGCACCCTCCCCACCTCACATGATAACACAGTGTCCAGGGCAGCTGTCCCTCCTGCCCACCATTTGTCTTGGCCCTGCCCCCCCCCAAAAAATTAGTTAACCAAATACCCTTTACTTAACCACATAGTGACTGCCGCATTTATGTCTACACATTGGCATGGGCAGGCAAATGGGCATACCTGTACATCCCTTTAAATTTGCCACCTAGAATCACTCCCTAGGACACACTTAACCCCTTCAGCACCACCTAGTGGTTAACCCCCTCACTGCCAGTGTAATTTTCACAGTAAACAATGCATTTTTATAGCACTGATCGTGGTCCCAAAAATGTGTCAAAAGTGTCCGATGTGTCCACCATAAAGTCGCAGTCACATAAAAAATTGCAGATTGCCGCCATTACTAGTCTATGGATGCCGAATGAATGACTCGGGAGCGCACCCGCAAGGTAACCCCCTGGGAGAGTGCTTCTCCTAGGGGTTATCTGATGTGGGAAAGAGCCGCAAGAGCTGCAGAGGGACCCCAAAAGTTGGTGTTCGGGGCCACTCTGTGCAAAATGAGCTGCACAGTGGAGGTAAGCATGACATGTTTGTTATTAAAAAAATATATATTCTTTAGTATCACTTTAACTGAGCTCAATTATGCAACCCAAAAAAATAAAAATGTTCTACATCAAGTGTCATAAATGTGAACAGTTCTTTCTGCCATTTGTGCCTAACTTATCTAATCTGTATATTTTTAAGTATATTTGATACAAGTAATGAAAAGGGATTCATGCATTTTATCCACTTAATTCTAAAAATGCTACATTCTAGTGATTTGACAGCACAGGATAAGTCAGTTAACATCAGCATTGTAAAGCTGTGCTCAAGTTGTCATTAGCCAGAAGCACAAAATATCTGAAATTTCTTTTAATTTGAAAACATTTAGTAAAAAGAACATTCATGAAGGGCATGATATAGTAATTATTTGGCCATATTCAATGTAGCATCATAATGTGCAAATTTAAACAAGAAATAATGTGAAAAATACAGTTACAACCTCTGACAGCTCTGTAAAATATAATAATTGTTTTTTGCATTGTAGCTGTTATGTTCTATTGTTATTTAAACAGCAGTTCCAAGCAACAAGTCACACCAATGAATGAACTTCTAATGTTTTATAACAAACACTGCTTAAATCAAAATTTTTGATAGTTTAACTCTAAGCTGATTATCTGTAAATCTGTTAAATTAGACCAATAATATGCAGTGCCATAGGGGGTCACTAAGAATGCTCTTGTAGTGTAACAGGATTCATGTCCAGCATTCAGTTCAGACAGATAAGCAGTCAGTACTAACGGCTACATTCTTGTTCACTGAATACGCATATCTTTCACAAGGAGGTAGGAAGAGTCTGGTAGTCCAGGTCTACAGCTGAAGGGATCCCTGGACTTGTGTCCTATGTGTTCCCAGACACATAGGATAATGGCTGCATGCACAGAATATCCTGCATATGTCCAGGAGACCATAGTCTTGTGAAAAACCAGAGGATTGTGTAGCGTTAAAAGATCCAGCAGTGCACCTGCATGTACACATGGTAGGTAAAAGGACACTCTGCTACAATTATGTTTTTTGTTTGTTAGAAACAAAGGAACCTGCATTTTATTTCATTTCATGGATGGTAAGCCAGTAAGGTGGTAAGGTTCTATGATCAAACCAAACAAATAGGACACCACACTCCAGCAAAATCAACCATAGTACACAAAAGTGATATATGGTTCCAGCCCGATTCTTACCAGGCCATGACCCCCTGACATGTTTCACCCCACCCATTAGGCTTAGGCAGAGAAACACCTCTATGACTAAGCCCCATGGATAGGGTGAAATTTATCAGGGGGGCATGGCCTGGAAGAAGCCAGGTTGATGCCACATCTTACTTTCTTGTACTTTAGCTGATTTTCCTGGAGTGTTTTGTTTGGTTTGTGCACCTCAGCCAGAGCCAGGATGAGCTCTTTTAAAACCAGCACCCACACTCTGTGTGAGACACTGAAAAGCCCTGCAGTGGTGCTCCAAGTTTTATGGTTACCATATATTTGACAAAGAGGATGTAGTGGGCTGCTTAAGCAACACTTGAATGAGGGTGGAGCTCCATGTATGCATCTTAAAATGAACTAAAACGATTAAGATTTGTATGTCACAGTGAAATGGTAATTGTGCTCAAGTAGTAACCTGAAAATTACATTTTGTTCTAGCTTTACTCTTAAAAATAGCAGTGAACTGGTATGTGAGAGTGGCTAGGCAATCCTTTGCCTTCAGCCTCATAGCTGTATATATGCAGTGTTGGATCTTTGGTAATGCTGCCTATGATTGCTAGCTTCAGAAGATTTGGATTGAAATTGGGTAATGTCATAAAAAAAAAGATCTCAGCTTTCCAGCCAAGGTGGCAGCATTTTTTCAAATGCAGAGGCCGGGCATGACATCATATCATACCTGGCCTCCAAACAACTATAGAGACTCCGGGTACCATCTGGCCCATCGGAAATCTCTATCGTCAGCATCCAGCACCTGCAGATCCCTTTTCCAGCTCACTGATCGCACGGGTGAGTCGGTAAAAGCACCGGACGGTGACGAGAGGGGGGACTTCCCCTCCTGCTGACTGTAAGAACAATCAAGTGGTTGAAGAGCTGCTATGATCTTTCTTATGGTGCAGGAAATAGCCAGCTCTAAAATAAGATATCTGAATGATGCCTGTAGCTGCCTGTAGCTGCCATGTGGAAGTTAAAAATGCCCTAACTAAGAAACACCTCACTAATAAATCATTTTGACTCATTTCTGTTTTTACAGTTGTATTTCACATATGTGGTAACACATTTCTTGTATATGCGTGACATACATGAATTGTTATTTTAAATATGAATTGTTAGTTGTATGGGTTGATCAATTTTAAAGAGCTAGCACACCTTATTTGTTACAAGCATATGAATATACCCACGCTATGAAAATCCACAAAAGATGGTGAAATACAGATGCTTAAACACCGTACAGTAGATAATCAAAAACTATAAAGAGTATGGGTTAATGTGGAGCTATTGTATGTGTACTACCATACACCTCTCTCTTATACATATATGCAATTTGCAGCTAAACAAAATATATATTTCCATATGTATGTGCAGCAACACATAATAACCTAAAAACATGTACTACAAACCACCTCCCTACTTGTAAATTAGCAACATACTGCTTTAGCTAAATAAAGTGAAACTGTATACGCAATCAGTATCAATAAATTTCAAATAACGTTTCTGTGTAATCAAAACCAATAAAGTGCAAATGCACATGCAAACAATATCAATAAAGTACAAAATAAAGTCTATTAGTCTTTCAATTCAAAGTGCCACAAAGGGCTTCATTAAGTGCTGGAATAATGACAGTATCTTCACACACTATTTGGTGGTCACACATGCTCTCCTACTAAACACCTTACCTGTCAAATTTCCTTGATTCCTTATTTTTTTAGTAAGTGGGCCAACTGTGGTATGTATAGTAAAATAAGAAATCGGGAGGCAGCCTCAAATCAGGTAAAACCACTTTTATTTTACAAAATTTAAAAGAAAATATAATCCATCTATATTACAGTAAGGATTGTATTTTAAAATCTAAACAGCATGCATGAACTCTCTGGAATTCTCATGATGATATCACTATAACGAAACACACTGAGCAGGGATTCTTACGTCCCTTCTACTCTAACTCTTCTAGCCTGCCCAGAGCAGGATGCTAGCCACTATCAATGCCTTCTTTTTACAGGACCATGGATTCTCATCCAGCAAAAGAATGGGTCTTGGGGACATCACTGGTTCCAAGCGACACATTCATAACAACCATTGACAGTGGAATAAGGAAGTTGTCATATATAGTAGTAGAGGTAGAAATACATGCTACTACTGTATATAACATCGACTCTCGTCCAATCACGCAAACAAATGCCCAAACAAGCAAAAGTTTAGCTCATCCCTACTGGAGGTGTCCATCTTGCAAGAGGAAAAGCTTTGATTCCTAATGTCACCAGGGCTCAAGTCCTGTGGGAACGGAGTTCCTGCACTTTTTTCACAGCCGGAACTCAGTTCCCTTTGCAGGACTAGAGCAGCCAAGAGCAGCCGAGCCGCCCGAGCCAATCCTTCACTAAGCGGCGATGCCCAGCTTAAGTCACTGTCAGGGGTAGGCAAACCTTAGTAATCCTTTATGTTATTGGCCGCTTCCTGTATATGGATTCATCAGAGTTATTGCGCGATTTAAAAAGAACTTGCTTCTTTCTAAATCCTGCGATAACTTGCGGCAGACCTCCGCAATGTCTCCTGGGAACAATCACAAAAGCTCCCAGGAGACATTGCGGCATTGAGGAAGTGATGGAATACCCGCACACTACCCGATGAATCCATATACAGGAAGCAGCCAGTAACATAAAGGATTACTAAGGTACAGTGGATTGAAAAAAAAAAAAACATGCGGTTTAGTAATTATGCATATGAGCGTATCATTTTTTTTGGTGGGGGAGTGGATCTTGGGTGGGAGTTCCCACACTTTTTTCCCCAGGACTTGACCCCTGAATGTCACTGTTGCCACCTAAATAAATAGTGCTCTGATAACTGTAATTATAATATTAAGGAAGCGTCAGGAAAGGTTCACTAAGAACAGATAACTAATTGCTTTACTAAAACTGGGGAGTATAAAATCTGGTGAAGCTGTGCAAAGAAGCCTATCAGTTTCTAATTTAAGCTTTGACAAAAAATAAATAAACTGGAAGCTGATTGGTTTCTATGAAGCGCTGCACCAGATTATGAACTCTCCAGTTTTAGTAAATCAACCCCAATGAATGAAGCAGCAGCAGGGAACACTTTGTTTTTTCTCTCTACCAAGGAGAACAGACAGAGGCACAATAAAACATCACTCAAACTCATCTCACACCTCTTAGGCTGCATTCACACCTGAGCGCAGTGTTTTGCCGTGATTTTGCGGTGGTTTTTACCGCGTTTTGCCACGATTTGTCGTGACGTTTTTTTACCCCAATTTGCCTTAGCGTTTTTGTAACGCAATTTTAGACAGGTCTAGGGTCACCAATGTTAAAAACAGAAAAACGCCCAAATACGCTCAATTCGAGCCACAAAATAAGGGTCCAGAACTTGTTTGAGCTTCAGGCGTTCGGCATCAGGCATTTTGGAGTGGAGATGTGAAATATCTCCATTGAGAATAATGTATTTTTTCCCCTCTAGCGTTTTGGAGCTTCATGCTTAAGGCGACAAAACGCTCTGGTGTGAATGCAGCCTTAGAACTAGCAATAAAAGGCAGCAGTATCTTAGATCTTACACTACTGATATACAGCTATCCCTGTAAGCAAAGCAATGCTTAGGTATACTCACATTCCAGAAAAAAAGGTAAATTTTTCATGGTATTTGTTAGACCCAATTAAAAAATGTTAATGTTCCCTATACCATGGCAATTTTTCACTTTTTGAGTTTCACTCGGGTGGTGTGCTTGTGGGACGTTAGGAAAAGTCCTGCAAGCAGCATCTTTGGGGCGGCTTGGGAGCGATATACCCCCAAAATGCGTGGAAAAGTGTAGCGCTAATAATGACACAAATAATGATAATACAATAAAGATTAAATCATGCAACACCACATGTGAATTAATGGTATTCAAAAGTCCATAAATGTTTTGAATGAATCGGTGAGTCGGTTTCTTTGAGTAAAACAGATACACAAAATCCAGTGCATAAAGAAGTGAAAAATCCACCACCGCTTATGACAAGGGGCTTACCGGACCGATTGGACCTAGACAGGCATATACCCCCTAGGCCAATCAAGCTTTGTTAAAGTTGATATACTGAAGCGGGTACACCATACACGTCATGCGATTCGGTATCAATGAAGGCAAACCTCAGACAGATGATTCAAAAATACTTCCCAGCAAGCAGCAACTCTCAACAGATCACTCAGAGGGCAAATCAGTACTCCAACCGATAAGCATGAAAAAGAGAAGGCAAGGCGTACATAGCGTAATTCCGTAATAAAAATCAATATTTATTATAAAGAGAAAAACTCACATTTTGCAATGGTCAATAGAGCTTATAGAAAAAGGGTAGCAGGAACAACAGTAGTCCATCCCGACATGTTTCGTTACAAAAAGAACATCATCTGGGGTCAGATGATGTTCTTTTTGTAACGAAACATGTCGGGATGGACTACTGTTGTTCCTGCTACCCTTTTTCTATAAGCTCTATTGACCATTGCAAAATGTGAGTTTTTCTCTTTATAATAAATATTGATTTTTATTACGGAATTACGCTATGTACGCCTTGCCTTCTCTTTTTCATGCTTATCGGTTGGAGTACTGATTTGCCCTCTGAGTGATCTGTTGAGAGTTGCTGCTTGCTGGGAAGTATTTTTGAATCATCTGTCTGAGGTTTGCCTTCATTGATACCGAATCGCATGACGTGTATGGTGTACCCGCTTCAGTATATCAACTTTAACAAAGCTTGATTGGCCTAGGGGGTATATGCCTGTCTAGGTCCAATCGGTCCGGTAAGCCCCTTGTCATAAGCGGTGGTGGATTTTTCACTTCTTTATGCACTGGATTTTGTGTATCTGTTTTACTCAAAGAAACCGACTCACCGATTCATTCAAAACATTTATGGACTTTTGAATACCATTAATTCACATGTGGTGTTGCATGATTTAATCTTTATTGTATTATCATTATTTGTGTCATTATTAGCGCTACACTTTTCCACACATTTTCTATTAGCAATTTTTTGATCTCTCTTGCTGTGTTAGCGGCTTTTTGTATTTTAAGATAGCGCAGTATTTTTTCTTTTTCGATTTTATACCCCCAAAATGCCCCTGCCCATTGAAATGAATGTGCAGCGCTTCCAAAGATCCTTAAAAGCGTTTTGAAAGCACTTCAAAACTGGTCTTTTTTTGTCTTCTATTTTTAAGGTCCAGTTATCACGAGATCGAAGAAAAATGGCCCACTAGCGCACAAAAAGCACCACAAAAGCACCGCTAAAGCACTACAAAAATGTAGAGGTGCTACAGTGTGAAAGTAGCCTAAGATTTAATACAACAATCTATAAGAATAATATAACAGATATTGCATTAATGTGTATTGTTTTCATCATTTATGAAGAAAAATTGTGTATCAACATTGGTTATATTTTCTCATACAACGCATGCTATGATTTTAAAGTAAAGCTCTAATTCACAAGGAAACTCAGGTTCAAGAACAGACTCTATGACAAATGATTGGGGTTAAAGTGTTGACAACAAATCATGAATCACTTTCAAGCATGGCTAGCTAAAGAAAGACTGAAAGTGTTACTTGAAGACTATAATAATGTGGCTCAGGTGGGAATATTAGTAAAGGGATTGAATACAGCCTCTACCATAACAAGATAGCCCGGAGACAGATGGGACCTCTGATCTACTGAGTCAGGTTCTTCCACGACTCAGCTATTCCAGTGAAGAAGTCTATACTTCCATTTATCATAAGAAATAGAAAATATCTTTTATGGTTTTCTGTTGCACATCAATGTTTATTGCAAGCAGCTAACCAATATTGTACAGTATATGATGATTTATGCTGCATTGTGTGTTAATGCAAACCTTTACAAATTGATAGCTTATCGCATTATTGGTCTTATTCGGAAAAAAAAATGAGTTCTTATTCTAAAAGTTAATGTATAAACCTAAGAACAAACATTTTGGAGCTTGCCAATCCCTGAATGTGGTGTTTATGTTTTTTTTTTTCAGGAATAATGTCTTTAATTTGTCCCTTAAGGATCCTGCCAGTAAACCACTTTTTGTCCGAGGATGACAATTCTCACTCACTGTACTATCTGTGGAGGTTCAGAATTGTCACATTAGGCTGCTTGCACCTTATTTGGACTGCAAACATCTCCCTCTTCTCCTCTCTGTAACACAGGGGGAGGTGTCCTGTAATCCACAGATGTTAACACGGCAGGGTTAATAGTGTTCCTTTATCTTTTGGGCAACAGAAGAGCAGAGAGAGTTACAAGCCAATTGGACTTCTGACAGGATACCATTATATCCCCTGAGGATGTCACTTGCATAGATGAAATGCGTAGGGTGGGGCTAGCAGCCTAAGTTGTCATCACACCCACTGATGTAACGCAGCATGGTGTTTTTGAGCTTTTGTTATCCCGAGATGCTTGTGAGTATATTTGTTTGTAAATAAATTGATGTTTTTAGCAATATTACTCCATGGTCCTTTGTATTTTCTCCTGAATCTTACTGCAGAGAATTGCACTGAACAGCCAGTGGAGGACCTGGTAGACATAGAGGTTGTCATTTAATTTAAATTTAATGAATCCTGCGCTATCGATCTCCTAAAATCTGGAGATCGTGGTTATCTGGTAAGGAGATGCATATACCTATGTTTGAGGTGGTTTGGGACTGTGATGTTTGATTTTTTTTTTTTTTTTTTCAAAAAGTGTTTGAGTTTTCAGAAAAATAAAACATTGGTACATACAATGCAGTGAATAAATGCAATTCGACATAGGTAAAACAGGAAAGGGGGGTGGAGAAGAAGTGCAAAAAGAAGGAGGGGGTAGGACATGAGGGGCGGTGACAGATATTACCCGCCCCCTACAGGGGAGGAAAATATAAAAGACTAGCCCTACTGGGTCTGAACTGGTGGGATCTGAGAGACAGTCTAGTAAGGGGGATCAGGCGGCCAGTAAATTGCAAAAAGCAAAATATCACTGCGGTGACACAAAAAAAAAAACAACAAGAAAAACAGTTGCAAGTCCTGCTAAGCGGAGGGGTAGGGGGAGCTAAAGGGGGAGGGAGAGGCGGGGGGGAAGGAAGGGGAGCACCTAGAGGTTGCACGTTTAGTGACTGGGTGAGGGGAGGGTGGAGGGGGGGTGACATCCAGGGCATCGGTTGGTATCAGGATGAAGTGGTGGATTGAGCAGCAGGGGGTGGGTGACCGTCCGGGGGTCCAGGGGGGGGGGTTTGAAGTACGAAAAGGAGTAGTGTTCAAATGCGATCAAATCCTCCTGGGATAGCGCTGAGTCCATAAAAGATTGCCAGATCGAGAGGAAGCGAGACTTAGCAGTGGCTCGTTTGAAGTCTGTGGTGGCTCGTTCTCTGTGGAGGAGAAGAAGGAGGTCATGCGTGACCTGGGTGATGGGTGGGGGTTGAGAGGAGATCCAATTTCTGAGGATTGCCCTGCGTGCGACAAGGAAACAAATCAATGGCCATTGCTTGCTGGTTTGTGAGGTGGGTGCCGTGGTTGAGGCGGAGGAGACAGCTTGTTGTGACCTCTGGAGCAGTAGCGGGTCCCAGTAGCCGAATATGAGGAGAAGGGGGTCTTTGGGTAGCTTCATTAGAGTGATCTTAAAGGTGTATGCCAGAACCTGGTCCCAGAAGGCTGAGATGAAT
This sequence comes from Rana kukunoris, assembly GCA_029574335.1. Taxonomy (NCBI): domain Eukaryota; kingdom Metazoa; phylum Chordata; class Amphibia; order Anura; family Ranidae; genus Rana; species Rana kukunoris. Next base: position 327,620,622 of record CM056052.1, on the reverse strand, counting down.
GAGCATGACCAAAAACGGTGTGTCAGGGATGGCTTCGGATGGTGGGACAGAGGGCAGATAGGACCGTCTGGATCCTGTGATGAGTAAAGGAAGGGGATGTGTGCTCGGTGGACAATTTTCAGCTGGGTTTCTCTCCAAATTTCGTTCGGGGTGATGCGTTGAACTGTGTTGAGGCCTTGTAGCAACTTGGGTATCAGATCGTCAACTGGGAAGTCCTTTCCCCAATTGGAGGCAGATGTTGCGGATAAGGGGGATGCGGATTCGCTGAGTAGGGGCTTGTATATGTCTGAGATTTTGTAGGCGCCTTCTGAGAGAAGTCGATCAGCAAAAGTAGGAGAGAAGTGTTTGCATGGCTCAGTGCAGGAGGAACCTAGGTAGTTGGCGCATTGCCAGTAATGGAAGACATGAGAGTTGGGTAGTCCGAAAGTCTCTGCCGTGGTTGCGAAAGGTAGGATTCGGCCTGTTGAGGGGTCACATAAGGAATGTTTGATTTTTACAAGATCCTACATTGGCCCACTAGTGGTGCCCTGGAATATTTCTTTGTGAGTGGACTTTTATTTTCACACGTTTGTTGTGATGCCCCAGTGGAGCCCTGAACATTGCTTGAGTTTTATTATATATGATTTCATCTTTTCATATTATTAGTGATTTTATTCATTGATGATGATATTATTTATATCATTTTATTGTTTGATTTATTGTGAGTTTTATGGATAGATGTTTTGTGCATTCCTTTTGTTTATTATTTTGTGCAGCATTGTCTTCTGAGCACTGAGTGCATAATTACTTTGCGGTTTACTAGGATCAACAATATGTTTTCAGTTACTGAACAGAATAAAATGGTTATGTTTAACACACTGAAGACAACTGATAAGATGTTCATTGATAGAATTCACATACACTTTAAATTTCGTATTAGCCATTAAGACCAATACATAGTGTATGTAGGGTTGGTTGCTGTGTGTTACTTCACTTTATCATGTCAACAGCTATAGGTATAGCATTTACATAACAAAGTTTCTTTTGGGGACTATTTATACATAGGTGTCCTGGAGTATTGTGTTTTTTGCACATATTAACATGCGTTGTGTTAATGCAGTCCATTCAAATGAACCATAATGCACAAAATCATCCAAAATAATCAGACACATATTTTTTTTGAAATGTGTTACCATGCATTACAGTGTGCTGCAATGCATATGTGTTTCCTTATTGTGTTGGGGTGTCATTGAAATGCAAGGACTAACACTGACAACATTACAGCTCCCTGACTCAAAGGTGCATACCATGGGACCTGTCTGACTAATGACAATACAACAAGCTGATATATGTAATGTGCATTGCCGTAATGCAATAGTGGGAATGGGCTTGAGAGCATTTCTAAGTTAACACAGATAACATGTAACATGAACTAATGAGTGTTTTTGCCTCCATAGTGGCCAGCTACCAATAATGCTCTTCCTTTCCTTTGGTCAGAAGGATTAGAAGGACCCATGAGGAGGAGTTTGGGTAAGTAATATACAAAAATTGGTTTCCAGCAGACATTTTTGGGTTGGAGAAGTTTAGGGAGAGCTGACACTCTGTGCGTAGTTGAAAGGCTATAGTCCTCTTAATTTTGGAGTTTATACCCCTGACATCTCAGGCAATCAAATCAAAATAATTCATCTTTTTAACTGCAAGGAGTTGGATAATTACAGTAGCAGAAGTTTAAGCAAGGGACAGAATAATATAGATACAGCAGTTCATGCATCTCTCTGGCAGATAAGCACCCAGCATCCACCAGAAAATAAAAACAGTAACACAAAAAGATGGAGATGCAAAGTGGAGCAAACATTCAGTTAAAGAAATTATAAATGTATTAGAAAAAAAGAAAAGAAAAAAGAGAAGCCAACAGGGAAAAACATATAGTAGTCCCAATAAAACTTCCTGTTGCCACAACCTGCAGAGACACAAAACTACCGAGCAGAGTCGTGCAACGAGTTCCCAAAACCATAGGAGATATCTGATAGTGGCACATCATTAGTCCAGACAAGGAGCCAAAAACACCAAGGACTAGGCCACAGAGATCATTTCCCCCAGAGATATGGAAAAGGGGAATAAGTTGCTTTCCCAATGTAAGGAAGGTGCCCAAAATAGGGGAAAAAAGGGAAGGATCCAGGATTGTGGAGATTCAATCAACAGGACAAAAAAAAAGGATCCAATGGCTCAGTGGGTCCCACAGATATAATTAGTATGAATGTAGGCCAGAGGGTTTGCAGGATTTAAACACAATGGGCTTCCCCATTGCAATTGTAATAAATGTGAACAGCTGAAGAGTCAACATGTATCCAGCCAAGAACCTGCATCCTCTGGGGTGTCAAAGAATTTGATGAAGCCTCTATATACCATGCAGAGCTTGCTGTATGAAATGATTTTCACTGTTAGTCATCTACGGATATCCTGGAATGTCTGTGGCATTGGATGTCAGCTGAAAAGTCCAGGAAACAACATGACTGAGGTGTTATCCAAGCATAGTTGTGGTTTGTTTTGTGCTGTGGATAGGATGAGGTCTCAATCTCAGTAATTCAGGAACCATACCAGAGGAGACCGTGGTCAGATATAAAAGTTCCTTAAGAGGCTAAATCCACTCCCAACCTTCAGGGAGACCCATCATCTGTACATTATTTTGCCTCAGGTGATTCTCAGCATCTTCTGCCCTATAGGAGAGCCTCTGGACTTGCCGCTGCAATTCCTCTAGCCTGATCATATGATCATGGGCACTGTCCTCTGTGGCAGCCACATGCTCTGTTATTTTGTGGAGCCGACATGACAGGGGAAGCTCTGCTAGTAGTACTGTGCTTGGAGACAATAGACAAGATGGTGGATGCACAAGGCCAGTGGACACTGGCAATTCATTTGACTGACCTAGTGGAGCTGGAGGAGCGCTTTTTCAGGCTTCCAAGCAAAGCGTCTGAAATGCAGGAGGTTCTCCTGCTACTGTGGGTAGGCAGCAGTGGTCTAAACCACACAGAACCCACAGGATGGCTCTCCTCAGGTACATCCACACATGATCACATCCTGGCCATGCCCTTCTTTCCTTTTCTCCATGATTCCCAATTAAAGGATGTGGCATGGTGTATTTCCTTACTGTCCACAGTACCACCCTGTGTGGACAGTACAAGTGAATCTATTAAAGCGATCCATGAGGCTGGTCCAAAGAACACTGCTGGAAGAGGGAGAAAATACCTGTATTATAATAATAATTAGGCTGATGTGGGGTTGAACAACTTGACTGCTACATTCTGTAGCAGCTGCATGCAATGTCGTTTTTTCTCAGGAAGACCCTAGTAGAGGGAGTTGCAGTAATCCAAGCTCAAACGCATTGATTAACATTTGGCCTGGGTTGCAGATTTTTTTCAGTGCAGATTACTTAAGCTGGTCTGCTATTGCTGTTGCAATTTTTTGTGATATGTAGTTTGAATTTCTTTTGGTATAATAATAGTCTGATCTTTAAGCTGGTGGCTCAGAAATATTTTGGCCATTCAGTATGTATTTATCACTACTGCCTTTCCAGTTTACATCACTTCTGTTTCATTTGCCTCACAGTCTTATTATACCAAGCTGCATGGCAGTCTGAGCGGAGAAGTTTGATCTTGACAGAAGTATTTTACTAATTCCTTTTACTTTCTGTTTAAAATGGAAGAACAGTGGTGGTGATCTGACCATGATTCTGGGTTTGTATTTAGATTAGTTATTTTAATATCCAAAGGGAAAACAAAGTCAAGTGTATAACTTTTTGTGTGCGTGACAGATGATATTTCCAGTGCTGTCATAGTAAGAATCGCTTTCTGTCCAAAATGTGATTGCTTCTCATCTATCCAAGCTCTAAGGCCTCGTACACACGATCGGACATATCCGATGAAAACGGTCCGCGGACCATTTCCATCGGATATGTCCGATCGGGAGTTTGATCCGATGGCGTGTACACACCATCGGATCAAATTCCCGCCGCCGGACGGCGCGGTGACGCGGCGGTGACGTTGACGCCGCCACGTCACCGCTACGTCACCGCACCAGGAAGTAAAACACTTCCGCGCATGCGCCGAATCCATTCGGCAGCGGCGCGGCGGCGGTGCGGGACGACATGTCTGCTTGGTAAGTGTACTAACCAGCAGACATGTCGGGCGGACAGATTCCCACCGGATAGATTTCAAAGCTTGCTTTGAAATCTGTCGGGTGGAGAAATCTGTCCGCTAGCCCATACACACGAGCGGAGATGTCTGCTGAAACGGTCCATCGGACCGTTTTCAGCGGACATATCCCCTTGTGTGTACGAGGCCTTAAATCTGCAAACATTTTTTTCTTTTTTTTTTGGGGGGGGGGCTACTGTGGTTGGAAATTACATTTTATATTATATAATGTGAAACATTATGTGCTTTAAAAACCATAAATCCACTTTTCTTATAAACAGAACAAAATGGTTGGGAGCTGGTATTTTTTGTAAATGTCAGTGATGCTATATAGGTTGTATACGTCACACAGATTCCCCACTTTACAGTTACATTGAGATCATCCCACAGGCATGTTATTTGCACAAATTTATCATTTCATAAAAATCAATGAAATTTGTTTCGGTACAGGTTTCTCAGGGCAGTGCTCAGCTCCCCATGACAATCCCTTGCCTGGTAGTCTAGAAATTGGTCATAACGGTTTTTTTTTTAACTATCAGCTCCTATTGACTTTAATGAAGTTCGTAGTTGACACTAAAACATTTGTTCCTTTCTTGATGGTGTATCTATTCCTCCTGGAGTATTCAAGTCTTGGAAACTAAGATTATTAATCCATTGTGTATCCTTATGTAGGAAGGCAATCCAAATGTTCTTGCAGATTCATGCTTAGCTTCTGGGTGGTAGAATATTAAACCTTTTATATTTTGTTAGAAAATTTTCATCAAATGCAGCAATATATAATTTTTTAAGGAGGATCAGGAGCAGAAAATAGGCCCAATTATCTCTACGTGTGACTACAGAAATAATACATTTATTTTTAATTCAGGATAAAGCCTGCCTCATCACTTCCTCTTACATATCCCTAGCTGTTTACATATTTTCCAGCCACTATACAATGTTTTTGTTTATGGTTTCTGAAATAACACACACTGATTTTCGTTTCAGGATAAAATATGCTTTATTTCCCTTCCTTACCTTTCAGAATTACTTGGCTTCTTACATACTGTCCAACCACTGAACAATATTTGTAGCTATTGTTTATTGCGAGATAAAACCTGGCTTGTCTCTTTCTATTTGCTGCCTATTCATGTGCTGTGCATCGTGGCCCAACCAAGCTGTTTACATACTGTCCAACTACTGTAAAATATTTGTGGCTATTGTCTCATTCTAATGTTTCATTTTTGATGATTGTTATTCAATTTTTCAAGCACAAAGTTAAAATGCATTTGTATATGAAAGGGAATTACATTTTGCAATAAAGGCTTTTTAAAGCAAATAGCATGTCACTCATTTAGGTTTAATGTATTACAACTTATTATGTGTGTCTCCATAGTTGTCTTTCATAACTAAATAAATTGGAGCTGGAGGAGCTTAGAGGGTAAAATGCCCTAGCTCTTCCATTAATGAGGCACAGAAATTCAGTATTCCACTTTGATTGTATAGAATTAAGAACATTACAGGAATACGTAGGTAGGTTAATCAATATATTTATATTAACCATTGCTCAGGGAAATAATTCTCCAAACAGTAGATAAACTTTTCCTGCAGCTTGAATAATCTTGTCCTCTTAGAAAATTAGAACGCAATCGATAGGAAGACCATCACTGATGAAAATATAAATCCCCAAAGAATATAACATTTTAAGCAGTCCTTGTGTCCACACAATTATAATAAAAACTTAAAAGTTCATAATTCAGTTCATATGTGTCTTCTGACCACTTTATGAATCCTTCATACAGTCAGCCAAAAAAGGTTAAACTCTCCCAGATAAGTCTTCTCTAATTTTTGTTCTAACCTTAGAGCCTTTCTTAAAAAAATTAGATCCATCCCACATATCCAAAGACTCACTGTAGCTGATAGAGAATACAAGGTAGCGGTCTTTGCGGATTACTTTATGCTATTCCTCCAAAGACCTCAAATATCACTACCCAACCTGCTTCAGGACCTGGAACAGTTTGGAAATATGTCAAATCTGAAAATGAGCTATTCTAAATCTTAACATATCTTTGTTGCCAGATACAGTAACACACTAAAGTTAATTTTCTATTTTTTCTGGCAACTAGAGTCTATAACCTATTTAGGAATATGAATCCCAACATCTCTAGCTGACATTTTTATTAAAAATGTCTCACCCGCTTGCAAAATTCAGAAACATTTTAAGGAATGGTCACATCTTAACTTGGTTTGGGAGCTCAGCTCTTATTAAAATTAACATACTTAGGCCGCGTACACACGATCGGTCCAACCCGTTGAGAATGGTCCGACAGACCATTTTTATTGGGTCACCGCTAAAGTGGCCTGATGGTCTGATGTGCGTACGCACCATCAGTTCAAAAACCGATCCTGTCAGAACGCAGTGACGTAAAACACAATGACGTGCTGAAAAAACAAAGTTCAATGCTTTCAAGCATGCGTCGACTTGATTCTGAGCATACGCAATTTTTTGAACCGATGCTTTTGCGTACTAACGATCAGTTTGGACCGATTGTCAGGCGTCCATCAGTCCGATTTTAAAGCAAGTTTTAAAACTTTGGTCCGAAGGACGACAGACCGATGGGCCGTACACACGGTCGGTTTGGACCGATGAAACTGAACTTCAGTCCATTTTCATCGGTTTAGACCGATCATGTGTACGCAGCCTTACTAGATTTCTCTATCTCCAAAACATACCTATTGCTCTTCCCACTTCCTTCTTTGCCACATACAAGAGTGCATGCACACAATTCCTATGGAAGGATTCTAAATCATGAATAAATTATTTGCGACTTACACTTTCCAAATTAAAATAAGGCGTGGGTCTACCAGACCTGTATAAGTATCACTCAGCCTTCCACCTGGTCCATATTGTGGACTGGCATATTCATCCCCAGGAGAAGTCTTGGGTAGCTTTAGAAAGAACTGTTTCTCCCCACCCTCTGCGCTCTTTGCCATAGTTCCCTCCTAAACACATACAGCGAGGACTGTTAGCCCATCCATTAATCGGTACTAACATCTCAAGCTTTCATATATATATATAAAATGACCTCCCTCTCATGCTGCCCTGGTCCCCTAACTGGGCTTCAGGATAACCCTGACTTTCCTCTAGGTAATTTCCTAGCCAGGGATTGGCCATTTGATGATATTCAAGAGTATAAATTCTTCCACTGGGCAAGTTTGTCTCTCTGCAATACCTATCATCTATAGCCGCCGCTGGGACCTTCACACCCAGACTTATAGACAAATTAAAAAGTACCTGCAGCCATCGAGTAAGGATGCCTTGTGGGCCAGACCCCTTACATCTTTTGAGTCTTTATGCTTGAGAAAGACTCCCCAGCGACAGCTGATCTCAGCCATCTATGTTATCGAGGGATCAACTTGCTAATTCTGATAAATTACAACTGCCCTGAGAAAGTGACTTACAAAGGTCTATCCAAGAGGCTCATTAAATGTATGTCCAGGCCACTGCTGCAAAATAAGGACTAGATGATATAGGACTCCTTCTCTTCTTTATAAATTCTATCCTTCAGCCTCCAAGCTATGCTGGAGATGTGACAGGGAGGAAGGTCCCATGTTGCACATTTACTGGAGCAGTGACTACCTGACCTTATTTTGGAGTGAGGTCCTCAACATTTTTACGAACGTTAACTCCCTTCTTCTGAACTTTTCCCTGGCTCAGAACTTGCTTCCTTATACTATTCTCTCTAGGAGAAAATTATTCAGATATTTAGCTATGCATATGGTAAATGCAGCTAAAACTAGTTCACTGGCGCTCCTCCAAAGCACCGAGAAATGGAATTGTATGCAAGATTAAATAAAATTGAAGAAAAGGAGGAGCTTATTCACATAGCTCAATAACATGTTCACAAACACCTGGTTCAATTGGATCCACTTTATATCCACTGAGAGGATTGAGAGTTTTGGCTGATAATGACAAATATTTTCTGCTTCTTTCTGTCAGAATGGTGATTCCAACTATCACTGCTGGGAGGCTCCTAATTATCCCCTCAGCCCCTCGAGATCACACAACTCCAACTAAGTCTGGTGAGGAAGAGCGGAATGCTTTCTAATCTAGAGCTAGCTTCCTACCTCTTCCACCCCTTTTTTTAAATGTTTGCTTTCCTGTCCCTTTAACTCTCTAACTTCTCATCTCTAGACTTTTGTTATCTTACAAATGTTTGATAATAATATTCCACTATTCTATAACGCAACAATCTTTACTTCAGAGTGTAGGTCTGACATTGTAATATCCCACCTATTGTATGCCATTTACTTACCCAGTTTAAGGCTGTTGATATGCCCTTCCACTGTTACTGGCTGCTATTATACTGGCATTGTAACTTTTTCAATTTGTTATAACAAAAAAAAAAATTTGAAAAAAGAAAAGAAAAATAGGAATAAAAGTGCAGGTGGCTCCCTGTCCCTCTAAACCACCACGAGTGTATGAAATAGACTCTCACCAAACGTACAACTCCTGGGTTTTATAGGGTCATACAGGGTATTAATAGCATATCATGGTCATTAGGTATTCCCTTCTCTGTTTTCAACCTCCACTGGTCCAACCAACATTGGCACCTTGAATGACTCCACGGGGGGTAAAATAGAGGAGGTAAAGCTTAGGCATGTGCAAAAGTGAAAAATTGGTTTCGTTTTGTTTCAATTCGACATTTAATACATTTCGTTAAGTTAGGTTTGTTACATGTGTTGAATTCGTTTTCGGAATTCGTTCGTTTTCGACCGAATTTCGAAAAAATCTGGCTGAAATCGAAAATATTTCAACCAGATTAGAAAACAAATAGTCTCTTTTCGAATAGAATTTTTTTCGAATTAAATTCGAAAATATTTTTTTTTTTCTAATTCCGATCGAATTTAGTCCGCGAGTTTTCGATTCGGAATCGAAAACGTTCGTTCTGATTTGGTAAATTCGCTAATATTGCAATTCGGAAATTCGTATGCATCCGAATGTCCGAATAATGGAAAATTTGTCCGAATTTCGATTCGGAACGAAACGAAATGCACATGCCTAGTAAAGCTCATAGTATATTATAAGCCCAATCTTTTTAAGAATTAAGTGTTTTTAAGATTATAAGAGTGAAAAATCCAACAGCCTCACTATACATGTGATTTGGTATAAAAAAAGATGGTGGATACCACACTTTCGGTTCCAACGCAGTGTGACATTAATTCCTCAACATGTTTAGTCAGAGATTTTTCAAGATAAAACCTGCCTCTTCTCTCCCTCTCATAGTGTAGCCTAATGAAGCTGATTATATAATATCAGACATGGTACAATAATGTAATTGCAACTATTCTCTCTATTCAGTACACTCTATTCTATACACTCTAATGTTTATTTCAAAATAAAGCCTGCTATGTCACTTTATATTTGCTACTTGATTATGTGATTGTGTACTGCTAGCCAATTTCTACCAAAAGTATACTTGAAATGTACAGTGTATTTTTGTAAGTAACTGGGATTACAAAGATAGGAGGGGTTTTGGGGAATGTGCAGTTGTGGTTTGGAAGTGTTTTGTACACTCTGTTTTGGAACTTTACTACATCTTTAAGATAATGCAGTTTGGTAATGTGAAAAAAGAAACCCCAAAACTATATAATGCAACCATTTTGTCCGTAGACAATTTGTACAAAATTGAAGGATTTAGCTTTACTTTTAAGAGTAAACCCTTGATTTTTTTTTTTTTTTTTTTTTTTTTTAGATGTTGCTGTTGCTGTGGCTGCTATTTCCACTAGGCAGTTTGGGTATACAGGGAGTGCAGAATTATTAGGCAAGTTGTATTTTTGAGGATTAATTTTATTATTGAACAACAACCATGTTCTCAATGAACCCAAAAAACTCATTAATATCAAAGCTGAATATTTTTGGAAGTAGTTTTTAGTTTGTTTTTAATTTTAGCTATTTTAGGGGGATATCTGTGTGTGCAGGTGACTATTACTGTGCATAATTATTAGGCAACTTAACAAAAAACAAATATATACCCATTTCAATTATTTATTTTTACCAGTGAAACCAATATAACATCTCAATATTCACAAATATACATTTCTGACATTCAAAAACAAAACAAAAACAAATCAGTGACCAATATAGCCACCTTTCTTTGCAAGGACACTCAAAAGCCTGCCATCCATGGATTCTGTCAGTGTTTTGATCTGTTCACCATCAACATTGCGTGCAGCAGCAACCACAGCCTCCCAGACACTGTTCAGAGAGGTGTACTGTTTTCCCTCCTTGTAAATCTCACATTTGATGATGGACCACAGGTTCTCAATGGGGTTCAGATCAGGTGAACAAGGAGGCCATGTCATTAGTTTTTCTTTATACCCTTCCTTGCCAGCCACACTGTGGAGTACTTGGACACGTGTGATGGAGCATTGTCCTGCATGAAAATCATGTTTTTCTTGAAGGATGCAGACTTCTTCCTGTACCACTGCTTGAAGAAGGTGTCTTCCATAAACTGGCAGTAGAACTGGGAGTTGAGCTTCACTCCATCCTCAACCCGAAAAGGCCCCACAAGCTCATCTTTGATGATACCAGCCCAAACCAGTACTCCACCTCCACCTTGCTGGTGTCTGGTGTCTGAGTCGGACTGGAGCTCTCTGCCCTTTACCAATCCAGCCATGGGCCCATCCATCTGGCCCATCAAGACTCACTCTCATTTCATCAGTCCATAAAACCTTAGAAAAATCAGTCTTGAGATATTTCTTGGCCCAGTCTTGACGTTTCAGCTTGTGTGTCTTGTTCAGTGGTGGTCGTCTTTCAGCCTTTCTTACCTTGGCCATGTCTCTGAGTATTGCACACCTTGTGCTTTTGAGCACTCCAGTGATGTTGCAGCTCTGAAATATGGCCAAACTGGTGGCAAGTGGCATCTTGGCAGCTGCACGCTTGACTTTTCTCAGTTCATGGGCAGTTATTTTGTGCCTTGGTTTTTCCACACGCTTCTTGCGACCCTGTTGACTATTTTGAATGAAACGCTTGATTGTTCGATGATCACGCTTCAGAAGCTTTGCAATTTTAAGAGTGCTGCATCCCTCTGCAAGATATCTCACTATTTTTGACTTTTCTGAGCCTGTCAAGTCCTTCTTTTGACCCATTTTGCCAAAGGAAAGGAAGTTGCCTAATAATTATGCACACCTAAAATAGGGTGTTGATGTCATTAGACCACACCCCTTCTCATTACAGAGATGCACATCACCTAATATGCTTAATTGGTAGTAGGCTTTCGAGCCTATACAGCTTGGAGTAAGACAACATGCATAAAGAGGATGATGTGGTCAAAATACTAATTTGCCTAATAATTCTGCACTCCCTGTATTACTGCTGAATGAAAGATCAGGTGTTGCAGTCAAAGATACCTGGAAAAAAAATTCACTCTCCCCATGCTTTTTTTTGTGGCTATTTGCTTTCTAGTCTTTAAAATGGACAAAATTAATTATCAAGATGCATGCTCCAAATGTGTTTGTGTTCTTTGGATTTTACACAGGATTGGATGAACCACCCTGCAAATCAAACCGGGGCACATTTGCTTATCTTCAATTGCTAATATTTTGCTAAGTAGAGGCATAATAGAGAGCAAGCTGGAATACCAAGGCTGCGGTGTCAATAGGATAAATTCTGTTGACAATGTTTTTTTTTAAGAAAGGCAAATCCACTTTACACTACAAGTGTAAAGTGCACTTGGAAGTGCAGTCACTGTAGATCCAAGGGGGGCAATCAAGAAAAATAAAAAACAGAATTTTATCTTGCACATGATTGGATGATAAAATCAGCAGAGCTTCCCCTCATTTCAGAGCTACCCCTCAGATTTACAGCGACTGCACTTCCAACTGTACTTTCAGTGTAATTTCAAGTGCACTTTGCACTTGTAGTTTGCACTTGTAGTGCAAAGTGGAGTTGTCTTTTGTAAATAACCCCCAATGTTCAGTATAAAGAAATACACAGTAAACATAAATGCTCTGATGTGTGTTCTTGAATACAGGCGTATTACTAGTGTCAGGTAGTGTTGAGCAGAATATGCCATATTCGATTTCGCGATATATCTCGAATATATAGTCGAATATTCGAGATATTTTTTGGAAATGAAATTATTGCGAATTTTCGCTATTGCGAATGCGAATGCGAATGCGAAATTTCGAGAAATGCGGAATGGAGCACTCTGATTGGCTCAGAATATTCGTGATATTTTACAATACAAAATAATTGCGAATATTCGAGAAATGCGGAAGGAGCACTCTGATTGGCTCAGAATATTCGTGATATATATCAATACACAATAATTGCGAATATTCGGCAAATGCGGAAGGAGCACTCTGATTGGCTCAGAATATTCGTGATATATTACAATACACAATAATTGCGAATATTCGAGAAATGCGGAATGGAGCACTCTGATTGGCTCAGAATATTCGTGATATATTACAATACAAAATAATTGCGAAATTTCGAGAAATGCAGAATGGAGCACTCTGATTGGCTCAGAATATTCGTGATATATTACAATATAAAATAATCGCGCGATATCGCTATTGCCGAATAATCGCATTGCGATTTTTCGGCAATATAAAATGAGCGCTGCAGCTACTCGGCCCAAGGTCTCTAATCATACCAGCAATGCTTTTAGACGTCGATGGGGATCTCTAGGATGTGATCTGCAATATTCGTATCGAATATTCGCAATGCGAATATTCGTGAGCAACACTAGTGTCAGGTAACAGGCAACAGTTGGGAGTGGCATTTCCTAAATAGATTTCACCAAAAAAATTATAGATTTGGCGAAATTATTACTCATAAAGCCATTTCAATGACAGTTGTCATTACATTTCTTTTTAGGTGCACTTGACATGCAAGATAACAAAAGCTTAAAATGCAAAGTAAACCTTTAAAATGTAAAAGTAAAAAAAAGCAAAATAAAAAAGTTAAAAAGGGGCTTCTCTAACCCTTAAAGTAGTGAACTCATTCTTCTAGCCTAACCTCTCATAATGCATGTACACAAATCAAACGTGCCTGTGTTCACACCAGAGACAACACACCTGTGTACTCCACAGAGAGGGAGACAGGTGCTATCAATAAAAAAGGCACTTTTTATGTTAGATCATTCTTGGGGAAAAAGAGGGGGAAGGAGTGTCACTGTCACCATCTAGATCTCAGCTTGTACAATACCCAAAGGCACAGGATAAAAAAAAACAACAACCCTGTGGGACTTGGGGGACTGTGTCAAGCCGTATGATACAGTAATAGATTTTTTTTTTTTAAATAAAATAAATATATATTAAAATAGACACTACAGTCCTAATTATAACCCTGCAAAAAAAAAAAAAAGGGTAGAAAGCGCTCTGGTGTGGATGAAGACAATATAAACAGCTTTTGCCAACCAATAGTAAGACAAACTATATAGCAATTTATAACGTGTATTGCCGTGCTAAAACAGTGATAATATACAAAAGGTTCTGAATTCAAAAGGTCATATCAAGTGGATCCCTGTTCTGGCTCTCTGTGGAGCAATCGTGGGTGGCCATTGGACATCGCAGCCGCCAGCCACACGCAACGGCTCTGGGGACAAGCCACAGGCCCTTCTATAGCTGTCAAATGGACAGGCAAACAGCTACAGAAATTTTTAAATACAATGATTAAGCTATTGGTGTTCTTACTATAATATTTTGCATATCCTTTCAGTAAAAAAAAAATCTTATGTAGTTGTAATGAATAGATGCCTATCTTTACTGACAAGTTTGCTGTAAGAGAATTAAGATATCTCTGTAGTCAGCTTCAGCAGGCAGTACATTTTCTGGATGGGTAACCAACTCATCATGCTTCGCTCACATTATAACTAAACACTAATCCCTATTTGATCTTTAAATGGAGAGAAAACAAAATGTTACGTTCCCACTGGCCTCAAAGCAAAAGCATCAGTAAGCGGCATTCTTGCTGCATTGATCAACAGGGAAACCACGCACAATTTGTTGTTCCTACATGAAGGTCAGCACGATAAGTCTTAAGTAGCCTTGACATGACCCTATTACATGAATGCAGATTAATCTATGCTCAAACTATAAACAGCATACTGGATATTAGATCAAATGCGAGTCTGATCTTGATGGAAATCAGGCAAAAAAGCTAAGAATAGGTTATCTACAGAATTTGCAGAGCAAATGTGCACTAGCAGCTAGATCTTATTCTCACAATGTATGTAGGATTATATGTAGGATTATATCTGATGCTTGTGTTTATGAACGTATGCATTAATAATGCACTTATTCATAAAGTTTCACCTATTCTTTCTCTAAAAATGAATGTGCGATTCGGCACTGCGTAGTTTTAACTGACAAATGCGCGGTCGTGCGACGTGGCTCCCAAACAAAATTGGCGTCCTTTTTTCCCCACAAATAGAGCTTTCTTTTGGTGGTATTTGATCAGTTCTGCGGTTTTTATTTTTTGCGCTATAAACAAAAAAAGAGCAACATTTTTTTTAAAAAATGCAATATTTTTTACTTTTTTCTATAATAAATATCCCCCAAAAATATATAAAAACATTTTTTTCCCTCAGTTTAGGCCAATACGTATTCTTCTACCTATTTTTGGGAAAAAAAATCGCAATAAGCGTTTATCGTTTGGTTTGCGCAAAATGTAAAGCATTTACAAAATAGGGGATAGTTTTATTGCATTTTTATTATTATTATTTTTTTTTACTACTAATGGCGGCGATCAGCGACTTTTTTCGTGACTGCGACATTATGGCAGACACTTCGGACAATTTTGACACATTTTTGGGACAATTTAAATTGCATTGTTTATTGTGAAAATGACATTTGCTGTTTGGGAGTTAACCACAAGGGGGCGCTGTAGGGGTAATGTGTTCCCTAATGTGTGTCTACAACTGTAGGGGGGTGTGGCTGTAGGTGTGACATCATCGATTACGATTCCCTGTATAAGGGATCACACGATCGATGACGCCGCCACAGTGAAGGACGGGGAAGCCGTGTTAACACACGGCTCTCCCTGTTCTTCAGCTCCGGGGACCGATCTCCGCACTCCAGCGGTGATCAGGTCCGCGAGTCCGGCGGTCCCGGAGCTTCGGACCGGGACATGGGTGCGCACCGCGGGCACGCGCCTGTGACCTACGGCTGGGTACTAGTACAGGACGTACCTGTACGTACATGTGCCCAGCTGTGCCATTCTTCCGACGTATATGTGCAGGAGGTGGTGCTTAAGTGGTTAAACTAGTAATTTAGTGGGGAGGATGAACTAGAATTACATCGTGCAGACAGGTCAGTTAGGGGTCAGACATTAATGGAAGGTGAGATGAGGATAGATGGGGAGAGGGTTATGGCAGGTGACAAGAAAGTTCCCATGTTGCAAACAGCCATTGGAAATGTTTGTGTCATTTGTACTACTAAAAAAGATATGAAAAACACCAGAGCAAAATGTAGTAATGCATTAAAGTGTTTGTTCACCAATGCCAACAGTCTGCCAAACAAAATAGGTGAGTTGAAAGCTCTGGTACATGAGGAAAGCTATGATGTAATCAGTATTGCTGAAACTTGGCTTCATTCCTCACATGACTGGGCTGCGCACACTTTCTGAGAGAAAGGGTAAAAAGAAAAGGTGACGGGGTCTGTCTCTATGTGATCTCAAAGTGATCTCAAAGCGCGTGTAAAAGAGGACCTAGTTGATGGAGAGTGTGATGAGTCTGGATCATTATGGGTGGAACATATAGCCGTGCGTAGTTCAAAGTTAATAATTAGAGTTTGTTATAGACCATAAAGTGATTGGAAGAATTTGCGCTACGGAGAGGGTAGGTGGGCTGCTGCCCCCCAGAAAATCCTCTGTGTGGAGTAGTGAAAGATATGTATAATCTAGTGAAAGGGGTGATGGTGCTGCCTCTGTGTATTAACTTATGATCCAATCTACAATATGTTACCTCCTGTGCTTTATGCAAGGTGAGATTGTGGGACACCACTGTGCGGTGGGCTCATATATAGGAAACCCCCAGTGTGACCTCAGTAGGTGTTTCAGTTAATGAATTCTAAAGTCCTACCTAGGTGCTCTAATTTGGTGGGTTACTGCACCCTGTGGTAGGTGTTAGTGGTAGTATAAAGGTACTAGTCCTTTAGGACCTGTGCTTATAGTAGTGATGCCTTGAAGTGAAAAAATAAAGTGGTTGTGTGCAAAAAAATCTGTGACACAATGTGTATGATACTTTAAAATCTATAGTAAATGGTCTATCATAGAGTCCAATATCAAATGTGCAAAATAATATATCAAATTAATTGCAAAAAAGTTCAAATTCCTGCATTAAATGAATGAGAGATCTGATCGTTCATGCGAGAATCCCAGACAGATATTCACTGTAGCGGTGGGTTACATACAACAATGGTTCCCACCATTAATTAGTAGCAGAAAAAGTAACTATAAATTGACTTGTGCAGAAATGTGGAAAAAAGACAATGGGGCTGATTTACCAAGCCTCTGCGCCATGATTCATGGCGCACAGGCAGGAGTATCAGCTGTTTTTACATTTACTAAAGAGATACGCTGGCAGTGCAGTGTATTTCTTTATTTACTAAAATGCCCAGGAGAGGGCACATTGAGCGCCTGTATAGACCTGGCGCACGGCATATTGAAATGTAAATAGAGGGGATTTGGGTGGGAGTTTATTAGGGGAGGGGGGTGGGGTGATGTGGGGAAGTGTCGTGACGTGTTTGAATAAGTCTTTTGCAGGCCGAATTGAAAGTGAAAGTGATTTTAGGGAACCGATTCCCGTACGCTTACACAGTACGCCTGAACCTCGGGAGGGTCATTTGCATACTGGGCATGCATACATGGTAATTTCGGGGATTCACGTGCGCCTTGTCAGTATGCCGGGAAAATCTTGGTAAATACCAAGCGGCGTACCCGTAATTGTGCTGCGTGACGCGGCTCACGAGAATCCCGAACTGTTTTCAGCTTGCGCTGACCATGAAGGGGAACTCCGCACCAAATTTCAAACCGCAGAGCCTAATGTACCCCCCTCCAGGGGTACATTAGGCTCTTCGGCTTGGTCTGGAACATGAGTGGTTAAACCCACGCCGGAAAAACAGAGTGGGGTCCCCCCAAATTCCATTACAAGGCCATTCAGTCTGATATGGATATTAAGGGGAACCCCGCCGTAAATTTAAAAAAAAAGACGTGGGGTTCCCCCCAAATATCCATACCAGACCTTTCAGGTCTGGTGTGGATTTTAAGGGGAACTCCACCCCAAATTTAAAAAAAATGGCGTGGAGTTCCCCCAAAAATCCACACCAGACCCTTATCCGAGCAGGTTAACCTAGCCGGCCGCAGAAAAGAGGGGGGGACAGATTTTTAAAAAAAAATTTGGGTGAAATGGTAGGGGTACAATGTACCCCATTACTATTTCACAAAGGGGGGGCCGGGATCTGGGGTCCCCTTTGTTAAAGGGGTCTTCCAAATTTCGATGAGCTCCCCGCCTGCAGACCGGAGAGGTGGGGGGCCGCACTCTGTCCCCCCTCTTTTCTGCAGCAGGCCAGGTTAACCTGCTCGGATAAGGGTCTGGTGTGGATTTCTGGGGGAACTCCACGCCATTTTTTTTAATTTGGGGTGGCGTTCCCCTTAAAATCCGAACCAGACCTGAAGGGAAAGATTAAAACACTTAAAATAGAAGTTTTATTTTCTATTCATACTTACCTTGGTGAATGCAGCATCAGACTGATTCTGCATCTGTCCCCCGGAGTCTCTGCACTGAGAACCGAGCCACCGCCGATGGCTCAGTTCTCATACCTCCCAGAGAAAAGCGATGCTGACTATCACTCATCATCGCTTCTGCTCTACAGATATATTTAGACAGAATAAAGGTGGACAAAATACCTGGACTAAATGGCATCCACCCACGGATCCTAAAAGAATTGAGCTCTGTAATTTCAAAACATTTGTATCTAATTTTAGGTACTTATTAATGATGGGAATAGTACCACTGGATTGGCGCAGGGCCAATGTGGTGCCTATATTCAAAAAGTGAACAAAGTCTTTACCAAGTAAATATAGACCTGTTTGTTTAACTTCTATAGTTTGGAAGATACTGGAGAGTTTCATAAAAAAAAAGTTCTTGCTGGAAAAAATAAATATTTTAAGCAAAAGATAGCATGGATTCATGAAAGACAAAAGTTGTCAGACAAACCTGATTTCTTTTTATGAAGAGGCAAGAAAAACCTTGGACAGAGGAGTGGCTGTTTGGGATGAGCCGAACACCCCCCCCCCCCCGGTTTGGTTTGCAGCACAGCATGCGAACAGGCAAAACATGTGTTCAAACACGCGAACCACCGTTAAAGTCTATGGGACATGAAAAATCGAAAGTGCTCACTCTAAAGGTTAATACAATATGCAAGGTATTGTCATACAAAGTGTTTGGGGACCTGAGTCCTGCCTCAGGGGGCATGTGTCAATGTAAAGAAAGTTTTAAAACAGCCATTTTTGGGGGCAATGATTTTAATAATGCTTAAAGTGAAACATTAAAAGTGAAATATTTCTTTACATTTCGTACCTGGCGGGTGTCTATAGTATGTCTGTAACATGGCGCATTTTTCCCGTGTTTGGGAAACTCTCTGCAGCAAAATGACATTTAAAAAAAAAAAAAATGTATTCTTTATTTAAAGATGTGTCACAAATACAATAAATCGGTAACTTCACAAAACCAATTATGTCAAACTGAAAAGGTATTATCAATACTCCGTACTGGGTCACAAAATGACCAAGCAATTATTAAAGGCAATTAACAAGAGGAACATCCCCCTTACTGCCAGGGAGATCTAAGGCCGCGTACACACGAGGGGATATGTCCGCTGAAAACGGTCCGATGGACCGTTTCAGCAGACATCTCCGCTCGTGTGTATGGGCTAGCGAACAGATTTCTCCACCCGACAGATTTCAAAGCAAGCTTTGAAATCTATCCGGTGGGAATCTGTCCGCCCGACATGTCTGCTGGTTAGTACACTTACCAGCAGACATGTCGGCCCCCACCGCCGCCGCGCCGCTGCCGAATGGATTCGGCGCATGCGCGGAAGTGTTTTACTTCCTGGTGCGGTGACGTGGCGGTGACGCGGCGGCGTCAACGTCACCGCCACGTCACCGCGCCGTCCGGCGGCGGGGAATTTGATCCGATGGTGTGTACACGCCATCGGATCAAACTCCCGATCGAACATATCCGATGGAAATGGTCCGCGGACCGTTTTCATCGGATATGTCCGATCGTGTGTACGCCGCCTTACACATCATAGAGGGAAGTCTAATAGTGGGTAAAATGTGCTATCTTGAACACACCAAATTTTCAATTATTTAAGAAGCAGAAGGAAAGAAGAAAAAAAGGGGGGTGGTGGAGGGGTCACCAACCAGAGAAAGGCATCCACAGCAGCAGTCAGGCAGCCGAAGCCACCAAGAAATGGTCTCAACTAGGTATATTCGAGGAATTCATCCGAGAAGCGGAAGAGGTCCCAGTGTATCCATCTAGACTTATGTTCCTCAGACTTATCCTGCAATTTCGCTGTCAACTCCTCCATCTGCCCTATGTCCTTCACTCTTGCAAACCACTGGGCCACTGTCGGGGCAGATTGTTGTTTCCACAAAGGTGGAATGCAAGCCCGTGCAGCATTCAGGAGGTGCTTGAGAAGGGATTTATGATACCGTTTCCTTGACAATGGGGTGAGGTTAAGCAGAACTGCCGCTGGGTCATCCTGCAATGAAATATCAGTGAGATTTTGTATGAGTTTAAGAACTGGTTGCCAGAAAGTGGCAAATGTAGGGCATTCCCAGAAAATATGAAGAATTGTACTGGAGTGGAGGCCGCAACGCCAGCAACGATCCGTCTGAGGGGGAAATATCTTCACCAGAACTGACGGGGTTCTATACCAACGTGTCAATATTTTGTATGTGGTTTCCTGATACTTACTGCATAGGGAGGACTTCTGAGCGAAGAAGAGTATTCTCTGCTTTTGGGATTCGGTAAAGGTGACCTGTAGGTCTCTTTCCCATTTTGCTATGAAGGGAGGGTCTGCTGTAGCATGGAGATCCAACAAGCATTTGTATGAGGTTGATGAGGATCTCCGGACTGGGCCCTCTCCCATGTAGAGCTCCTCGAAAGAGTGGAGCCCACGAGTGAAAAGAGCCGGGCCAGGCAATGATCTAAGAAAGTGCGACAACTGCAATATCCTCCAGTGGTTCCGTTTAAGAGGAGCCCCTTCAGAGAGCAAAGCTTCAGGAGAGATCCAGCAGGACGGTCGCAAAAACTTTGAGGCTTCCAACAGTCTCTGTGAACTCTGCAAAACGAAGGCTGGATCTGTTAAACCGGGCAGAAACCCAGGGCGTCCTATGATCGGCATCAATGGAGAGGGGAAGCTGTTCAATGTAGAAAGCCGAAAAAACCTGTCCAACTCCTTCAAAGTGGGGCCAATCAACGGGTGGGCAATTAACTGCATAAGGTGAGATATCCCTGCCCAGGGCAAGCCCTGGAGCGGGGCCTGTGCTGCCTCCTGTTCCAGTGACACCCAGAGTTTCATGGCGCTGTGTCAGCACCAGTCCACGACCCTTGTCATATGCACCACAGTATAGTATAGGGCCGGGTCCGGGAAGCCCAATCCGCCCTTCAGCTTAGGTCGCAGCAGTAACGCTCTACCAAGGCGTGGATGCTTACCTCTCCAGATGAATTTTATAAATGTCGACCAAACTGCATGAAAATAGTTCTGAGGTATTTTTATCGGCAAAGCCTGCAATAAGTACAGGAGTCTGGGCATTGCGTTCATCTTGAGTACATTGCAGCGGCCAAACCATGAAAGGGCTAGATATTCCCACTTTTTAAGGTCAGTGGTTAGCATTGCCAGAAAAGGTCGGTAGTTGAGGAGGAGAATGTCATTTAGGTTTGCGGGTATTTTCGTGCCCAGATACTGGATCGAGCGGGTAGCCCATTTGAATGGGAAGTAAGGGTGTAAGCTTGCTCTGGTAGCTTCAGTCAAGGAGATATTTAGTGCCTCAGATTTTTGTAAGTTGACCTTGAACTTAGACAAGCCACCATAGCGTTTCAACTCTTGAAGTAAGGAGGGTAGGGAAGTAAGAGGCTCGGAGATATAGAATAGGAGATCATCGGCATACGCCGCCACCTTGTGTTGGTAATTGCTGGCCGTGATGCCTCGAATAGATGGCTTGCCCCTAATGTGTTGTAAAAAAGGTTCCAGTGAGAGGACGAACAGTAGTGGGGACAAAGGACACCCCTGTCTGGTACCGTTGGATATGGAGAAGGGACTGGAGTCATAGCCGTTTACTCGCACCGTAGCGGTGGGATTCCTATAAATGGCCGAAATCCAAGTCAGGATGGGGTCTGGTAGTCCCACAAATTTGAGTGTCTCTTGAAGAAAAGTCCAATCTACCCTGTCAAAGGCCTTTTCGGCATCTGTTGACAGGAGTAAGAGGGGAATACGGGAGCGTTTCGCTGTATCAATGATGTTCAACGTACGGATAGTGTTGTCCTTTGCTTCTCTATTTTGAATAAACCCAACTTGATCCAGAACGATCAAACGTTGCAGCAGGATGTTCATCCTGGAAGCCAGTATTTTTGTGAATAGCTTCATATCACAGTTTAGAAGAGAGATCGGCCTATAGCTGGCACACAACAACGGGTCCTTTCCCGGTTTAGGGATCACTGAAATGGACCCCTTTGCATGTCTGCAGGGAATCTGTGACCGTCCAACACAGCGTTAAAGGCCGCGATAAAGTGAGGAGCCAATAGATCCTGGTACTGCTTGTAGTAAGGGAGAGTGAAGCCGTCAAGACTGGGGGCCTTACCAGGCTGAGTGTCAGCTGCGGCCGCCACCAGCTCCATCACCGTGATGGGCCTAGAAAGGTCCTCACGCTCCTCCGTAGTCAGCTTAGGGAGATTGGCTTCCCGAAGATAATCGCAAATGTCCGAGGGACTCCGGGGCAAGAAATCGGGAGTGAGAGATTGCCCTAAGTTGTACATAGGGTTGTCCCGATACCACTTTTTTAGGACCGAGTACAAGTACGGATACTTTTTTTCAAGTAGTCGCCGATACCAAATACCGATACTTTTTTTAAATGTGTCCCTAAATGCAGCCGTGTCCCCCCACAAATGCAGCCATGTCCCCCACATATTGCAGCCATGTCATGTCCCCCACATGCAGTCATGTATGTCCCCCCACATATACAGCCATGTATGTCCCCCACATATGCAGCCATGTATGTACCCCACATATGCAGCCATGTATGTCCCCCACATATGCAGCCATGTATGTACCCCACATATGCAGCCATGTATGTCCCCCACATATGCAGCCATGTATGTCCCCCATATGCAGCCATGTATGTCCCCCATATGCAGTCATGTATGTCCCCCATATGCAGTCATGTATGTCCCCCATATGCAGCCATGTATGTCCCCCATATGCAGCCATGTATGTCCCCCATATGCAGCCATGTATGTCCCCCATATGCAGCCATGTATGTCCCCCATATGCAGCCATGTATGTCCCCCATATGCAGCCATGTATGCAGCCATGTATGTCCCCCATATGCAGCCATGTATGTCCCCCATATTGCAGCGATGCGTCCCTCATACCTTTTAGATATGCTGATGCCGCCTCTGCCGCATACCGCCGTATCCCCCTGCACAATCGCGTAGTGCATTACAAGCTTTCATTCTAAAAACTTGTAAATGGCCGCGCTCCGTGTATTAAAACTCCCCTTCTCCGAATGGAGGGATCCGTCCGAACCCACGCAAGGGGGAGTGTCTATACGCGGATTCGTGCATTGACACTCCCCCTTGCTCGGGATTGAAGGGATCCCTCCAATCCGGAGAAGGGGAGTGTCAATACACGGCCATTTACAAGTATTCAGAATGAATGCTTGTAATGTAAGCTATGCGATTGTGCAGGGGGATACGGCGGTATGCGGCAGAGAGCGGCGGCGTCAGCATATCTAAAAAGGTATGAGGGACGCATCGCTGCAATGTGGGGGGGGGAGTATTCTATTTTGGTATCGGGGGTATTTGCGGGAGTACAAGTACTCCCGCAAATACTCGGTATCAGTCCCGATACCGATACTAGTATCGGTATCGGGACAACCCGAGTTGTACAGTTTAGAGTAAAAGTTGCGAAAGCTCTCGGCTAGTTCCGGAGAGGAGTGGATTTTAGACCCAGATGATGAAAGTAAAGCTGGTATATAAGTCTGCGATCACTTGACACGCAAAGCTTTGGCCAGAAGGCGGCCGCATTTATCTCCATATTCGTAAAAAGAGCGACGGGCCTTCAGCAGAACATGTTTCGCTTTGTATAGGGAATGATCCCTTATAGCCTCCCGAAGCCTGGCCAATTCCGATTCAATCGCCCGGTCTAATCCGGACTTGTGTTGGCATTCCAGGGAGTGAAGTCTAGCTAGCAGGTCAGACAAGGTTTTGAGGCGACGCTTCTTGGCCGCATGGCCATGTTTAATTAAAATGCCCCTAATAAAACATTTATGTGCGGACCACACGGAGATCGGGTTTTCGATCGATCCTACATTGGTGGAAAAATACAAGGTAAGTATTTCAGGGCCATTCAAGAAGGCCTCATTAAGGCACCACGTGGACGTTTTGGGGGACGCTTGAGAGAGCGCAAGCTCCAGAGTAATTGGGGCATGGGCAAGTGTGATCTGACCAATGCCCGTCCTAGTCACCAGGGGTATCGTCGAGTGTTTTATCATGAAGAAGTCTATTCTGGAGTAGGAGCCATGAACATTCGAGTAAAAGGTATAATCCCGCTTCTGGGAATGAAATATTCTCCATATATCAACCAAATGATGAGAGTGCAAGAAGTTTTTAAGGCGAAGGCGGTCTCCTTGTGGTAGAGAGAACAAGTTGGAGGAGGAATCCCTGTGTGAGTCCAAGGTCAAATTGAAGTCCCCACCCAAGATCAGAGTTCCAATGAGAAACGTGTCAAGGGTGGATAAAAAGATCTCGAGGGTTGGGAGGGGATTGGAATTCGGGAGATAAACGTTTGCGAGAGTGAAAGTCTGAGAACCGATCTTCCCTTTTAAGAGCAAGAATCTACCCTCCTGATCATGGTACACATCGAGGAATTGCCATGGAAAGATTTGGATAGGAGGATACTTGTTCCTTTAGATTTCGAGGACGAAGACGAACTATGGTAGACCGTTGGAAAGTATTTGCTAGACAACCTGGGTATCCTGTCAGCCCTGAAATGAATCTCTTGGAGAAATGCAATGTGCACTCTGTGTCTCCAGAGCTCAGCCAGACAGCTAGTTCGCTTCTCCGGAGAATTCAGCCCCTTTACATTCCAGGAAAGAACCTTGACAGACACACCGCCAACTAATCCGCCCCCGTCGGTGACCACCCCAGGGGTGAAGGAAACAAACAAAAAAAAACCCAAAAGGGTGGGGGAAGGAGGGAGATTTAGAGAGGCAGAAAGAAAGTAAAGAGGAAGATCAGTCTAGAAGGAGATAAAGACTCTACAGAGAAAGACTACTGCCACCAGGGCAGAGTATACCTAGTACAGGGAGTAGTAAGGCAAGAGCAGCCCCAGAGCACCGGCCATTGGGACCCCACCAGTCAGCGCCGGCCACTGTTGGAACACCAGCATTTCCCAAGATGTGATGTAATAAATGCATATCAACAGACAAAACATAAAACCCAGGGGTTGGATATATTAGTAATACACACACATAAAACAATAACATCCCCAACTGAGAAAACTACAGCTGCTTCATTAACGTATGGCTGAAAACAGGCCGTCCCTCTCCCGAGACCCAGGGCAAAACACCCCCTACAAAGGAAAGGGTAAAAACCGTATCTGTCTCTTGCCCCAAGCCCGGGACGGAACAACCCACCACCCCTCTAAACATAGGGGCAACCAACCCCCAGACCCGCCAAAAGGCAGGGCTGTGATACCCAAGTATGGTAAAAAAAAGGGGGGGGGGAACCACAACAACATGTGTACCTTAATGAGCACACAAATTAGTGTTATCTATGACATGAAAGGCTAAGGGGCACTATCATATTACTTTCATTTCAAAAATGCAAAGCCCATTGGGAGAGGGGGGAAGGGTGGAGCCCACAGCGTTCCCATACCGGCAATGACCAAATGACCACCCCCGAATCGTAGGGGCCTCTGGCCAATGGGTTCACCCAGGATAGAGTCATGGCCTCCAAATACGGCTAAACCGTATCAATGCCCACCCCAAAATGCCAAAAGGTACATATCTGGTGCAGCAATAAGTATTACCCCGCTGTAAAAAAAAATAATTATATAAACAGTGTAGAGATTAATGTGCAGGCAATCACGGAAACCGGCTCAACTCCTTATAACATTAGAGGGATCCTCACAGTTCAGCAAGTCAAAACACAGCATAGGCCATCGTAGAAAGACCCCAATAATCCCCCCAACCAGAGTCCGCCCCCATCATATATATATAAAAAAAAAGGTGGTTGTACACACTGCAGGTTGGTAGACCTTGTTCAGCTAGAAGGTGAAATGTCAATGAAACTTAGCTGTGTTCAAAACGACAGACCACGGAAATAAGTTCAGTCAACTGCCTCCTCATTCAGGTGCCTGGGGCAGGGGTGTCCCGACCCTCCGGCCTGAGAAGGACCCCCCCACCGCGGCGATGTTGACGGGCCCTCTGTGGTTTGACTGGAGGGGCCTGACGTCGGGGATCACCAGAGACAAGCACCAAAAGCCAGTTGGGTACTGGAAAAATGAAATTTCTAAAGTAAAACAGTAATTTAAAAGTGCTTACGGCTATAATGAATTGTCGTGTCCCTGCAATACAGATAACAGTCATTGAAAAAAATGACATGGGTTGCCCCCCAGTCCATGACCAGGCCCTTCAAGTCTGGTATGAATATTAAGGGGAACCCCTAACCAAAATAAAAAAAAATGTGTAGGGGTCCCCACAAATTCCATACAAGGCCCTTCAGGTCTGGTATGGATATTAAGGGGAACCCTGCAATATTTTTTTTTTAAATGACATGGGGTTCCCTCCAAAAATTCATTCCAGACCCTTATCTAAGCACGCAACCTGGCAGGCTGCAGGAAAAGAGGGGGGGCGAGAGAGTGCTTCCCCTGAACTGTACCAGGTCACATGCCCTCAACATGGGGAGCATGCTTTGGGGTCCAAAGCACCATGTCCCCATATTGATGGGGACAAGGGCCTCATCCCCACAACCCTTGGTTATAAATAAATTAAACGCTGTGCCTCCATGGGAGGTTTTTGTTGAATGATGCTGCACCTGCTGTGACAGTTCTAAAATAGATGAGGGCGGGGTCACCCATGACATACACAGGGGACCCCGACCCCACTCTGACACCAAGGGGGGTTTCCTGTGGTGTCCCTGTGGTGTCACAGGTGACCCCACCACCCTCTGACGCCAGGGGGGTTTGCTGCAGTTTCCCGTGGCGCCAGAATGCCTCCCTAAGTGAGTCACCTGTGACACCACGGGGGAAGCTATTTAGGAGCTGTCACGGCGGGTGTAGTGTCAATCAATGGGAACCTCCCATGGAGGCGGATCGTGGCAGGGTTTTATTTATTTTTTCTGTATCCTCAGGTTGAGAATGGATTACATTGCTGGAATTTTTTATTTTTTTTTAATAAAAGAGCTGTGTCATGTGTTTTACATTTTTGACACTTTTTTTGAAGAATGCCAATTACCGGCATTTTCCTGGTTCACGCGATGATCAGCTGTGATTGGTCACAGCTGATCACATGTTAGGAAGCGTCTGTCATTTACCACAATCAGAGATGCGGTGTGTCAGATTGACACGCGCTGGAATGTTATTCTGTTGGACGTTATATGACGCCCAGTCAGGATAACAGGACCACTTCCCGGCCGCCAATCTGCTATGGGCTGGACAGGAAGTGGTTAATTAAGGGATTTATGTGAATTTCTGAACTTTTATGTTGAAATTTTATATGTATAATTGAATGCACTGATATTTTTTTGCACTGGTTTTATTTTTACTTAAAGGGAGAGTGCACTTTCTAGCGTGTTTGTTTTCCTGCCTGATTGATTTTACCTACTATTTACCAGTTTGTACCTAAATCATGTTTATGACCACTATCTAAAAAATATTAGAGTATATTCTTCTTTCCTGTCACTGACCCTTGCTGGTATATTTATTACAGGCTAATAAAACTATATACGCTGCGCTAAAGTGATAAGCAGTGCACAGTAAATAATTTATACTTAATCCGAAAATAAAATAATGAATACGTAAAAATATATAACTATAATAAATCTTAATACTGTATATCATAAGGTGAAAAACATAATTAAAGTGACTAGTGCATAACTATTTATTTAAAAAAAAAACAAAGATAAAAGACAGTAATGTATCAAAGTGCTCCTGTTCTTTCATAAAGTGTCTAAATCTGCCAATGATGACTGTGCTGAAAGACAATGCAATAGGTGATTTAGGTCATATGACAAGATGCTCATGTGCATATGAGTAGCAACCAACTGTGTCACTGATCCTGTGATAATAAAGTCCATGAAATCCAAAAAACGAATGGTCTGTACACACGATCCGAATATCGGACAAAAACGATCGTCCGATAATGGATCGTACGATTTTCGGATCGTGTGTACACTACTTTCGAGAGCCGATCATGACCGCTCATCCGATATTATTCGATCGGACAAGCGCGAAAATTTTCCTCGTACGATGTCGGATCGTACGATTTTCGTTTAGTCAGTATAGTTGTCGTCCGAAAATACAATTCAAATACATTACAACACGTGACATCACTTCCGATTATTTTTTTCTGTCGTACAAGAATTTTGGTGACTTTAATAACCTATTTTATTTTACTTGCGACTATTAAGGGAAAAAAGTTGTACGATCCAACGTCCCATATTCGGATCGTGTGTACGGGCCATTAATGTGTGATCCAAGCCGTGCTAAGGTGTCATCACTCAGGTGCCCACCTTAGGTAATGAATGCTCACCTAGGAGTGTGTGACTTTGCAATTATTAAGCTAAGTCAAAGAACGCATGTGAACCACCTCTGGGCTCTTTAATAGTGTTAGGCTCCTAGGTTCCTCAGCATAAACCATCTGAGATATATGAAACAGGAAAAACTCGATAGTGCAAATAAAGTTTTAAACCATGTATTAAATAAAGTAAAATCCCTTTATGGGGTGCTCACACAGATCGGGTTCGTCAGTGCACCATTCTATGATAAGCCTACATTGGTGTATACCAATGATGTATCGGGATGATACAAGTGTCCTCCTCAGTATACAAGATGCCTGACGTGCTGTCCTGACCCCTCCCCAACGCGTATCGATGCATCTACTTTAGGGGGAAAATCTGATCTCTGATCCAGTTCAGGTGCTGGTCTTCTCTCCCAGGCCAATTTAAGCTCATCTGATCAGACAGACTTTGCTCTGTCCTGGGAAATACAGATAGTGTTGATCTGTGAGAGCAAGGAGGTTGGTGGAAAACTGTTGAGAAGTTTGTGTTTAACCTGACAAGCTGTAGGCTTGTCCAGCTTGGTAGTTAGGGCCTGTATATATATCAGGTAGTTAGAGCCGAGACACGGCTAGGTTTTTGTTTAACTATTTGTGTTCTGTTTGTTTTTTCTGCACACTGTACAGCACCTGTAAATAGACTTTGTGTATAACACCAATAAACACCCCACTGTTGTTCACTTATCTTATGGACTTGGTATCTGTGCCTGCTCATCCCAGGGAGCTTTTGTACCTGCTACCTATCCCCCAGGTTACAGTATATATATATATATATATATATATATATATAGTGCCTTGCGAAAGTATTCGGCCCCCTTGAACTTTGCGACCTTTTGCCACATTTCAGGCTTCAAACATAAAGATATAAAACTGTAATTGTTTGTGAAGAACTAACAAGTGGGGCACAATCATGAAGAGAAAAGTGTAGCGCTAATACGGGGGTCCTATACAGGGTCTCCCAATGTGATTTAAGAAGTAGGTAGCTCTGACCATACTATTCCAAAAGCCGGAGGTGAGAAAAAATTGAATATTTTCAAAATTCACTTTCAAAAAACATATTACCCTCTAAGTGGCCTCTAGATATGTCCTCAAGATTTGTGAGTGTTCAAACTCATTTATCAAGACAGACAATAGGAAAGCAACTATTGTGAGTAAGTGACAAAACCATGCAATAAGTGAGCATATAATAACACAGGGATGGAGTACCCCATGAAACATTTTTTCACTTGTGCTACCATGCATATAGTCTATCTCAGGGATCCTCAAACTACGGCCCTCCAGCTGTTGCGGAACTACACATCCCATGAGGCATTGTAAAACTCTGACATTCACAGACATGACTAGGCATGATGGGAATTGTAGTTTCTGAACAACTGGAGGGCCGTAGTTTGAAGACCCATGGTCTATCTCAACACCTGCCCCTGTGGAAAACAGTACGTTGGTCGTACCATACAGAGCTTTTCCACAAGGGTAGGTGAACACATTTCCAAGATAAAGAAAGGTTACACCAAACACACGGTGCCCAGACACTACCTGAATAAGCACAATAAAAAACTTGAAGGTACCAGCTTCCAAATTATAGACAAATTTGTCCCCCACTGGAGAGGTGAACCCAGTACTAGAGGGGTGTCTAAATTGGAAGTTTATTGGATTTACCTACTTAAAAGTTATGTGCCGTACGGTTTAAACGGTTTAAACGTGGAATGGGACGTCAATGCCTTTATAAATCAATCCTGATGTGGATGTATAATTTATTCATCTATATATGGGCATGACGGTGAGACCACAATGAAATGATCTATGTATGGACATCCTTGGTGTATTTTGTAACATTTTTGTAACACTTGCCCAATATGTTCTATTGTTTTTTGTTTTTTTGATTTTTCTCCCTTTACTATTTATCAGATGGGTAATGATGGGTTTTCAAATTTGGTGCTTTCCACCCCCGTGAGACCAAGGAAATTTTTTTCTCTGCTAATTATTCCTTTCAACTCAGTAACCTTTATGGACCTATCTAACATCATGCTAGCAGTTTCTGACTGGGCTTGAGTTGGATATTCCTTTCCCCTTCCCCCTTTTTATAAAGTACAGGTCTTATGATGGTCTGTAGACCTGGTGAAGCGCACGCCTATTGGCAATGGAGCGCAGACCTCCAGCTCACTTCCGCACCACGTGACGCCCAGCCAATTAGCTAGATGCGCCGTGGAGTGCACTGTGGAGCGCACCGTGACGCACATTGATGACGTCGCACGTCACGCCGGCCACATAGGAGATGTTCATCCATTCGGGCTGGACCAAAGGTGCGGTGGTTTAGGTTGAAGCGCATCGTTATGCGTAATGTCACGCGCACCGCCACGCACACCGGTGACGTCATACGTCACGCCGGGTATGCGCACAGGCTGAGCTCACCTATTGGTTGATTGAACATATTACCATTGGTGTTAGGACATGGAATACTATATTCCCATCCACTGAGTGACTGGGACACATAACGGAAGTCCCCGCCTTAACATTTCCGGCATCTGGAACGCAAGATGGCGACGGAGATGGACTCTGACACGCACGCCAAGGTAGGCGGAATGAGGGGTCCAGGTGGTCTCATAGGGGTGGAACCACTAGGTATAAATGCAGGTGAGCGGTGAGTCTGTACTAGATACCCCAGTTGAAGTCTTTTTTAGACAAAACCGGTCGGGTTGCTAACTCACTGATAGTCTCTACTGCATTTTTTGTGGAACACCCTTGTCCATCCATCAAGGGGGAAAATTGCTGCTGTTCCCTTTATTTCTACAAGTTATATTTTTTACACGTGTGGTTTTTAATTTCCTTTTTATGGTTCCTATCACAAAGTGTGTGATGTTTTGGAATTTTTAATTAAATTTTTAATTTTTACACTATGAGGAGCCTTTTTCTCTTTTTATTTTTCCCTTTTGCGATTGAGAGCTGCTGCTGGGCACTATCAAAGTGTTAATTTTCATCCTGTGGACACCGACACACCTTGGAGATTACCCGTAACTAGGACTACAATCCTGGTGATAACCGGACTAGACAATCGGTCTAAAAAAGCTCGTAAGACCCCCCGCCATATGGTGAGGTGAGGGTCCATCTTATCCGGTAAGGGTACCCATCTATTTGTATTTGTGCAAAGTGTGAAGATCACTTCTTGAACCATATACTGCATTCAAGTCGATCAACAAGAAGGACATGTGTGTCACACCTATTAAGTGTTGGGACTAAAAATCTCACATGTTCGGTGACCCTGAGTTATTCACAGTGGACTTTGTGTCATTATATGCTCTCATATCGCATGGTTCTGTCACAAGTTACAATAGTTGCTTTTTGTGTTATTATATGCTCACTTATTGCATGGTTTTGTCACTTACTCACAATAGTTGCTTTCCTATTGTCTGTCTTGATAAATGAGTTTGAACACTCACAAATCTTGAGGACATATCTAGAGGCCACTTAGAGGGTAATATATGTTTTTTGAAAGTGAATTTTGAAAATATACAATTTTTTTCTCACCTCCGGCTTTTGGAATAGTATGGTCAGAGCTACCTACTTCTTAAATCACATTGGGAGACCCTGTATAGGACCCCCGTATTAGCGCTACACTTTTCACTGATTCTTGCTACAAATATCCATTTTGTTGTGTTGGCTGCTTGATTTTTATTTTATTTTTCATTTTAGTTAGCGCAATATATCACTACACTACAATCCTGAAGAGGAACGAACATGATTGGATATTTCAAACTTTTTTAACAAATAAAAAACTGAAAAATTGGGCGTGCAAAATTATTCAGCCCCTTTACTTTCAGTGCAGCAAACTCTCTCCAGAAGTTCAGTGAGGCTCTCTGAATGATCCAATGTTGACCTAAATGACTAATGATGATAAATAGAATCCACCTGTGTGTAATCAAGTCTCCGTATAAATGCACCTGCACTGTGCTAGTCTCAGAGGTCCGTTTAAAGCGCAGAGAACATCATGAAGAACAAGGAACACACTAGGCAGGTCGAAGATACTGTTGTGGAGAAGTTTAAAGCCGGATTTGGATACAAAAAGATTTCCCAAGCTTTAAACATCCCAAGGAGCACTGTACAAGCGATAATATTGAAATGGAAGGCGTATCAGACCACTGTAAATCTACGAAGACCTGGCCGTCCCTCTAAACTTTCAGCTAATACAAGGAGAAGACTAATCAGAGATGCAGCCAAGAGGCCCATGATCACTCTGGATGAACTGCAGAGATCTACAGCTGAGGTGGGAGACTCTGTCCATAGGACAACAATCAATCGTATACTGCACAAATCTGGCCTTTATGGAAGAGTGGCAAGAAGAAAGCCATTTCTTAAAGATATCCATAAAAAGTGTTGTTTAAAGTTTGCCACAAGCCACCTGGGAGACACACCAAACATGTGTGTCTCTGGTCAGATAAAACCAAAATCAAACTTTTTGGCAACAATGCAAAATGTTATGTTTGGCGTAAAAGCAACACAGCTCATCATCCTGAACACACCATCCCCACTGTCAAACATTGTGGTGGCAGCATCATGGTTCGGGCCTGCTTTTCTTCATCAGGGACAGGGAAGATGGTTAAAATTGATGGGAAGATGGATGGAGCCAAATACAGGACCATTCTGGAAGGAAACCTGATGGAGTCTGCAAAAGACCTGAGACTGGGACTGAGATCTGTCTTCCAACAAGACAATGATCCAAAACATAAAGCAAAATCTACAATGGAATGATTCACAAATAAACATATCCAGGTGTTAGAATGACCAAGTCAAATTCCAGACCTGAATCCAATCCAGAATCTGTGGAAAGAACTGAAAACTGCTGTTCACAAATGCTCTCCATCCAACCTCACTGAGCTCGAGCTGTTTTGCAAGGAGGAATGGGCAAAAATTTCAGTCTCTCGATGTGCAAAACTGATAGAGACATACCCCGAGCGACTTACAGCTGTAATCGCAGCAAAAGGTGGCGCTACAAAGTAATAACTTAAGGGGGCTGAATAATTTTGCACGCCCAATTTTTTAGTTTTTTATTTGTTAAAAAAGTTTGAAATATCCAATAAATTTTGTTCCACTTCATGATTGTGTCCCACTTGTTGTTGATTCTTCACCAAAAAAATACAGTCTTATATCTTTATGTTTGAAACCTGAAATGTGGCAAAAGGTCGCAAAGTTCAAGGGGGCCGAAACTTTCGCAAAGGCACTGTATATATATATATATATATATATATATATATATATATATATATATATATATAGCATTACCCCCAGTGGAGCTGATGGATTTTTGGGTGGCATGTTACCTCGTGGCTCCTCCAAAGTTGCTAGGGGTGAATGATGCCTATTGCATATAGTAGAAGTAAAGGAATGTGCACGACAGGTGCTCTTTGATGTGCTCTTTATTACCCAGCCGGGTAAAAACAGTAAACTTGTGATGAGGAAAGTAAAGTTGAAGAAGAATGGAGTTACGTCTGGATCTCCTTCAACTTGTTGCCCAGGTACTGACTGACAGGTGATCAATTACCTCGATCCTCGTGGATCTCCTCAGACTGACTCCCCACCGAACAGCAGTACAGCTTGGGATCCTCAAAGGTGGGAACCCAGTCACTCACTGGGTCCCCGTCACTGTTCAGATTCTCTGAGTCAGCATGGCCCTGGAATCGGGAACACTGCGTGGTACGCACGCCCCGGCCAGGTAGGCCATAACGCCGGGGCGCCGTGATGTGGCCACCCTTAAGGTGGGTGCCACACTGGATGAAGAAGACCCAAAACCAATGGCGTCTGACCCCATAATTACCCCTCCCCAGCATGCACAGCGAGGATAAACCCTTGTGATAGGCTGCTGGGAAAGAGCACCCACATCTTGACTCCACTGCTGCCACCTGCAACACCGGGGCTGGAAGAACACCCCAGTACAGCAGAATGGGCCTACAGCACAGCCAAGCTGAGACAGAGACCGCATTTTGCAACTAACAATCTTGATCAGAGTTTAACTATACTCTGAACTACCCTTAAATTTAACTAGCACCAGTACTATAAAGTACATAGGCACTACATATAATATATATATATATATATACACACACACACACACACACACACACACATTGTACATTCACATCTGTACCTGCCCTCAATAAGCTTATGATCTAATGTCCCTAACTCACATTCATACATACACATACTAGGGCCAATTTAGACAGGTGCCAATTAACCTACCAGCATTTATTTGAAGAGCGGGAGGAAACACAGGCAGGCACAGGGACAACATGCAAACTCTTTGCAGGTAGTGCCAAAGTTGGGATTTAAATTGACAACCCTGGTGCTGCTAGGCAGACGTGCTAACCACTTAGCCATTGTGCTGCATATTTTGTGTATATTGTATGTCCTGTCCAGTGAATTTCTAAAACTCTCACTTAAATTGTTAGCCTGGACTGGAAAATAATATTGGATTTTGTTTAGTGCCTTTTGATGGCTAGTTATACAACTTAGTTTTTAAAGAGATTTCTTTTACTTTCAGGCATATGGTAACCGCTAATATCAAGCTTTTGTAACAACAATGCTAACAGTTGGTCAGCTTCCTTTAGTGTACAGAAGTCTTACGTTGGAAACCTGTTGCTTTTAAATGGATCTCTGAAGTAAGGCTGGGTCTACAATGAATAGCTTGACTCTTTGAGGCTATATTCACTCTATGCCAGTTTCCCGGAGGCAGCATTTGTGTGGGCACTGCGGCACATTCATTTGGATAGGCAGTTCTCATGGAAAATGCAGGAAAAAGGTCCATGCACCTTGTCCAAAAATGCAGCGGAACAGTGCAGTTTAGTTCCCAGCAATGGAAAACCGTGTTTTCCCAAGTGTGGGGATGCTATTAGGTATAATGGCATCCCCATTCATAAGCTAAAGAGCATCTCTTTTGATGTCAAAGGAGAAAGGAACAACGATCACCCAGAGGCAATTTAGTTTGCATGTGCTGCGCTATATAAGTTCTTCACTCGCTCACTCACTCACTCACTCACTCACTCACTCACTCACTCACTCACTCACTCACTCACTCACTCACTCACTCAGTGTGTGTGTTTTTTTTTTTACTGTGGGTGCAGGAAGGCATGCAATTAAATGCCTGCCCAGACCATCTCATATGTGAACTTAGGGTTAGGCTGCACTGTGTGTCCCTGATGAAAGTTGATGTGCTAACCTCTGAGCCGATCAGCTGTGCTGTTAAAACCATTGACTGATGTGTGTCCAATTAGAGAACCAGTCAAGAGTGGGGGGGTATGTTCTGTTTTTTTTTTTTTGGGGGGTGACCGATTTTTTTTCTAAATCCAAGGTTTACAATTTCCTTTTATCTTCAAATGTTAAAAGATTTTGAAACCTAAGCTCAGACATAACTCTTTCAATAGTGAATCTTTTGAATGCTTCAGTTTAGATGTCCACCACTGCAAGATTGCCTTTGCTTGGGATAATGAAAAGGTTCATCAATATTTGAAAAGGGCAATATAAGCCTACGTTACCATTTTGCACATTATTATTGAATACCAGGAAAATTGTTAATGGTACTTTTTAAAACTGCTCTTTTTTACCCTGCTGTCCTAAAAACCAAACAATGAGCACTGTGTGCCCAGTATTGCTCTTGGAGCTCTTGACAGATGCAGTAATGTGATCTTACTTGCCCACTTTGATTTATTACACCCTACATCTCTGAATTGAAATGTATGGCAACAGCAATGGAACATAAATTCAGAAAACTGTGTACAAACATAATCTCATAATAAATAACTCACTTCATGGCTCTACCATAAACAATGTATGTAGTATACATTTTTAGAGTGTTAAAGCTTTTATGACAAGGAAGTGAACATTTATGCACATCATAAGAGGCAGGGGAAGAAAGCTATCTTGCTAGTGATGCCACTCAAAAATATATACAGCCAGTTTTCTGTTTACAGTTTGATATCTGTAAAGACAACAAAATTGAATATGCCAGACATAACTGTGATTTGCTGTCGTCTGAAGCTTTACCAGGCAATCATGGGTACAAAACAGAAGCTTCAAGATGAATAGCAGTCAAATTACTAGGCAATTACTTGGAAAGGCCGATTATGTGCATATATATTTTGCAGCCCTTTTGCATCCTTTTCTCAGAGAAATATGTGACACACAAATTTAAGTTTCGCTCACCTTTTTTTTTTTAACAAAAAATATTTCAGCATATACAACATCCTTTTACAACAACTGAAGGGGCTGACAGACAGGACAATTTAGAGTTATATAGGATCAGCAGCACAAGGTCAACCTAAATCATGGACAGAAATGTATGAGGCGGCAACCAATGTCTATTGATCATCGGTAGACCATACAAAAACAGGTAGAAACAAATAGTAATAGAAACACATCAATCCCTGAGAATTAGAGAAGGGAAAAAAGATCCATATGACAAGAAGGAGGGGAATAGGGGTGTCGGAAATAAGCCAGGAAAGGAGTTGGGGGGGAGAGAAGGGGAGTGGAAAAACTAAGGAAGAAAGGACCAAAGGAAGACACAACGAGGAAGCGAGTCAATTGTAGTGTTATTCACACCCAATTAGCCAATTCTAGTTGACCAAATTTTGTTACATTTTTGGGGCAGTTGGGGCTTTAATATGTTAATTTGTAAAGGGGAAAAACATTGACAGGAGATCACCAGAAAGATACAGTAGGAGGTAGGGGATATTTCCATAGGATACTTATTAGAAGAGCCGCTGTTAGAAATCATGAGGCCTCATATAGCCCTCCTGTTGGGGGCCCCCTGGACCTTGCCTCCCCCCTCCTCTGTTTCCACATCCTGAGACCCCCTGTTTAACTGATTGAGCTGGGACCCAGTACAACATGACCAGTTGTATTGCCTTATCAGCGGCCCTTCTTATGAGCATAAAAGGTAGTGTAAAGGACAAACAATTTCACATAGTGACTTAGTTCTGCACCATCCAGGAGCAATACCTTAAGCTCCAAACTTAAGGCTAGATTACAAGTAATTTTAATAACCTCAAGTACACCTTTCCAAAAGGGACAAATCTTGAGCCAGGTCCAGACTACATGAGAAAATTAGCTTTTGGTGAGCTGACATCTAGTACATAAAGGACTAACTGAAGCAGGGATCCTCAAACTATGGCCCTGCAGCTGTTGTAGAACTACACATCCCATGAGGCATTGTAACACACTGGCATTCACATACATGACTAGGCATGATGCAAATTGTAGTTCCTGAACAACTGGAGGACCGTAGTTTGAAGACCCATGAACTGAAGGGTAGATGGCAGCTACACAATGAATTGTATAGTACACATTATGGAGGAATTTTATTTGTATACACAGTGTTTGGCAGAAACCATATTAGTAGTGCAATGGTGTAAACGGTCACCTCAGTCATCTTCTGATAAATCTGGCAGATCAGCCTGCCACTTCTGATAAAGTCTGGTCAACTTGACTAGGGAAAGTCTGGGATAAATTGAGGACAAGGGATTTCCCTTTGACCTTGAAGTGAGTAACCTATCCAGATGGTCAGATTAAAGGATGATGAGGGAAGGAACCTGTGATTGCACTGCAGTATCAGATATCTAAACAACATCCAGTCGGGGAGATTATATTCCATTTTAAGCTCAGCAAAACTCTTCAACCTGCCCTCAGACATATTGTGTTTCAATACTGCAACATCTTGGGTAGTCAAAATCTGGGGATCAGACAGAGCTTGCACATGGGAAAGAATAACAAAACATTCTCTCATGTTACTTGTATTTTCACATGCTGTTTATTATTTTTTTGTACTGTTATGCCCTGTACACACGATCGGTTCATCTGATGGATTTTTTCATCAGATATCCGATGAAGCTGACTTTCATCAGTCTTGCCTACACACCATCAGTTAAAAAAACGATTGTGTCAGAACTCAGTGACGTAAAACACAACGTAGTGCTGAGAAAAATTAAGTTCAATGCTTCCGAGGATGCGTCGACTTGATTCTGAGCATGCATGGATTTTTAACCGATAGACGTGCCCAGAGACGATCATATTGTTCTATCGTTTTTTTTAACCATCAGATAATTTTAAAACAAGTTCCTATATTTTTCACTGATGGATAAAAAACCGATGGGGCCCGCACACTCCATCAGACCGTTTTTATCAGACGAACCGATCGTGTGTACGCGGCATAAGACTATTTACTTGTCTAGCATGTTCAAAAACATGTCTTGTTAAGTAGGAAATTATGTTACCAGGAAATGGATGAAGGCAGGAAGTGAGAGCCATGTGATATAAAAGAACACACAGAGCTGCAGGATTAAAAGGAAGAGCAGGCACACATACTTTGTTCCTTGGCCAATCAAGAACTCATTTTTTACAAGAAGCATACATCAGTCCTAAAATAAATTACAGTCACTGATTTATAGTAATAATTCATTGTATATAATGTTGCTATATGCGTCAACTCAGGTAAATAGATAGTTGATTGCTTGTATATGTGTATGTATGGCCTAGATTCACTGACTTCCTCTGGGCCATTTACCCTATTCAGCTTTATGATTCATATCTTACTCCAGTAAAGATATCTCCTACAACTCATTTTGTGTAAATGCATGTACCTAAAGATTGCAAAGATTTGTAACTGAGACTAATATTTAAAGAACATACAGTACATCAAAGATCGAGGCTGGGTTCACGCTATATTCACAGCAGGGTTCTTGTGCATCCCCGTTCACCTTTTTAGGTCTGATTACAGCCCGACTTTTTGGCTAAATTTGCACCTGAAACGAGAAAAAAAACGCCCAGGGCTCCCATGCAAATTTTCACTGGAACTGCAACAGAGATATGTAAACCGGCTATTTGCTATTGCGAATTGGATGTGGGGAACCAAGTCTAAAACAAATGTAATCGCCACATCTAAGGAATTATAAGCTGTAGTTTTTATTTTGAGGTTTCAATATACTTTTCCTGCTTTACAACTTGATAAATTGATATCCTTTCCAATGTACTTTAGGCATACAATCAAGAATTAGTCTAGATGCCAATAAGATACTACCCTACAGTTTATATTTGTTGACGCTGCTAGGAAATCAGCATTGCACTTAAAGTGAGAAGCCCACCCACACCCCCAACTCAACAACAAAAAAGGTTTCTGTCTGCTTCAATATTACTGGGGCTGGTGTATTATCAAGGAATCAGTATTAAGATTTGTAAGTATTGTTCCAAAAGCAAATCTCATTCGGAATTCCACTCTCCAGCTTCATAGTATAGCTTTGTATCTGTCTGTGCCAATTCCTAATACTGTCACAATTCTACTTTAGAGTCACTCTCTCTAGCAGATATTATATAGCAGGAAAAGAATAAGAGGATCAAACTTCAGCAGACATCATCCCATACTTAATAATTCTGTCACGCAGTTAGATGTATAATGCCAACATAAAAACTTAAAGGCAGGCACAAAGAGGTCTACATATACATATAATTGTTGTCTGCTTGCTATTGTGTTTTTTTTAATAGGTCGGTAAGTCGGATGCCTTATGTATGTAGGGACAGCATGCTAAATCTTTTACTTGGCACTTAAATGTTTAATTTACATATAGACTGCTCAAGATTCAAGGAGTAAAGACAAAAAAAAAAGATTCAAGGAGTATTTAGAGTACAAAAATGTAAGTTAAGGCACCT
Source organism: Rana kukunoris (assembly GCA_029574335.1). Lineage (NCBI taxonomy): Eukaryota > Metazoa > Chordata > Amphibia > Anura > Ranidae > Rana > Rana kukunoris. Next base: position 327,580,722 of record CM056052.1, on the reverse strand, counting down.
ATTGATGCCTTATTATAAAGCTGAACTCTGGCTCAATCATTTTTCTTAAAGTTATAATCTCTATCGTGTTTTGTTATTGCTGGCAATGCAAGCATCTTTAAATACAATTTAATTAAACAAAATTCTCAAGTGCAAAATTCCTTTATAAAATCCATAAGTGATTATCAGTGCATCCACAATTAATTTGTGCTAATATTATAGTAAAATATCCTCAATGAAGTAAATTCTCCATAAAACAAAATCAGGAACTTTTCAATCTACTTCACTTCCTCGTAGATCCATGCGTTGATATCTTCACCTAGAAAAAGCACATTTCAGCGCCTTTTGAAGCCATGTTATATTATCAACTACAGTAGTGCAAGCAATACATATGGCGCAGCAGAAAAGGGAGATCATCATAGCTCCACACTGCATTAACGTTAACATGATTTATAAACAAGTTAAAAAACTCACAATAGATGTGTCCTTGCCCAGCACTCAAGGATAAAACTGCAATTGAATACCTCTTTACCGGATGAAGATCCTCATCATAAGCTGACCTTTTTCAAGAGTGGCCTTGGTATAGCATAATCTCTTATTATAAATACCTTCCTACTTCCACCTGTGCTTCTTCCTTTTCATCTTGCACTATTCCACCCTTTATATTAACCCTTACCAATGTGAGCCCACTTACTTAACTAGCTTAACTAAAAAAAAAACAACATCCCAGGAAAATTAACTTTACCTAAAGGGGATTCTACCATATATAATTCCAGTGGGATAACATTCCAAACCCTTTAATATGCAGAGACTCGCACAGTTTGCGCTGACACTGATGCTCCCTGAGCCTGCAGGACAGCTTAAATTTCTTTAGAACTTGTTTGGGGCTGCTTATCCACCATCCGGACTATCCTGTGTTGCAACCTTTCATCAATTTTTCTCTTCCGTCCACGCCCAGAGAGATTAGCTACAGTGCCATGGGTTGCAAACTTCTTGATAATGTTGCGCACTGTGGACAAAGGCAAATTTAGATGTAACCTTGAGATTGTTGATATGTTTCCACAATTTTGGTTCTCAAGTCCTCAGACAGTTCTCTTCTCCTCTTTCTGCTTTCAGGTGTGATTTTTATATTGTCCACACCTGTTACTTGCCCCAGGTGAGTTTAAAGGAGCATCACATGCTTGAGACAATCTTATTTATCCACAACTTTGAAAGGATGCAAAGAAATTTGACCAATCCATTTTTTTAGTTTTGTGTGACATCATGTCCTCCTTTTTTTGTGTTCTGTTCCAATACAAAGGGAATAAACATGTGTATAGCAAAACATGTGTTACTGCAATACTTTGCTCTGAGAAATACTTGATTTTCTGGAAACATTTCTGGGGTGCCCACAATTTCAGCCATGACTGTACTGTATGACTATATTACCAAAAGTATTGGGATGCTTGCTTTTACACACACATGAACTTTAATGGCATCCCAGTCTTAGTCCATAGGGTTCAATATTAAGTTGGCCCACTCTTTGCAGCTATATCTTCTTCAACTCTTCTGGGAAGGCTGGCCACAACGTTTAGGAGTGTGTCTATGGAAATTTTTGACCATTTTCCAGAAGCCATGCTTTAATTCACCCCAAAGGTGTTCTGTTGGGTGGAGGTGGGTACTCTGTGCATGCCAGTCAAGTTTTTCCGCCCCAAACTCACTCATTGATGTCTTTATGGAGCTTGCTTTGTGCACTAGTCCAAATCATTTGGTGGAGGGGGATTATGGTTGTTTTTCAGGGGTTGGGATTGGCCCTTTAGCTCCAGTAAAGGGAACACTTAAGGCGTCAGCATACCAATATTTTTTGGACAATTTTATGCTCCCAACTTTGTGAGAACAGTTCAGGGATGGCCCCTTCCTGTTTCAACATGACTGTGCACCACTGCACAAACAAGGTCCATAAATACATGGGTGGATTTGGGGTGTAGAAACTTGACTGCCCTGCACAGAGTACTGACTGCAATCAGATAGAACACCTTTGGGATAAATTAGAGCGGAGAATGCGAGCCAGGCCTTCTTGTTCATATCAGTGCCTGACCTCACAAATGCACTTCTGGAAGAATGGTCAAACATTCCAATAGACACCCTCCTAAACCTTGTGGACAGCTTTCCCAGAAGAGTTTTAGCTGTTATAGCTGCAAAGGGTGAGCCAACTCAATATTGAACCCTATGGATTAAGACTGGGATTCCATTAAAGTGGTTGTAAACACGTACAATCCACCTTTTGCTTCAGGTAAGCCTATAATAAGGCTTATCTGTGGCTACCCTGCATATCTCCCAAACCTCCACAGTTTAGGAGATATCCCCTGTATCTCATGTTTCAACATTATCGGCACATGCGCACTGAAGCAATGGCACGTATGTGCCATTGCTTCAGTGAGTGTGCCATTACTAGCAGCTCCTGCGTGCATGCTCGGGAGTGATTCTACATATGCTATGCATACTAGCTCATTATGTCTTTGTCTTGCAGGGTTTTTTTCTATGTGGGTTTACAACCACTTTAACCACTTAAGGACCGCCGCATGTACATTTACGTCGGCAGAATGGCACCGACAGGCACATCAACGTATATATACGTTGGTGCCTTGGGGGGGATCGGGGGTCCGATCGGACCCCCCCCCGTACATGCGGCGGTCCGCGCGGCTGCAGGAGCGATCCGACAAGTGGGGGCGGCTATCCGTTTTCATCCGCCCCCTCCGGATCGCTCCCAGCCAATGCGCGCGCCCGCCCGCCCTGTCACTTCCTCCTCCTGTGTAAACACAGGAAGGAGGAAGCGACGTGATCTCTCCCTCGGCGTTTGTTTCAAGCGCCGCTGAGGAGAGATCACAACACACCAAGTAAGTCTGCACCAACAGCACACTTACACACACACAAAAACACATTTAACCCCCGCGATCGCCCCCCCCCCTCCCCCCTGTCACAGTGTCACTGAATGCAGTAATCATACATGTATGATTACTGTATTTAGTGTCAGTGTGACAGACAGTGTGACAGTCAGTCAGTGTTAGTGTCAGGGTAGCCCCCCCACCCCCCCCAATAAAGTTTTAACCCCTTGATCACTGCCCTAGTTAACCCTTTCACTCCCTATTGCCAGCGTCACTAAGCGATCATTTTTCTGATCGCTGTATTAGTGTCGCTGTTCCCGCTAGGTAGCTAATTTTTTTTTAATGCGATTTTTTTTTTACTAAAGACATGTGGCTAAATAAATTTTGGCCTAAATGTTTGACTAAAATTTAGTTTATTGGTTTTTTATTATAACAAAAAGTAAAAAATATTGTTTTTTTTTCAAAAATGTCGCTCTATTTTTGTATATAGCGCAAAAAAAGCCAACCATAAACTTTTCCCATTTTGTCAATTTAAAGTGGAGTTCCACCCATTTTTTCATGTTTGGCTGTGCTGCATGCCCTTAGTGCGTAGTTTTCAGAATGGGCAATATTTTTCATTTTTTTGGATGGTAAATGCCTTTTTTCCCCTTTTTTTTATCCATAGCTTCCTGGTCTTAATAGCCTAGGCCAGCCTTTCTCAACCTTTTTACCGCTGGGGAACCCTAAAAATAATTTTTAGGTCTCAGGGAACCCCTGATAAAACCCATTCATTGGGGGTCAGTGGGAACAATGCCCCTTACTTTGGTGGTCAGTAAGAAGAATGCCCTTTTTTTCCTTAGTGGTAAGAATGCACCCCTTTCAGAGAACTCTGAAGATCATTGGTGTAATACCACTGGCTCTTCCAAGTGAAAAATATAAAAATCGCAGAGGCGATCAAATACCACCAAAAGAAAGCTCTATTTGTGGGAAAAAAAGGACGCGAATTTTGTTTGGGAGCCACGTCGCACGACCGCGCAATTGTCTGTTAAAGCGATGCAGTGCCGAATCGCAAAAACCCCTTGGGTCATTTGCCAGCGTATTGGTCCGGGTCTTAAGTGGTTAAAGTGCATGTAAAGGCAGGGGTCTCAAAACTTTTGGCAATATAGTATATATAAATGGTTTTCCACATTTTTTACAAATAAATATCTACCTTGTGGGTAATTTAATCTCAGCATAATTACAGAGGTTTGTTAAGGAACACACCAGACAGGTCAGGGATAAAGTTGTTAGAAGTTTAATGTAGGGTCAGGTTATAAAAATATTTCCCAAGCTTTAAACATCTCACAGAGCACTGTTGAATCCAATATCAAAAAATGTAAACAGTATGGAACAACTGAAAACCTACCAAGACATGGCCGCCTACCTAAACGAACAGGCCGGGTAAGGATAGCATAAATCAAAGAAGCAGCCAAGAGGCCCGTGATAACGCTGAAGAAGCTGCAGAGATACACAGTTCAGGTGGGAGAATCTGTCCACAGGACAACTATTAGTCGTGCACTCCACAAATCTGGCCTTTATGAAAGAGTGGCAAAAAGAAAGCCATTGTTTAAAGTAAGCAGAAATTAAGCTATGTTGGGATGAGACCAAAATTGAACTTTTTGGCCTAAAAGCAAAACACTATGGGCCAGATTCAGGTAGTCCAGAGCATCTTTGCTCTGGAGTAACGCTTCTCATTTGCGTTGCGCTGCAGAAATTTTAGGAGCAAGTGCTGTCATTCACGAAGCACTTGCTCCTAAAGTTGCGGCAGCGCATCACAAATGAGCCGGCGGAATTCAAATTGGGCGGGTACGGGGCGTGTAGTATGCTAACTACGCGCGATCCCGCCGCCAACGTACTGCGCATGCGTCGAGTGTCAAAACATCCCCGTGCGCATGCTCCAAAATCTGTGAATGAACGTCAATGACGTCACATTCCCATTCATGACCGTTTTACGCAAGCGACGTTTTTTTTTTTTTTCCCGACGCGATGACGACGCCTATACCTAACATAGGATACTCCAACCCCATGTAGGTATATCTATGCGCCGCGTATCCCGTCCGGAAACGTCGTATCGTCATTGCGTCGCGCCGGAATTCGATCGTGAATTGCCGATTTCCGCTCATTAACATATTTTTTGAGCGTAAATCGGCGGGAACGCCCCCGGCGCCATTTTTAAGTTGAAGTAACGATGCGATGGCGAAACTCAGTTACGCTGCTCGCATCGGAACTTCAACCCGGCGTTTCTTGTTTTCTGGTTACAGAAAACAGAAACGCCGGCTCAAAGTCACAGTTAGGCTGGCGGATCACTCGATCCGCCAGCCTAACTGTTCCTGAATCTGGCCCTATGTGTGGCGGAAAACTAACACTGCACATCACCCTGAACACACCATCCCCACAGTGAAACATGGTGGTGGCAGCATCATTTTGTAGGGATGCTTTTCTTCAGTGGGGACAGGGAAGCTGGTCAGAGTTAATGGTAGGATGAATGGATCCAAATACAGGGCAATCTTAGAAGAAAAACTGTAATGCCACGTACACATCACTAAATTAATCTGATCAAATCGGTCTGATAGACCGTTTTGATCGGATTTGTCTGCTGGGATATATTGGTTTGATCGTGTACACACGATCAAACCAAAATCCCCGCCGGGAGACAGCGCGGTGACGTTTACGCCGCCACGTCACCGCACCAGGAAGTAAAAAACTTCCACGCATGCGTCAAATCCATTAGACGCATGTGCGGGCAGATATGTCCGCTGGTTAGTGTACTTACCAGCAGACATGTAGGACAGACGGGTTCCCAGCAGACAGATTTTAAAGCATGCTTTAAAATTTGTCTGCTGGAAAAACCTGTTTGTCCGCCCGTACACACGATCGAATTTGTCTGCTGATAAATTCGATCGTGTGTACACGCCTAGAGTCTGCAAAAGACTCCAATCCAATATAAGAGCTTCTATAGCTCAAATTGTTAAAGTTAATGCTGATTAAGCTAGAAAGGTATCAGAACACACAGCACATCTTAATTTGATGTGTATGGGACTGGGTAGCTGCAGACCAAACAGGGTTTCCATGCTGACCCATGCCCACAGCCAAAAGCACCTAAAATTGAACCATCAGCAACAGAATTGGGCCAAGGAACAATGGAAGATGGTGTCTTTAAGGTGTTGATTTGGCCTCCAAATTCTTCAGATCTCTGTCCAATTGAGCATCTGTAGGATCTGCTGAAAAAGACAAAGTCCAATCCTTAGAGGTCCCACTTGTTCCTTACAGGATTTAGAGAATCTGCTATTAAAGGCTTAGTGCGGGGGTTAAACGTTTTTGGGGGGAAAAAGGGGAACCAACTCAACAATAGATGGGGGCCCTGTTATGATAAATGATCATAATGTTATGGCTGATGGCTGATGGCTAAACTGCTCAAAAAATTAAAGGAACACTTTGAATAAGAACTCCTGGGATATTGATCTGGTCGGTTAAGTAGCAGAGGGGGAGGGGTGTATACAGAGGGGGTTGTTAATCAGTTTCAGCTTCTTTGCTGTTAATTGAAATTAACTGAAATTCTAACCAAAAGATTTCTCATAGCTCTCCCAATATTTTGAAGACGGCACAAACAGACCAAGACATATTCTATATATTCTGTTTCTGGTGTTGTAGAATATAAACTGGTTGATTTTGTACTCCAGACTTGTACTCCACACCACAAAACTGTCCTTTTTTTCCTTAATGGAGAAGTACAGCCAGCGCTCGATTGGCTGTACTTCTCCCGTGGATCCCTAAAGATCCTGAAGCCACAGAGCTGGTCCAGGCAACAGATTGTGGCCATATGGTCAGGATTCACCTGCCTCAACCTCTCAGCAAGCGCTGAGAGCCTGAACCAGCTGATCCTTCCCTCTCCACAGCTCAGAACTCCAGGGAGCGCTGGGGGGGGGGGGCAGAGCAGAGAGCTGGTGACTGACAGTCACCAGCTCTCTGCTCTGTGAACACTGGGAACGGAGCAATTGGAGGTGTTTGATAGCTCAGTTCTTAGGCCGCGTACACACGAGGGGATATGTCTGCTGAAAACGGTCCGATGGACCGTTTCAGCAGACATCTCCGCTCGTGTGTATGGGCTAGCGGACAGATTTCTCCACCCGACAGATTTCAAAGCAAGCTTTGAAATCTATCCGGTGGGAATCTGTCTGCCCGACATGTCTGCTGGTTAGTACACTTACCAGCAGACATGTCGGCCCCCACCGCCGCCGCGCCGCTGCCGAATGGATTCGGCGCATGCGCGGAAGTGTTTTACTTCCTGGTGCGGTGACGTGGCGGTGACGCGGCGGCGTCAACGTCACCGCCGCATCACCACCACGTCACCGCGCCGTCCGGCGGCGGGGAATTTGATCCGATGGTGTGTACACGCCATCGGATCAAACTCCCGATCGGACATATCCGATGGAAATGGTCCGCGGACCGTTTTCATCGGATATGTCCGATCGTGTGTATGGGGCCTTAGACTTAGAGCTGGCAGGGGACACATGCAGCATCGTATCGAAGCAGCATCCACCATACTTCTTTTAATGTTAATGTTTCTTAATATGTTCCTCAAAGCTTTACAGGGACCACATCTCTTACATTTATTAAAATCATTTTCCATTCAAAGAATTTAACACTTTTTCTGAAAGGGTTATTAATATCATGAACCAGCTTTGTTCTTAAAGAGGGGAGCTCTTTTATACATCACCACACCATGTATTTATGGAGCTGGCTTTGTCAACAGAAGAGTCATGCTTGAACAAAAAAGGACTTTCCCCAAATTGTGGTCAGTTTGGATTGGAAATGCCCAAATGTTTAAATAGTATCGTGTGCTAAAGCATTATATGCACCCTTAACTGGGAACAGTTTTTTTTTTTAAATGTTTATACACAAAATTCATACAACTTCCACCCAAGGATTACGCATTTTCTATTTGGATTCAATTGGACAAATGTGTGAATCCTGGGTGAAAGTTGTGTGAATCTTGTATGTATTTTTTTAAATAGATCTCTTATGCCGTGTACACACATACATTTTTTTTGTCAGGGAAACTGTTATGTTTTCTCTTGGACGAGAAAACCGGCAGTGTGTAGGCTCTACAGCAGTTTTCCCGCCGAGTAAAGTGCCAAGAATCACGAAGAGACAATTTAGAACATGTTTCGTGGTGTTTTTTTCTCGGCAGGTTTTCCATAGGGAAACACTGCTAGGGAGCCTACACACTGCCGTTTTTCTCGACCAAGAGAAAACCTGTCAGGAAAACTGTCCGTGTGTACACAGGGAAAAGGAACCAAGCCGTTCCCAAGTTTTCCTGTCATGTTTCTCGCCGATGATGTGTACTCGGCATTAGATGCAAAAATGTAAAAAGTTGTCCATATACTTGAGTCTGCTAATGCAATGGTCCCATTGTGATATATTCCTATGGATGAAATTAAAGGTATACAGTATTTTACAATGCTACCCACTACCATAATATGCATGTAATTGTGCATGGTGAAATGGCAGTTGGGATTCAAAAATCTAATTCTGATTAGTACTTGTGGGCAAAGTACTTCTTGCTTAAAACAGATAATAAATCAAGCATAGGATGTTTCTATACATACTGTATGGCCACGTACACCGCGGACCGTTTTCATCGGACATGTCTCTTCGAGATTTTCGTCCGGCGGTGTGTACACACCATCGGATCAAAATCCCCGCCGGCAGACAGCGCGGTGACGTGGCGGTGACGTTGACGCCGCCACGTCACTGAACCAGGAAGTAAAAAACTTTCACGCATGCGTCGCATCCATACTACGCTTGTGCGGGCAGATATGTCCGTCGGTTAGTGTACCTACCAGCGGACATATCCGACGGAAATGTCACCGGCGGACAAATTTTAAAGCATGCTTTAAAATTTGTCCGCCGGTCAGACATGTCCGCTAGCCCATACACGCGATCGGATTTGTCCGCTGAACTGGTCCATCGGACCAGTTTCAGCGGACAAATTTGATCGTGTGTACACGGCCTATGAGTTGATAATCAGCTATTTCTAAATTTTTCTGAATATTTGGCAGTGGATCCACACAGTATCTAATAAATAAGACATGAATCTGAACATATCTGAATGCCTGTCTATAAAAATATCAGTTGTTTTCTATTGTGAGTCAAAGGATGAATTGTGTTTCTGAGTGAGTTAGTCTCCCTTTGTTTACTTGCTGATGGGGTATCTAACTGCTAAGCTCTTTGAATAATGATTTTCTCTCCAAGGCTAAGTGGTCCTAAACAAAGGAATTCATAGATTCAAAGGAATTCAAGATGAATAACAAAATGTAACTTAGTACTTTGTGAAGGTTGGAATGCATTGATTTAGAAGGGAATAAGTGGAAGCAGAGAAATAATTTGTCATAATAGCTGTGGCTTTCTGCATCACTAGGCAAATAGAGGCCCTGTAAAAGGATGAGGTGCATAATTCAAGAAACTGATATTCAACAGAGCCCCCAAAAAAGGGTGCTTTACTTTTCTCTGGAATGGCTGCTAGGTTGAGGTCTCGGAACACACCTAAACCGGCGACAGCTTGCAGAAACAAGACAAAGTATAGATTTAAGAGGCAAGATTGTGGTTAAAAAGAAACATAAGGCCAGGGCAAACAGTAGACAGAAATATAAGTTAAAAAAAAATATATAAGCTAAGGGCAGGTAACAGACAGGAATTGTAAACAGTAGCAAGCTAAGTCATCAACAGGAACCTGAAACTGGAATAAACAGCAGGTTTGCAATAATTAAAGCCTGGTAATATATTACGTTTTTTACTCAGGCAATTCCATTGCACTGAGAACATTTAAATAGGTTTCATAGACCTAGCATTAAAATAAGTAAGGGATGGTACCTAGCTGCACTCTCTGTATTACCCAACAAGAGAGTGGAAAACACAGTTACACAAATCAGGAAGTTTCAAGGGAGGAATTTGTTCAAAGGAAGAGGAAGCAACAGCAGGCATGAGACCCTTGTGATAATCAGGTTTATACTGCAGAGACACATCTGCAACAGGAAAATCCAGAGCAGCAGATGGTTGCAGACAAATCAGTTTCTGAAATACCTAGCCTTTGGCATACTTGATTCGGAAGTCGTGAGGGAAAGTACATGGCTTGTTTGGTAGAAGAGTTATGCCTTGTAAACACGGCCGGTTTTCACAACGTGAAAACTGCCATTTTTTATATTGGTCGTGAAAACCAGCCACGTGTATGCTCCCTAGCAGTTTTCTCGATGAAAAAACTGCCCGCAAAAAAATTGAAACCAGCTCTATTTTTCCTGTCCGTCTTTTTCTCATCGCGAAAAACGGTTGTGTGTATGCTTTTCAGAGGGAAAAAAAACGTGCATGCTTAGAATCAAGTATGAGACAAGAGTACTCGTTTTGGTAAAACTAGTATTCTCAGTTGTGAGAAACAAGCTGTAACTTCCTTTTTCTTCACAGCCAGCTTTCCATTGCTCATGCACATGTGCATGGACCTACAGCCTCTTGGGACCTGTGACATGTCCCAGGAGGTTGTGGGCAAGGAGGGAGGGGAAAAAACTTCCGGTCAGATTGCCTAAGCAATCCAAATGGAAGTGGGAGTAGGTACCTGTCAAAACCAGGTACTGCTGCTAGAAAAAATGTTTTAATCCAAAAGTGGATGGTGGTGGGGGTTATAGGGGTTGGGTTTAGAAGAATTTCTCTTTTTAGGTGAAGTTCTGCTTTAAGTTCAAAATATTTGACTATTCAGGTAGATGGATGCATTGCTTTGTTATCCTGTAGAAAAGTTTATAGTTAGCTCTGTCTAAGTATGTGTATGTGTGTAGGATCACTGTTATATTTTTTTATCTATAAAGTTCTATTCTTTTTTTCATTTTGTTTAATTTTATTTGTAATCAGCAACTTTTTTTTTGTGGGGGGGGGGGGGGGGGGGGGATTGTAAAGCAATGTCTTCCTTTTATGTAAAAAATGCTTATTCTCTTAAAACTATTAAACAACTTTAGCATGAAGAGTCGGTGTAATAGCTTTTATCATTTATTTGATCACAATAGAAAATTTAAATAACAATGATATTTAAACATTTCAATTTTTCATAAATGAATGCACAGAGTTTTGATATGTTGATAATCTATATGCATTATTGCAAAATCAAAATTTTTCTGTTCAAGCTAACACAGAACTGATATTAAATATGCAGAAGATACAAAATAGTAAATGCTTATTATTTATTACAGAAAATGCTTATTTCTGTCTAATTCATATAGATAATCGTTGTAGATTCAATATTGTTTTTTTTTTTTTTTTTTACTTAAAACTGATTTAATTTTTTTTTTTTTAAATAAACAATGTCTAGAAACATTGGCCCAGATTAATAAAGCAATTACGCCTGTCTAACTGGTGTTAGACAGGAGTAATTTCAAATTTCGCGCGCCGTATCACTAGTTTGAATCCTCAAACCATGATACGGCGGCTTCGGGCTTCGATCCGAGAGGCTTACGTCTTCGTAAACCTTCGGATCTACGCTGCGATATATTTGCGGCCGCTGGGAGGAGTTTGCGTCGTTTTGATGCGTCGGGATATGCAAATGTGTTTTTACGGCGATCCACGAAGATACAAGCGGTCTTCGCAATTGCTTACGTCTGTTTTTTTTTACGTACTGTTAGACCAGCTTTTTGCTGGTCTAACGGTGCGTAACCCATGTTAAGTATGGCCGTCGTTCCCGCGTCGATTTTAATTATTATTATTTTTTTTTTACGTAACTCGTTCGGGAATAGAAATGTCCATAAACGACGCTACTCAAACAACGAATGACGTAACGACGTGATTTTGCGCAATGCACGGCGGGAAATTTGCGAACGGAGCATGCGCAGTTCGATCGCCGCGGGAACGCGCCTATTTTAAATCCTTCACGCCCCCTACTCGTCTATATGGATTGCGACGGGAGAAATACACTACGCCGCCGTCGTTTACTGGACAAAATCTACCTGGATTCCACGTAGAGCCAGGTAAGAAACGGCGGCGTAGTGTATTTCTGATACGCTACGAGAATCCAATTCTCTCTGAATCTGGGCCATTGACTTTTGATATTTAAGCATATTTTTTCTTATAAACATTTTTTATTATATGTCCTATATTGTATATGCTTAGATTGTGTTGACTGATATGTTGTTGACATGTTGTTGTTGACTTATTGCCTTATTTCTTTTGTTTTCTTGTTATCATTTATTACATTTCATAAATTTGATTTTTATTCCTATTCTATGCAGTACCTTTCGTATATTTTTGTACTCTTCTACTGAATATTACTTGCAACATTAGTTTGGTTGTTTTGATTGATGTATTGTACTTTCCTAGTTTAATGTTTTTAAAAACTAAAAGTCAAAATGTTTTTAACAAATACGTCTAATTATTTATTTTTTCCCAAAGAAGATCATTTTTTTTCACAAGTATAACCACTAAATCTGTGAGTTTCTATTTCCCCATTGCAGAAAATGGGGGTGTTAGATCTCATGACCTTGTTTTGTTGACCTGTTTACCCATGAGACCTCTGCAAGAAGAAACACTTTAGAGATGGCACATAGATCTTTAGGTCCTTGATCAGTGACAAGGTCTGCCTTGAGATGGTGCCCTGACAAATGTTACATCATGGTTAGATGCCTGATCCTAATATCAAACTAGATAACTTTGGCACAAAATGATTTGCTCTAGGGCTGAGGAGCTGATGTGGAAAACTGCACAACACAAAGTCCATAGAGTCCAGTCCAAATAACAAATCATTCTTGTCCAGTAATTCTCCTATAATCATTATTGCCCAATTTCAGAGAATTGAAAAGAATTGTTGGCCTTTCAAGACACAGTGAGTAGCCAAGCAGTAACAGTTAAATCAAATAGTGCCACTAAACGATCACTTTTCCCCACCAAGAAAAAAAACAAGTCTGCAGTGCTGCTAAAGAAGATACTCATCTAGACCAAAGGCAACTTTCTGCATCGGATTATAGGTAATTTAAAAGAGCAGGACAAAAGTCAGGCAATTTGACTAAGTAGATCAGGCCAGGCAAATATATTTATTTTAGATGTGGCGCACCCCACAAACAAACCTAATGATAGCACAAATCAATACCTATAAAAAACAATTTTGCTACATTTTTCAGATGTTTCTCAAACATTACTTAGATTCCCCAATTCCATATGTCCTATAGTTGTCATGTTCATGGTGGCAATTACTTTGATAAGGAGAGTTTGGTCCCCAGTAAAATCCTTCAGCCCATGCTGACTCAGAATAGTCTTGTTCTCTGAACTCCTTCCAACAGTACATTTTCAAACTCTACTGAATCTCATTACTTATGGAGAGGTCACATGTGTACACAAATTATCCATAACAACTTGGACAGGTACATTTTAAAGTTGATCTGTGCTTAGGCTTATACCAGCTCCATAACAGCTTGGACAGGTACAATAATGACAGATAATAATGATTTTTTACATATGACTAACAAGCATGCTTTTAAAAAATAATGAATACAGTCTCTTACTGACACCTGTAGCTGCATGTGCTGTATACAAATTAATCTTCAAATATCAAAACAGGCTTGGAGATTATTTGGCAGGTAACAGTTTTCTTTCTGGATGATAAACCGGAGGTGGTTTTACTCCACCTCATGCCCATGTGTCAGAAGAGATATAAGAAATTACTAGTAATCCATCTACTCAATGCTGCCAAGCCCTGCATCCGGAACTCCTGAAAACACACCAGCCCACCAAATTTAAAACAATTGTTTGCCAGGGTGTGTGATGTCCAAGAAATGTGAAATCTTACTGCAGTCCTTGGGGAAGAGGCTTCAAACAGACCAACACAATGGATCTACTGAGAGGAATTCAAATCTAAATATAAATAAATTCAAATATAACTCATGTAAATATAATCAATAAATATGATCCTTTCTTACATCTTTCAATTTCTAGGAAAGCATTGACACAGCAAAAAATTGAATGGCTACTCATGTGGGGTCCCCATAAAAATTCCCCCCTGCTCAATGGGTTTTGACCCTCTTTTTTTTCCTAATGTCTTTTTTTTTCTCTTCTCTTTTTCCCTGTTTTTCTTTTCACCAACTCTAGGTTTCCCTGGTTTGCATTCTCCTTGAATGGAATATGCACCTCCCCTTCCTTATGGTGCCCTCCCCTGGTCCTACCTTCCCCTAACTTCCTCTCAGGACAAATTTTTAACACTTCTAAGATTCCTGAACATTTAATGCTGCCAATTTTTTCTTGCTCCTAGGAGTCTTGTACTTTTATAATGTATTTATCAAAAGGTTGTTGGACTTGATATAGCATAGAGAGAACCAGTTAGGTGTTTTACCTTGTTACAGTGAACTTCTCTTCTCAATAAAACATGTTTAAAAAAAAAAATAAGATCAAAACAGAGACTCTAAAGTCAAGTTAAACCATACCATTTGTTGGGGGCGCTAATTTGTAGTCAGTCTACTCCTGCAGAGACCCCAACCCACTAAACTGCCATGACATTTCTACTACAATCAGATCCAATTAAGAATAGAAGAAATAAGGGTGGGTGGGTGGGACAATTTTTCTATCTCATTGACTTATCTTGAATAATATTCAAGCAATCCACAGTTCTTACTCCTGCAGCTTCTGTCTCTGTTATCTAACCGTTGACTACCAAACAGGTAATGTTTTTGTGCACTTCTTTCTTATTCTTTCTAGACATGTGCATTCATTTTCGTCCGAATGCATTTTCATCCGAATTTTAGGTATTTTCGTTATCGTTTTAACAAATGAAAACAAACGCACAGAATATGAAAACCGAAAGATCTGACATAAACAAATGCTTTATTTTATTTTTCATTGGTCGAATGTGCCTAACCTTAACTCTATTAGTCCAAGATTATTCTACATAGATAGAAAAGATTCAACATTATAGAGAGAAAAGATTTGACGTTATAAAGAGAAAATATCGCTGCTGGAATTGGGTGGGGGAAGTAAAATAAAAATAATGATGATGATGATGAATGTTATTGGCTGATTGTAATCAAAGAGGAGGAGCAGTAAGTAAAATAGTTAGAACTAACTTGACAATTCAACATGAACGACGATGACGCAACAAAGCATCGAAAAACATACAAACGTCGAATCTGTCATTGAAGGCTTATGGTGTCTGTTGATAGTTCTAAGAAGATTAGACGGAGCAGCTAAACTGTACGACGCTGCAATCATACATTTCCGGTCAAATGCTCGGCCCATAGGCTATAGAAAAATTATATTATTGGTTAACTAGTAATAATAATTAATAAATATAATTATTACTAGTCATACAACATTAGAATTTTACTATAGCTTGTAGGCAGAACATTCGACTGGAAAAGTATTATTGCAGCGTCGTACAGTTTCACTGCTCCATCGAATCTTCTTTGAACATTCGACAGACAGTCAGACACTATAAGCCTTCAACGACAGATTCAACCTTGATTCGTTCGGATTTTCCAACGAAAAACTAAATAAATAAATACTAATTTCGGGAGTAACTAAATAAATGTATTTTTCGGATGAAAACAAAATTCCGAAAATAAATATTTCAATGTGCACATGTCTAAATTTCTTTCCCAAGGATATTCCTCCCTCAGTAATGATAACCTTAATTTTATCAATGGACAGAGACTAAAATCTTTTTGTAAGTAAAACCGCTCCCTATATGTAGTTCATCTGTGCATTTAGCTGTTTGCGAGAAGTTTAGCTTTAAAGAATATTGGTGCAATTCTTAGGATTTCACCAGAAAGTATTGGTGGTATATGTGTTTATAATGAGGTTTACTAACAATAACTTACGTTTGAGTAAAAACCATTACAAAAATTACAATACTTTCATCCTTCCAAAATAATAACAAAAACTGCTTATAAGAACATATACAAAATCTCTGGTCATGAAAGAATAAGGGGGTTTCCTTTTTCAAATGAGTAGGAAATTAGACTATCAATCATCAATATACACACAGCAAGCTATGCTAGCCCAAGATTGACTCTGACAAACTCATTTATGTGCTTGGAATTGAGGCTCCATTGCTGTAAGACATTTTAATGCATAAGATAATGGTGTCTAGTAGGTTAGTTGGGATCACAACAGCTTTAAAAAAATAAAAATAAAATCATTGTAAAAAAAAAACAGACGAAAAGCCAAAAGGTTATTTTCTTTGTATTGTGATATGAAAAAAAATGGATTTGAATTAAAAAAATTACTCTTCTGCTACAGTTAAAATTAAAAGCACAATGGAAATCATTTACAGTACTTAAGATTTTTTTTGTATATATCGTCCAGCTTATCAGATCTGGTGGAATTGAAATCTCTCCTTGAAACTGACCAGACATGTTCAGTAAACAAAAGCTACAGTAACAAAAAAAAAAAAAAACAGTACTCATTTTTTTGTAGAATAGGGATTGTTCACTCACTGAGCAGCTTAGTTTTGATATGCTGAACATAACAGATAAAGTGTTTGGAGCACAATATCTCCCACTACCTGCCTGCAAAACTGTTGGCAGAAAGTACTTATCCATGGGTGGGATTTAATAATGTTATTTGGCAAGCAAATGTGTGAAACCTATTTTATCACTCTACAACACTAAATTTCTCAGAATACTATTCAGAGACAACATTACAACATTTGTCTGTATTTATGCCTGCCAAAACATATTTAATTTGACCTGAAACTGTAAAATCGTGTATATAGTATAATGCGTTTGTAACACAGCATTATACATCTAAACATATGGAAAAAGAGTTGAGTGTACTACCAAAAAGTATATCTTAAACACATGGGGGGGGGGGGTTACTAAAACTGAGGCACTCAGAATCTGGTGCAGCTGTGCATGGTAGCCAATCAACTTCTAACTTCAGCTTGTTCAATTAAGCTTTGACAACCATGCAGTTTTAGTAAATAATCCCAGATACATAATTAATTCAGTGCTACAATAAACTTGTGTGGTCATTGGGAGTCACAAGCTGCTAGAAGCAGATAGCTTCCCCTTTCTAGGAGATTTACCTTTGCTAAATATTTATTGTAGCCAGTTCAGTTCAGTGTCAGGTATTGAGAGAGTAAGGACGCTCTCCAACGAGTCTCTCTCTCAGGGATAGCTCAGCCAGGCAGGGTCCTCCCACTGTGCGGCTCCAGGCCTCGCAGGCAAGCAGGGCTTCCACCTCCCTGTCTCCCCTGTCTTGGCTGCCACTATCTACAATTTACCTCTCCCTGGGTACCTCCGGTTACCTCCGGTTCAGTGATCCAGCCCTCCCCTGGATTCTCTTCACTCCAGGTAAGAGCCTCGCTGGGACCATTGACGGCCGTCCTTTTGAGGACAGCCGCCACAAACATCCATGCCCCACGGCTCTCCCCTGCTCCCCTGCTCCTTCTTCCCCTCCGCGGTTGCTCCCCCGGGTGCTTTTCCCGAGAACCGCGCCAGCCTGTGGGGAATCGCGGGCGCCGCGATCTAGGAAAGACCGCGGCTTCACTTGCGGCCTACCGCCGCGCCGATCCCCACACGCTGCTACAGGCCAGAAATCCCCCACCTCACCCCAGAAGCATCTCCACATCACCATCACTGCTTCTCCACATCACTGCAGCGGCAGCCGCGACTCAGGAAAGGCCGCGGCTTCATCCGCGGCCTAGCGGCGTGCCGCTCCCCACCTCCAACTATTACTTTTCACTCACCCTTGCAGAGTCCCCTCGCCCCCGATCATCCTTCTCAGCCCCCCTGGCAGCACAGACAGTGATCTCCTTAGCCTGGTACCCCCCAGCCTGGATCCTGCTGTCAGGTTGGTGGCCAGCTTGCTCCATCCAGCCCTATCTCCCCCTGCTCATATTCGTTCATAACTTGATCCAGGGCTAAAACCCGATCGCCTATTTAGGGGTCAGGAAGGAATTTTTTCCCTACCACAGCATATTGGCACAGCGTGGTCAGGGTTTTTTGCCTTCCTCTGGACCAAGCCAGGATCTGAGGATTCGGTTATCCTCGAGAATCCACCCCCCCACTCCTGCCATGGTTAATCGGCAATACTCGGCGGAGAACATTTGGGATCTGGAGCGATTTGCCGCAATTCTGTCGGCCGCTACCAAAAAGACCCTAGGAAATCTGCGACTTTTGAGGATCGAGCGACGATCGACTTCAAAAAATCGCAGGCAGTTACCACAGCCAAAGCACATATCATGTGCTTTGATTAACACTAGATCGGCAGTAAAACACCGATTAGAAATTCACGATTTCTTATTGCAACATGACTTAGACTGCCTCTTTATCACAGAGAGCTGGCTCACAGCCGACTGTAACACCATTCTTGGAGAATTGGTGCCAGAAAACTACCGTATTATAACGGAAAATAGAATAGGGCAAAGAGGAGGAGGATTGGCGGTGATTCATAAGACACGTCTTGCGATCACAAAACCAAGCCTCCAAAACCCTCTTCCATTCATGGAAACCCTTACTCTCCAACTGCAAGTAAACGGCCAGGAGACCGTCCAGATTCTACTCTGCTATAGGCCACCTGGCCCCAAGTCGCAGCTGCTCCCATCCTTGACGGATTTTGTCTCCACCTACACCCTGAATAGCAGACACCTTTTGCTGCTCGGGGACTTCAATCTCTGGGCCAACTCCCCGCAGGACCCCATTGCTGACGCCTGCATCGACCACCTAGAAGGATTAGGGCTTCAGCAACTAGTATGTGGGCCCACACATGCTTCAGGTCATACGCTCGATCTTATTTTCAGACAAGATCTGGAAATAAAAATCTTGGAAAATGAACCATTGCCATGGACAGATCACCATGCAATTAAATTCATTATTTCCCATTTCCCCCCCTTAACAAAAACATCAAATCCAGTGACAACACACTGGACTAGATGTCAGAAGAAGCTCCACTCTGAGCTTTTCAAAGCCACATTAGGGGAAAAAATAAATACAATTCAGCCGCACCAAACAGCGGAAGAAACATTGGTGGCCATAAACACAGCACTATTGCAGTCAGCTGACTTGATAGCGCCTAAACGAAAGACCCAGATCCAACGGCGGATCCAGGGGGGGGGCAACGGGGCAATTGCCCCCCCCGAGGCAATCATGTCACATTGGCTTTAAAAAAAAAAAAAAAAAAAAAAAAAAAAATTTTTTTTTTTTTTTTTTTTTTTAGGGGTCCGGAGGTCCCCAGGGGCCCGGAGGCCACCAGGGCCCCAGATGGCAAACCCCTCTTTTTTCATTTATTTTTTTATAAAAAAAAATATTTTTTTAACATATTTTTTTATTAGAAGTCCGGAGGTCCCCATGGTCCCAGAGGCCGCCAGGGCCCCGTATGGCAACCCCCCCCTTTTTTTTAGGGGTCTGGAGGTCCCCAGGGGCCCAGAGATCCCCAGGGCCCCAGATGACCACCCCCCTTTTTTTATTAAATGTATATATATATATATATATATATATATATAAATTATTATTATTATTATTATTGTTAGTATTATTATTAAAGGGCAAAGAGGTCCCCAGGGCCCCCGGAGGACAACCCTCCTTTTTTTTATAAATTTTTTATATTTTATTTATTTTTTTCTCTTTTTTTATATATAGATATATTTTTATTAAAGGGCTCAGAGGTCCCCAGGGCCCCATGTGTCAAACCCCCTTTTTTTAATAAATGTTTTTTTTTATATTTTTTTATATATTGTTTTATTTATGTTTTATAACTTTTTTTTATCATTTTTTTAAACTGCTTTGCGGTGCCTGCAGCTGCAGCTGCTGCTGCCGAGTCTGTCACTCTCTCTCTCTCATCACCAGGGCTGGTAGGCTGCCTGTCCTGAGGCTGCTTTGAGCTGTAGCTGACTGCAGCACTCCCCTCTCTCCTGCTGACATCGGGCATCTCTGGCTGTGTGTGTGAGCTGGATCTGTGTTCGGCTGTGCTGCCTGTGCTAGACCTGCTCGTGTGATAGTAGATGGAGATGGAACACTGATTGAATCAGTGTCAGGGATTCTAAATAGACCAGTACTGTGTGCCTACACAGAGGAGACCAACACTGTATGCAGTGAAATAAAAGGTGTTTATTTACAAGGTGAACAAAACAGGTGAAGACAAACAGTGCACAAATAACAACAAAGCATATATAAGTGAAGGGGAAATGCCGTAATCATAAACCAAAAGCCAAGCCGAGGTCATATACCAGGAGATCACAGAAGAAGCTGCAGACAGGGAATGGGCAGGAAGGGAATGTCCAGGAGAGGGATCAGGTCAGGTCGGATCAGATCAGAAGTCAAGAAAGGGGACAGCAAGCTCAGGGTCAGATATCAGGCTCAGGATCAGGTTAGTAGACAGATACCAGGGCGAGGAGTGATTACACACGCCGGGTATTATAGAGGCGTGCTGATTGCATTTAGGTCACACCTGAACGCAGGAAGGGCTGTGTGCTCCATACTGCCAATAACTCCCCGCTGGTGGAGGCCAGTACTGCAGCCCAAATAACAGGCAAAATCACCAGCGGGGGGACCTTTCCTGACAATCAGTGTTTTGTCTATCACACAAGCCTGTCTAGGGGGGGACCTTGCTAGAGCACACTGGCCTACCGAACACAGACCTTCAGCTCCTGTTTGTTCCATGACACACGTCGGGAGAGGAGATGCCTGCTGTGTGTGATCGAGGCAATGCCATGGTGAGTGCCGTGCACAGTGTGGCTGCATTCATAGACAAAAGCGGGGGTGCATTGATAGACAAAAGTGGGATTGCATTGATATGCAAAAGTGGGGATGCATTGATATGCAAAAGTGGGGTTGCATTGATATACAAAAGTGGGACTGCATTGATATACAAAGGTGGGGCTGCGTTCATATGCACAGTGAGGCTGCAATGATCTCTTGTACCATGTCTTCAGTCTCTGACCATCCCTTGTACCACGTCTGCAGTCTCTGGCCATCTCTTGTACCACGTCTGCAGTCTCTGACCATCCCTTGTACCACGTCTGCAGTCTCTGACCATCTCTTGTACCACGTCTGCAGTCTCTGACCATCCCTTGTACCACGTCTGCAGTCTCTGACCATCCCTTGTACCACGTCTGCAGTCTCTGACCATCTCTTGTACCACGTCTGCAGTCCCTGACAATCGTCTACAAACCATGGGATAGATTTATGGCATTCATATTTAAATATGTCTTACTAGTAATGGCGGGGATCATTGATTTTTTAGCAGTACTGCAACATTGCAGCGGACACATCGGACACCTAATTGAGTTCTGTAAGCAACACCTTATTTTCTGGCAGTGCCCCCCCCGAGACTAGACTCTGGATCCGCCCTTGCCCAGATCAGGAAAAATAACTCCGGCTGGTTCAACAACCAGCTGGCGTTACTGAAGCAAGAGCGCAGAAGGGCAGAGGCAGCCTGGAAAAGAAACTCTTCAGATGAGAACCTCTCGATCTACAAGGTAATAACTAGAAAATACTACAAACAAATCTTTGAAGCCAAGAAGAATTACTTTTCGGAGGCTATCAACGGTGCCCTAAATCGCCCCCGCGAACTCTTCAAGCTGGTCACCCAGACCATGAATCCAGGATGTCTTGTGGCCCCCAACTTGGATTCACAAGAATTTTGCGATGAGTTAGCGGATTGCTTCATTACCAAAATTGAGGCAATCCGGCAAGGCATTCAGCAAAACAATCGCTCTTCCAGCCCCCCCCGGAGTCGATTACACTGCACCGGCAGTAAGTCACCACAGTTAGGTGAGTTCAAGCTGGAACCCATCTCCATTCAGACCACTAAAAATATCATCGGCACTCTGCGCAACAGCACTGCGCCAAATGATATTATCCCCACTAAACTGCTGAAGGAATGCGCCGACATCTTGGCACCTCCTGTCACGCAGCTTGTCAACCAATCCTTCAAGGAGGGCATAATGCCCTCCCAGTTGAAGGAGGGCTTCATTCAACCCATCCTGAAGAAAGCCACCCTGGATCCTAAGGATCCACTCAACTGGCGCCCCATAACAGGCCTAAATGCTCTCTCCAAGGTAATGGAGAAAGCAGTGGTACAGCAGCTGCAACAGCATCTAGACACCCACAACTTACTCGACCCATTTCAATCAGGATTCCGTCCCGGACACGGGACGGAAACTGCATTGCTTAAGATATGGGACGACGTTCTCGAGGCCGCAGATGAAGGAGAATCATCTCTTCTGGTTCTGCTGGACCTAAGCGCAGCCTTTGATACAGTAGATCACAAGCTGTTGCTGACTCGGCTGGCTAAAGTAGCTAAAGTCGCAGAACGCGATCTATCCTGGTTCTCCTCTTTTTTGGAAAACAGATCGCAAATAGTAAAGCTAGGACCCTTCACTTCTGAACAACGCACATTATCGTGCGGGGTCCCTCAAGGATCTCCCCTGTCGCCGATGTTATTCAACATCTATGTGCGTCCTCTTTTCGAAATCATCAGCAGCCAAAAACTGCTATATCACTCCTATGCAGATGACACGCAACTGTACTTCCGCATTTGCAATAAAAAGGATCACCACCTCAATCTAGAGACATGCCTCTCTCTGATAGAGGACTGGATGACAAAGAGTTATCTCAAACTCAACGGAGCAAAAACAGAACTTCTTCTGTTTCACGCCAAGCGTAGGAATCTATCGACACCAACTTGGATCCCGCCGCCCATTCTGGGCAAAATTATCACCCCTAGCGCCAAAGTCAAAAGTCTTGGGGTCATCTTTGACTCCGACATGACAATGAACGCACAAATAGGGTCAGTAGTCAGCGGATCTCACCATCTGCTGCGCCTACTACGCAGACTCACGCCTTTTATTCCCAAGAAAGACATAGCGGTCGTGGTGGGAGCGATTGTAAATTCCAGACTGGACTATGCAAATGCCCTTTACCTCGGACTCCCCAAGTACCAGATCGCTCGTCTTCAAGTCGTTCAAAATACGGCCGCCAGACTTGTGACTGGGAAAAAAACCCTGGGAATCAATCTCACCTTCACTGAGATCCCTTCACTGGCTTCCAGTTAGAGACAGAATCTCCTTTAAAGCTCTCTGTCTAACGCATAGATGTATCCATGGGAATGCTCCCCATTATCTATGCGAAAAATTACAAGTTCACAATCCCAATCGTATTCTACGATCCACCAATCAAAATCGGCTTCAGATACCAAAAGCCAGATTCAAGTCCAAAGGAGACAGGAGATTCGCTGTCCAGGGTCCCAGACTATGGAACGCCTTACCAGCGAGTATTCGGCTGGAGGAGAACTATCTAGTCTTCAGGAGAAAGATTAAGACGCATCTCTTTTGATCTCAAAGGAGACAGGAACATCAAGCGCCCAGAGGCGATTTGCTTCGCATGTGCTGCGCTATATAAGTTTTTCATTCATTCATTAGCTAAAGAGAAACCTCATGTCTTCGTTGTTGTGGTCAGAGGGTACTGTGATAACCTCAATGATTGCATGGCTACTGTCAAGGTCACAAAGTACTGTGATAACCCCAATGATTGCATGGCTACTGTTTGGTCAGAAGGTACTGTGATAACCTCAATGATTGCATGGCTACTGTCGTAGTCAGTAGATACTGTGATAATCTCAATGATTGCATGGCTACTGTCATAGTCAGAAGGTACTGTGATAACCTCAATGATTGCATAGTTACTGTTGTGGTCAGAAAGTACTGTTATAACCTCAATGATTGCATGGCTACTGTTGTAGTCAGAAGGTACTGTGATAACCTCAATAATTGCATGGCTACTGTCAAGGTCAGAAGGGACTGTGATAACCTTAAAGGGGTGTTCCAGACCAAAAATGTGTTTATTAAAAGTCAGCAGCTACAAAAAGTGTAGCTGCTGGCTTTTAATAAACACTGACTTACCTGCTCCTGCGTTCCAGCGTCGCGCCGACCGGGGCTCCGCTCCTCTCCCCCCCTCCCCGGCCGGCGTCTCCATCCCGAATGTGGCATGTAAGGGGGTGTGGAGTGGGATAAGAGGAAGTTCCAAATTTGGGTGGAACTCCTCTTTAATGATTGCATAGTTACTGTCGTGGTCAGAAGGTACTGTGATAACCTCAATGATTGCATGGCTACTGTCGTAGTCAGAAAGTACTGTTAAAACCTAAATGATTGCATGGCTACTGTCGTAGTCAGAAGGTACTGTGATAACCTCAATGATTGCATGGTTACTGTCATAGTCAGAAAGAACTGTGATAATCTCAATGATTGCATGGCTAAAACTGGTGCACTCAGAATCTGGTGCAGCTGTGCATGGTAGCCAATCGACTTCTAACTTCAGCTTGTTCAATTAAGCTTTGACAATAAAAGCTGGAAACCAATTGGCTTCTATGCAGAGCTGAACCAAATATTGCACCATGCAGTTTTAGTAAATAATCCCAGATACATAATTAATTCAGTGCTACAATGAACTTGTGCGGGCATTGGGAGTCACAAGCTGCTAGTAGCTGCTAGCAGATAGCTTTACCTTTCTAGGAGATTTACCTTTGCTAAATATTTATTGTAGAAGAATTAGCTAAAGAGAAACCTCATGTCTTCCTTGTTGTGGTCAGAAGGTACTGTGATAACCTCAATGATTGCATGGCTACTGTCATAGTCAGAAAGTACTGTGATAACCCCAATGATTGCATGGCTACTGTCGAGGTCAGAAAGTACTGTGATAACCCCAATGATTGCATGGCTACTGTTTGGTCAGAAGATACTGTGATAACCTCAATGATTGCAAGGCTTCTGTCATAGTCAGAAGGTACTGTGATAACCTCAATGATTGCATGGCTACTGTCGTGGTCAGAAGGTACTGTGATAACCTCAATGATTGCATGGATCCGTAGATGCCCCAGTTCATGTCCTTTAGGACGAAACACGTAGGAATTGGTTTTTACCACTCCCCATATTGCTTTTTTAGCATTTGTGATCACGTTTAATGTTTCATTTTGTGGTTTTATTACAATAAAACCTTTATAATTTTGACCTGCACCATTGGGGCTCTGTTTTTTTCTTTTCTCCCCACATGTTTTTTGGAGCTTTTCAGTTCCATTGTGCCTTATCCCCTTAAGGGGCCATTTTACCATCTCCTCCATCCATTGGATTTGGGGTGGACGTTTTGGTAGATCCAGTTCACCGTTCCAGGATATTGTTCATCTTTGGTCCTCCATTGAAGATCCTTGGTTTTCCTATATCCAGTTCATGGTTCCCACTTTCCAGTGAAGTCGAGCTGATTTGCCCCGAGATTTCTCATGTCTACACGATCTGCTGTCGCTGACAGGTAGATCCACTGGTTCTGGTAAGCGCATTCACATCTACAGTATATTTAGTTGGAAGCAATGACTGTTTGCCTATGAGGATCTGCTTGGTCATAAGTACTGTGATATTCTCAATGATTGCATGGCTACTGTCGTAGTCAGAAAGTACTGTGATAATCTCAATGATTGCATGGCTACTGTCGTGGTCAGAAGGTACTGTGATAACCAAAATGATTGCATGGTTACTGTCGTAGTCAAAAAGTACTGTGATAACCATAATGATTGCATGGCTACTTTCGTAGTCAGAAAGTACTGTGATAACCTCAATGATTGCATGGCTCCTGTCAAGGTCAGAAGGTACTGACTCAATAATTGCATGGCTATTATCATGGTCAGAAGGTACAGTGGTAAACTCAATGATTGCATGGCTACAATTAAACATTTATTGCTACCTGCAGATATGTGGGGCAAACACATTTGTTGTTCATACACTTTGTGTGTAGGTACACACAGACAAAATGAAGGTAAACAGCTCAAAGTTTTTTTACTGGTCTAGACATATTGTAATAGCTGTCAAAGCACGGGCAAAGAAAAGACAGAGGTGATGTGTATTATTTACAAAAATCATTGATATCCTTGCATATATTAGAAACCCTTCAGTGTTTTAAAATTGGATTTATATTTTACTGTTTGTATCTAAAAATGGAAAAATAGCTTGTATGAATCATAATTTCACAATCAAAAGTAAATATCAAGTCCCATTAGATATTACCATTAAAATATCCTTTCATTACATTTGTTGAGACCAGAGAAAACATCCTTGCGGTGTATTTAAATCTTTTTTTGAGCAACAAAAAATATACCTAGCATCAAGACACTTACACAGCAACATGGGGCCAGATTCTCAGAGGCGCTACGACGGGGTATCTCAGATACCCCGTCGTATCGCCGTTTTTTTCCCCGGGTATCTATGCAAGTGATTCCTAGAATCACTTAGGCATAGATACAGGTGAAGATCCGATAAGTGTAATACAATTACACTTGCGGATCGTAGATGTAATGACAACTCCGGCCACTAAGTGGCCTTTACGTTGTTTTCTCATTTGCCTATGCAAATGAGGGTACTACTCAGATTCCCGAACGCTTTAACGCCGCCCCGTCGTTGCTTACGTCGTTTTCGTATGTGTAAGGTTACCCCTGCTAATATGTGGAGTAACCTTACGCAGTACCGTCGGATGCCGTCGGGTGCCGTCGGATGCCATGTTAAGTATGGCGTCAGGTCAGCGTCAGCTTTTTCTGTCGGTTACGTCGTTTTACTAAGTCGTTCGCGAATAGGGCATTGCGTAAGTGACGATCACGTTGTTTTGACGTCGGTTTCCGACGTGAGCTGGAGCATGCGCACTGGGCCTTTTTCCCTGGCCGGAGCATGCACAGTTCGATCGATGTGGGGGCGTGCTTAATTTAAATACAAGCCGCCCCCTTTGAATTATGCGGCCTTACGCTGGGCCATTTACACTACGCCTCCGCAAACTACGGAGCAAGTGCTTGGAGAATGCGGCACTTGCTCTGTTAAGTTGCGGCGGCATAGTGTAAATGGCTTACGCTACACCAGGCAAATCTATGAGAATCTGGCCCATGATGTTGTGTGCCATAAACACCTGAAATGTTATAAGTTGCATACAGTGTGTTCATACTCCTCCAATTTTCCTTCACGCTCTAATATGATGCCTACTAAATATCAGGTTCACAAAACCAGTACGTCTGTTAAAAGACAGAGGTTATAGCTTGAAGTCCAGTTAAAATATACTGCTATAATACATTTCATCAATGCTCTGCATCAATATAATTATTATTGAAGAGTGCTATTGATGATGCTATTGATGATGCAATCTCAGAGGGTTGTCCCATGACGCTCACAGCATCTACACAGTCTTCCAGGCTGAGTGACACTGGCTGTCGATTAATCCAGAAGACTTGTGAGATCTTGTGGGGAAAAATAAATGTGGGAGACAGCTCCAGACTAAACTGTGAGTACTGAAGCCTGAGCTGCTTTTTTTTAGCTTGTACACTGACAGAGCCTTAAGTTTTGCTTTAAAAAATATGTCAACCTTTGGATTGCTTCCTTTGTGTGACATACCTGATGTTTCAGTCCCTCTGCTTTCCTAATAAAAAACTTACCACGCTAGGCATGTGACCTCAGCCTGCTCTTCTCCAATTATCAGACATGCTCTGACACGCCCCCCTGCATAGCCATTCACTGGGGAAACCAGTTTCTCCTTCCCCAGGTCCCCAAGATTCTTATGCAGCTGAGAACTGAAGGTATGTAATTACTTTAAAAAAAGGAGAGAAGGGGGTGTTTAAAATTTTCTTTATATGTATACACAGATGTTTTGCCTTTGATCTCTATTTTAAACTGAATGGGTTGTTTTACAAAGTGAGGGTTTACATATACTTTAACCTGTTGGTTTGCCCTGTATGAGGCTTTCTAGATCCATTTTAGAGTGTTAATACAACATCACTGACTATTCATCCAAGGGTCTTTAAGGTGTCAGAATTTGTAAATATCTCTGTGCATTAAAGGGTCACTAAAGGAAATGTTTGTTTTTGCTGAAATTACAGGGTATAGAGACATAATAGCTAACTGATTCAAATGATTAAAAATAGATAAAAATCAATCATATAATGTGCCTGCAGTTTAGTTTCATTTTTAAACTGGTTTCATGTTTCTGTGATGTAAAGAGACACACAGAACAAAAACAAACAAATACAGGGCAGTGTTTTGTTTTTAACCACTTGAGATCCGCGCTATGGACAAAAGACGTCCACAGCGCGGCTCTCAAGTGCCGGGTAGACGTCTTTGGCGTCCTGTCATGTAATTCCCCGCGAGCGCTACTGGGAAGCCGATGCGCGTGCCTGGCGGCCGTGATGTTCGCCGGGTACACGCGATCGGCAGTGACACAGCAGGGACGTGGAGCTCTGTGTATAAACACAGAGCTCCACGTCCTGTCAGGGAGAGGAGACAGATGCTGTGTCCCTTGTACATAGGGACACGGCATCGGTCACCTCTCCCAGTCAGTCCCCTCCCCCCACACAGTTAGAACACAACCAGGGAATACATTTAACCCCTTCCTCACCCCTAGTGTTAACCCCTTCAATGCCAGTCACATTTATACAGTAATTAGTGTATTTTTATAGCACTGGTCGCTGTATAAATGTGAATGGTCCCAAAAACGTGTCAAAAGTGTGCGATGTGTCTGCCGTAATGTCGCAGTCCCAATAAAAATCGCAGATCGCTGCCATTACTAGTAAAAAAAATAATAAAAAAATACATAATTCTGTCCCCTATTTTGTAGGCGCAATAACTTTTGCGCAAACCAGTCGCTTATTGCGTTTTTTTTTTTTTTACAAAAATACGTAAAAGAATACGTATCGGCCTTAACTGAGAAAAAAATTTGGGATATTTATTATAGCAACAAGTAAAAAATATATTTTTTTTTTCAATTTTCGCTCTTTTTTTGTTTTATAGCGCAAAAAATAAAAACCACAGAGGTGATCAAATACCACCATAATAAAGCTTTATTTGTTGGGAAAAAGGAAGTCAATTTTGTTTGGGAGCCACATCGCACAACCGCAAAAATGTCAGTTAAAGCGACGCAGTGCCGGAAGCTGAAATTTCGCCTGGGCACGAAGGGGGTTTATGTGCCCAGTAAGCAAGTGGTTAAAATTAATCTGATTGGTTCTGAGGAGTTTTAGACACACAGTAATGACAGTTTGGACCACAGTGAAAAGCTGCCATGAGATTTTTCATAAGGAGCCAGACAAGCAGGAAGTGTGGAGATCAGAGCAGAATTACAGCAACTTCAAAGCAAAAACGAGCAATGAGGACATGAAACCAGGACTGCAGTAAGGTAAAGGAAGCTATTTATCTAAAAAAAAATCCTTTAGTGATCCTTCAACACAGTTTGAGTGCACAGGTAGGCTGTTTATGTACTGTAAATACAGTGAAGACAGAAAGCTGTGAGAATAACACAGAACTGAATGCAAAATTGATGACTGTCCTAGACTTAAGGGACTTGTTTGTCCCTTGAAATGTCCCTAGATTTAAGTACCATAGTACCATAGAATGTACCATAGTACCATAGAATGCATATTAGTCTAAATTCTGTACCTATTTCCATTTTTAACCCTAAATATAGAGCAAAAGTTTTGAGATGGGATAGGGATTCTATTATGAGAATAGGTTCTCTTTTGCATTTAAAGCTGACCTCATTTATGAAAGAAAACAATACACAAACACATCGGTAACTCCACAGTATAGTTACTGTGCCATTAATGTGGTTGTAATCCTTTTACAACCACTTTATGCTACAGGTAAGCCTATAATAAGGATATCTCCTAAACCTGCACAGTTTAGGAGATATCCCGATGTGATTGGCACATGCGCACTAAAGCAAACTGAAGCAGTCTGTGTGCCGTTACCGGCAGGTCCTGCACACATGCGTGGGAGTGACGTCATCTTGGCGCCGGTACCGCGATCCCAGGAAGTAACCCCCGGGAGAGATGTCGGCGGCCAGAGGGGGGTACAAGGATGGCTGTGGGGGCTTCGATCTAAGGTTAGTAATTCATAACAAGCTAGTATGCTATGCATACTAGCTCATTATGCCTTTGTTTTTCAGGGTTTTTTTTTGCATTATTCCAGGGTTTGCAACCACTTTGATGGTGCAAAAACATTTAGCATGCTGATAGGAGGAAAAGGCAGAGTGATAAGAGAAAAAAAACCTCATCACTGTGCTGCTTCTCTTCTAACTGTTACATTTTACCTGATACTGTCAGATTATCATCTGAATTGAGGGTGAAGATTGCTACAAAAGTTTATTTTTATTTTTAATGAGCTTTCAATTTATATTCTATTACTTTAAATAGAGTTCTTCTTGCTAACTAGCATATAAACACAAATGTCTGCTGCAAAAAAAAAAAAAGATGAAACCTCACCTTTCCAGTGGAGGGCAAAGAAAATCTTTGCTCCAATGAAGAACTCTGGGCACTGCTACTATCTGATTGTTCCTAGTGTGTCCCCCCACTGTGCGCTTTGGTGTTTCTTACATCTCAAAAGTGTAACTTTACCAATAATACTGTTTAATGCACTGTTTACTTTAAGCTTTTTTGTATTCATTATAATATTAGCCTCTAAACATTGTTACAACTTATTTACATTCAAATGTATACTTTAAATGAATTCAAATTATGCTGATTTTTTGACTTGTTTACTTTTTTTTTTTCACATTTTTGTCAGGCTCTCTAAAAAAAATCTTTTTACCCTTTCTTCTAAGTGTTTTGCTGTTTGCAGTTTTTCATCACTCACTGTCATTCTATCAAAGAAACAATTGTCATTTGCAAATCTATCCTCCTCCTTTGTGCCATGGGGAGATGACAGCGAGGGACCAAGCTTGTCTCAAAACCTTATCACATATTCCTGAGCTTTACAGTCACCAGGGTATAGCAGTGAATAATATAGAAATGTCAGTCCAAGCACTTCCTGACCATATGCAGAGGAGGCATGTTAGCTACCAACAAGTTAAATCTCCCACACTATGGGCCAGATTCAGGTAGATGGGAGCATCTTTACTCTGGAGTAACGTTTCTCATTTACGTTACTCTGGCGAAATTTTAGGAGCAAGTGCTGTTATTCATGAAGCACTTGCTCCTAAAGTTGCGGCAGCAGATCGTAAATGAGCCGACGGAATTCAAATTGGGCGGGTACGGGGCGTGTATTATTTAAACTAAGCGCGATCCCGCGGCGAACGTACTGCGCATGCGTCGACTGTCAATGCATCCCAGTGCGCATGCTCCAAATTCTGTCAGTGAACGTCAATGACGTCAAATCCCCATTCATGGACGTTTTACCCAAACGACGCGATTTTTTTTTTTTCGACGCGATGACGACGGCTATACTTAACATAGGATACTCCACTAGGGTGCTGCTTTATCTTTACGCCGCGTATCGCTTACGGAAACGTCGGAAAGTCACTGCGTCGCGCCCAAATACGATCGTGAATTGCCGATTCCCGCTGATTAACATATTTTTTCGGCGTTAATCAGCGGGAACGCCCCTGGCGCCATTTTTAAATTAAAGTTGCGATGCGATGGCGAAATTCAATTACGCCGCTCGCATCGGAACTCCAACCCGGCGTTTCTTGTTTTCTGGTTACAGAAAACAGAAACGCCGGCTTAAAGTGACAGTTAGGCTGGAGTATCACTGATACTTCAGCCTAACTCTACCTGAATCTGGCCCTATGTGTTCTCTATATGAGGTAACAGTCCTGCTGACTACTTTCCAAGCTATACTTTGTTCTACAGATGTCACATAAAAAGCTTGACAATAACACTATAACATTTTCTACACAAAAATTGGTAGTGTAGTGCAGGCAGGTTAAGGTCAATGTACTACGGCATTGGGGATGCTGAAGGAAAATAATCAGAGTTGCAGGTCACATAGTCTAATGGATCAGAAAGAGGGGTGCAAAGTGTACCATGGTGAATTGGGCTGACATGTGAAAGCCCATTTCAGTAAGGAGGTTCAAGTAGGTTGTATGCAAGCAGAAGAAGGCCCAGCCAAAGTTTCCAGGTCACTGTGGCTGCACATTAACTATTTATTTTTATTAATTTTGAGGATAAGTATACACAATAGTTATGTTCCACTCCTAGTGATGTCGGCTTGACAAAACGCATAGGGCGGAGCTTACAGCGTCACTACGTCACTTCCGGTTTGGAGTTTCTGGTCTGTGGAACTCAAGGTGTCCCAGGCAAACTGCTATACAGCTATATATTATCTTGTAGCACTATTGAGAGTGCCTTTTACTTAGTTTTATCCAATAAATTTGATTATACAGAGTTGCACAATGAGATGTTCTTTCTCTTTACCCATTCCTATGTGATTGCACCCATTAACCATGGATGGAGAGGAAGGAAATACTGGACAAAGACTTGATTCCAGCATGAGGCTTTTTACCCCTGCTGGTGTAGACCTCTTTGGTGATTGCAGACCGAAGGGGGGAGCATGCATTGAGAGTCACTCATTTTTATTTATTACAGTATTCTATCAAGAACCAGACACTTTGTTGAAGATTTTCATTTACATGAATTTATGAATCATGACTTTTTGCTCATTTTTATTTTATTTTACATTTTGGTTAAACATTTTTGCAAGAAACGGACTATACTTTGGTGTTGTGCACTATTTGCACTTTGAGCACTTTTTCTCATACATTTGTTGTCAGTAATAGATGTTATAAGTCAGCAGGATTGTGTCTGCACACGTCATACACCTGTTAATTAGTGTGTTTTTGGTATTTAAAGAGACAGCACACCATTTATTTATTTGTCTATTCATTAATTTATATTTCACAATTAGCACATAGCAGCGCCACTTTACCCCCCTTCATTTTTTATTAGCTTAGTGATTGTGCTAAATGAATTCTGTCTTCAATCACATGCAAGCAATTTTTTTTCCTTATTTTTCTTGTACATGATTTGGTATTTATTAAAACATTAATGTCTACTTTGTATTACCTTATTTACTAAGTTAACCACTTAACGCCCGCCGCACGACTATGTACGTCCACAGAATGGCACGTACAGGCAGATGGGCATATATATACGTCCATGCCTTCTAGCGGGTCGGGGGTCCCAGTGTAACAATTAGTGTGACAGGCAGTTAGTGTTAGGTCCAGGGTAGCCCCGCACCCCCCTAATAAAGTTTTAACCCCTTAATCACCGCCCTAGTTAACCCTTTCACCCCCAATTACCAGCGTCACTAAGCGATCATTTTTCTGATCGCTGTATTAGTGTCGCTGTTGCCGCTAGGTAGCTATTTTTTTTTTATTGGGATTTTTTTTTTTTACTTAAGACATGTGGCTGAATACATTTTGGCCTAAATGTTTGACTAAAATTTTGTTTATTCGATTTTTCTTATAACAAAAAGTAAAAAATATAGATTTTTTTTCAAAAATGTCGCTCTATAGCGCAAAAAATAAAAACCACAGAGGCAATCAAATACCATCAAAGAAAGCTCTATTTGTGGGAATATTTTGTTTGGGAGCCACTTCGCACGACCCCGCAATTGTCTGTTAAAGCGACGCAGTGCCGAATTGTAAAAACGCCTCTGGGCATTTAGCGCATATTGGTCCGGGGCTTAAGTGGTTAAGTAAAAATCCACTTTAAAAAATGCTCTTCTTCTGTAATGAATAACCCACAGTCTTATGTAGCTATTATTTAACTAAACATGTATTAAATAACACACATTTATAACTCTACCTTGTTAAAGTAAATCTAAACACAGTCAATAAAAAAAAAAAAAATCCAAGCTCTATTTTGTGGGGGAAAACAGAATGCAAATTTAGTTTGTGTACAGCATTACATGACTTTGCAAATACCAGTTAAAGCAGTGCCAAATTGACAAAAAGTGCTCGGGTCATTAAGGGGGTGAAACCTTCCGGAGCGGAATTGGTTAAAATGCAAGTGTTATCGTTACCTCTTTTAGCAAACCTGCAGGGAGACAGTCAAATGAGTGTAGGGAGAGCTACACAGATAAACCAATTCCTGCATATGTTCATCTTTTTCCCTGTCGATCAGCATAATCCACATGATCCTAACCCCTTAAATAACACAAGTCCTTTATGTACCTGACAAGGCAGTCTTACTCCACCCTTCTTTATTGATACAACCACTTTTAACCACTTCAGCCCCGGAAGGATTTACCCCCTTCCTGACCAGAGCACTTTTTGTGATTCGGCACTGCGTCGCTTTAACTGACAATTGCGCGGTCATGCGATGTGGCTCCCAAATAAAAAATGGGGTCCTTTTTTTCCCACAAATAGAGCTTTCTTTTGGTGGTATTTGATCATCTCTGCGGTTTTTATTTGTTGCGCTATAAACAAAAATAGAGCCACTATTTAAAAAAAATGCAATATTTTTACATTTTGCTATAATAAATATCCCCCAAAAATATCTAAAAAAACTTTTTTTTTTCCCCAGTTTAGGCCGATACGTATTCTTCTACATATTTTTCGTAAAAAAAAATCGCAATTAGCGTTTATTGATTGGTTTGCGCAACATTTATAGCGTTTACAAAAAAGGGGGTAGTTTTATGGCATTTTTATTAATATTTTTTTTTTTACTAGTAATGGCGGCGATCAGCGTTTTTTTTTTGGTACTGCGATATTATGGCGGACACATCGGACATTTTTGGGACCATTGGCATTTTTATAGCGATCAATGCTATAAAAATGCATTGTATTACTATAAAAATGCCATTGGTAGTGAAGGGGTTAACACTAGGGGGCAGGGAAGGGGTTAAGTGTGTTCCTATTTGTGTTCTAACTGTATGGGGGGGTTGACTCACTAGGGGGAATCACTGATCTTCTGTTCATACATTGTATGAACGGAAGATCAGCGTTTCCCCCGCTGACAGGAACAAGAGCTGTGTGTTTACACACACAGCTCTCGTTCCCCGCTCTGTAACGAACGAGCGCGCGTGCCTCGGGTGGCGCGCGCGCCCTCTAGCGGCCAAAAAAGATAGGACGTAGAGCTACGTGCTCTCGCCCAGCACTGCCACCGTCCCGCAGTAATATGACGGCGGGCGGTCGGCATCTAGTTAAAACTGGCTTAGCCAAATACCTGTACACAAGATGCAAGTATTGGGCTATCAAGGTGTTTGGATAACATCACATATACCCTGGCTGAAGCCAAAATTGTTTAGTGCCAAAACATAAATAATTTTGTATCCAGTGTTTATATTTTAACATTACATTCTATGTGTCTCGCTGGAGCTCAGTTCATGGCTTTTCAGATGTCTTTATTCCGTTTGACATATTATGACACTCACTTAGCCCTGTTCTTACTTGAAGATGATCCCATTTCACTCTTGAAATACTTCACACATCTGTAAGAACTCCAAATGTCTGACCTGGCCTGGCAATACAGTTTCTTTCTCCATTCTCAATTTTTTGCCACAAAAGAAATTGCATTAAAATAATTATAGCAATGACTTGTATACTTTTAGTATTCCCACATTTTTAGAGAGCTAAATTAGCAACAAAAACGAACTGCATTATGTTTTCTTTACTTTGAAGTATGCTAGCTTTGTAGACCTTCAAATCCATATCCTGGTCACACATACTGATTCTAGTATCCTGCTGCATGACATTTATTTAGGAATGTAATCCCTTTTTTAGAAAAATGGCTGCTTACAGAAAGCACACAGTCATTTTTCATCGTGGGTAGCAGTGTACATGGAGAGCACACAGAGCCGATCCTGCAGTGGAGAAACTATCAGTCAGTCCTTACAGCAGGAATTAAGTGGCAAAGCGCACTAATATGACACACCAAGGACAATTTAAGAAAAACTGTCTTGTGCTCTTTTCGTACGAGGTGTTCCTGAAAATGCCAGATGTAAAAAGATTTCTGTAGAGACCAATAAAAAAAAGCTTCCTACTAAATATAACCAGAACACAAAGCAAGAGCCTAAAGCTAACAAACAGCTGTGCAATCTTTTACACAGTTTCAACCTAAACTGTAGCACAATCTTGTAAAAAAAAAAAAAAAAAATCGAAATTATCTCTAAGATATTAAAAACGCAGGTGTAAAAAGTCTGGCTTGGGGCACATTATCCATTATAAAGAAATTAACCGTATGACAACATAAATCTGAGTAAAAAATATACTGCATATACAGCATACTGCCCTGCATACTGCATTTTCATATAAAACAGCATTAAAATGTAAGATGTGTTGTGCATTTAGTTGTTATATATATATATATTTTCTAAATAGGTGTATTACTGTATGTGTGAGTTTATACTGTATATATGTATGTGTGTTTGTCAGCTTGACAAAGGAGCCGCAACACATGCAGTACGCCCGCTTAGGAAATGCAGGTCAGCTTGACAAAGGAGCGCGACTGCGGCAACACACGCAGTGTGCCCGCTCGGAAAACGCGCCGCAAGCCGGTGACGTCACTGCCCCTTGACCGCTGTGATCCTGGACATCTCTAGCCTTGCTTTGAAGCTCTCCCACCGCCGCTGGCTATCTACATCATACAGCGGTGAACGATGTCTTCATACAGCTCAGCGCCCCAGCAGGAAAAGAAGCAGATGGACTGACCTGATGACTTCTCCCCATGGATTTTGTACAATGCCTATTTGAACATCACCAAATGTGAGTTGCCTGTACTACCTGTTCATTATTTATTTTTTTAAACATCTACACTTAGAGGCGCCTCTTCCCTTGCTTTTTATTTACAAGTACTGGAACATGGTTTCTGTTTCCTTATGATGGCAGCCCTGAGACTGTATTTGTGACCCCTGCAAACAACATCCCTCCATTCACCCCTGGACTCTCCCCAATAACTACCCCCTTGAGCTTGGACTCTTTTATGTTACCCATTGTACACTTCTTTGTACATTATTTTTATTTCTTACCTTACATATTACCGAGAAATTATTGTTGTAATTTAGTTCATGCGCATTTTACTTGTGTATAATTTACATGTTTGTATGCACATTCTATGTATGCTTTTTTAATCCTTACCCCCCTAAATGTGTACAATCAGAACCTATTTAAATTTTTTTGCTTGTTCATAGTACCAGAAAAAAAATGCTCTTCCTCCGAAAAGCAATCTGTTCTCAGATCTATTTTCAGAGGCATTTGACAGCCGGTAAAGAGGCAATATGTTGCCTACTGACCGTTTTAACCCCTTGAATGCATCATCACTATGCTGCAACTGCATGCAATGCACACAGTTGCAGAGTGGTTGCAGTTTAGCCCTATTCCCCTAGGGGTATATTTAAAGGGTGCCCTGACTGGAAAAAGATTGAGAAACACTGACACTGAATAGATCTCTCCATCTGAATGCCTGAAAGAGGGAGAGGAGGAGAAGTGGGGGAAAATGGAAAAATCAGTTCCTTTTATATGCAGCCACCCATTTGCGACCATTCCCTGTTTTTCCACCACCGGACTCAGAGATAAGAGCCCTGTCCGGGGGTCAGGGGGGCCCTTCATGAAGATTCATTTACATGAATCACGCCCCCCACTTCAGAAATTTGAATTAAGCGCTGTTATGACGGGCACTTAACACTACGCCGCCGCATATTATGGAGCAAGTGCTTTCTGAATAAGGCACTTGCCCATAATATTTGCGGAGGCGTAGCGTAAACACCATACATAGATGACCAAGTCTTTTGTGAAGACGAAACGTTGGGAGGAGACGTTCTCACGTCATCGCAACTACACGAGGGGACGTACGCGTTCCACAAGCCGGCCGGCATCTTTTATCATACGCCTTGAATCTGCATCTGTTTGTAAGTGCATTTCTTTGGCTTTTTAGAATAAATTTTTTTATGGATTTACACTATTTTAGTTTTTTTTGCTTCCATGCTGTGACTCATCGAGGATTGGTTTCTGATGTGTTGAGAACAGTGTATTCACCCTCTTGCTGCCTATATTGATCCTAGAGTGGATCTTATTGTCTGGTAAGGGTCAGTGTGCTCATTCGGTGGTGGTACCAGCAGTTCTCTTCCCCACAGTTTTTGTTGTCTTCCTTCACGGGTGATTATGACCTGTTTCCATGCAGTCTACACTATGAAAAGTCTTCTTTGTTTTTTTTCTCACTGAGGAAAACATGACAATGTAAAGTGAAGTTCATATACACCATCCTTAAGGCTGTTTTCGACCTCAAGAGGGTCACATCATCTGGTAAGGGTCAGTGTGTACTGTGTTCCATGGTGAAGGGTTGTCACTGCCCCCTGTCTACTATATAGCTATTCTTCACGGGTGGATATTATTCATAATTCTCAACGGTATCACACTATGAAAGTTTTTTTTCTCTTCTTTCCGGTATTGTGACTACACATTGAAATCTACAAGTGCAAGACTTTCGTGATTGGTAACGGGACATTGATTTTCCTGCATTTCGCTTGTAAAATTCAGCATCATTGGCTTCACCGATGGACCTCTGACCAATACAGAGAACTTAACCCTTCTTGTTCACGTTTGACTTATAAGGTTTTTTTTGCACATATATAATTTTATTTTGTGGACTTTACTAATATCAATTTAGGTTTTGTATTTCAAACCACTTTTGTTTTGACAACATATTGTGCCATCACCAGGCATTGTCTCACGTTTAGCGCGATTCCTCCCCTTCTTCCGTATCTGAATATGGCCCAATGAGTTTACTTCTTAACTCATCTCTATTATTTATATCTTACAGGCGTATGGCTCTGCCAGAGCATACACTGACATTTGGGGTGTGAGAGAGGAGAAAGGTATACAGATCAGCTATGCCCACCCCTCCCCTTTGCTGCCCATTCAGAATAGCCTTTGTATTTTGTGAATGGCCGCGTACACACGATCAAATTTGTCCGCTGAAAACGGTCTGATGGACCGTTTCAGCAGACAAATCCGATCGTGTGTACGGGCTAGCGGACAGGTTTGTCCATCGGACAAATTTCAAAGCATGCTTTGAAATTTGTCTGCTACAAACCTGTCCGTCGGATATGTCCGCTGGTTAGTACGGCAAACCAGCGGACATATCTTCCCGCACATGCGTCGTATCCTGTGAATGGATCCGACGCATGCGCGCGGAAGTGTTTACTTCCTGGTGTGGTGACGTAGCGGTGACGTGGCGGTGTCAACGTCACCGCTGCGTCACTATGCTGTCTGCCGGCGGGGATTTTGATCCGATGGTGTGTACACGCCATCGGACCGAAATCCGATGAGACATGTCCGCTCTAAACTGTCCGTCGGACAAGTTTGAGCGGACAAATCTCATCGTGTGTACGAGGCCAATGAGTTCACTTAATACAAGGTCTTTTGTGATTGGGCAGGAAAAGGGGGAGGTGCAGGCATAGCAGCTGCACCAACTTTAATGTTGAAGATGCTTAGACCTGAAGCATCGGCACCAGGCTTCTGGAAATACAGTGATAGCTGCCTTTTGGTAGTGTAATAAAACTGTCAGGATTTAAATAATAGAGCTAAGCACAGGAGATGTGATGCAGCTTATCTCAAAGTGTGCCTCACTTTTTACAAAGGAGCTAAATTCCTGGAAATCAATTTAAAAGTCAGAATGTATTACTTAGGCACCACAAGGAGGGGGAAAGGGTGGCACTATTAGTAACACTGTAGTTTTAAAGTAGATACAAATGTACCTTTGGGAAAGCAGAGCATATACTTATGGATAATTTTTCATCTTGTCAGAGTTCTGATTATACAGTAACTGTCCTCAGGGATAGGTAAAGGATGTTCATAAAAGCGGAATGGTTCGGTGCCAGTATCACTCTACAAAGCTGAAACATGAACCTAGAAGGAATGCTGTTTAATTTACATACATATTGATAATCAAAGTATTTAGCAAAGTTACAGGCAGTTAATGCAATGCTGCTCAAAGGAATTCTCTACTTCAGTTACTATATACTGTATTTATTGGCGTATAACACTCACTTTTTTACCCTGAAAATAGAGGGTAAACTGTGTCTGCGTGTTATACGCAGGGGGCTGTGGAAATTGTTTTTCCCAAAATTTCCCTCTTAGCCCGCGTACACACGGAGGGACATGTCCGCTGAAACTGGCCGACGGACCGTTTCCAGCGGACATGTCTCCTCCGGATTTTCATCGGACGGCGTGTACACACCATCGGATCACAATCCCCGCCGGCAGACAGCGCGGTAAAGTGGCGGTGACGTTGACGTCGCCACGTCACCGCACCAGGAAGTAAAAAACGTCCACGCATGCGTCACATCCATTCGACGCTTGTGCGGGCAGATATGTCCGCTGGTTAGTGTACTAACCAGCGGACATATCCAACGGACATGTAAGTTGCTGTTAATAACATTGTTTTCAGATTTAAATCTGAAGTCAGCTATGATTTTCCAAAAGTACCAGAAATTGAAATGTGGCTTTTTTGTAACCATGGCAATCAAGGTTATGTTGTGTGTGTGTGTGCTGTTTGTGAAAAAAAAACTGCCAGAAACATATTTGGCACACTGCATTTCCAGCAGTTTTTCTCTTATATACCCCTCCTGGCGGTATTCCCGAGTGTGGTCCGGGGTGAGATTTTCAAGCTACGATCGGTAACCCCGAGCCACACTCGGGCTTGCCTCGCTGGATGCAGAAAGAGGTTTCTTACCTTTTCTCTGCGATCCAGTGACGAATCCCCGCAGTGTACGGTGGCCGGATGTTCCGCCCGATGGTCTGTGTTCCTCCGATTCCCTTCCCTGCGAGCGTTGCGACGCAGGGGGGCGGAACGGGGGGGGGGTGAAATTCAAACGTATAAGTAAAAACAAAGTAAAACACACTGATACTATTGGATTAAAATAAAAAATAAAAATACAGTGACCTTTGATTGCTGCCCCCCCAGTGCTTTCTTCAGTGCCCTGTCTGCAGATTTACTGTGCCAGTGTCTGTATACTGCACAGCAATCATGGCAAAGCGCGCCTCTACTTTCAAATCGCTATGCGACCTGATGCCAAACAGCGACAGCGATGCAGAATCACTTGCGGAGGAGCTGAGTGACAGCGACGCGTGGGAAAGTTTGTCATCAGACGCAGAAAGTGATGTGAGTGACGATCCTGCACCTGTGCCCAGCGATGTGTGGACTCGGTGCGCAATTGATTGCGC
The DNA here is from genome assembly GCA_029574335.1 of Rana kukunoris. NCBI lineage: Eukaryota > Metazoa > Chordata > Amphibia > Anura > Ranidae > Rana > Rana kukunoris. Next base: position 327,539,957 of record CM056052.1, on the reverse strand, counting down.
TACGGAGCGCGTAGCACCCCCAAGGTTTCCATTCACAGGATCACCTGGGATAAAAGTGGACATAGAGGATGACAATCCCTTGGAATACCTCCGGCTTTTTTTGACGGATGAGGTGATCGACAAAATCATTTTGGAGACAAACAGATATCAAGAACAGCAAGCTGCTACCCATCAGCTATTTTCAAGGTGCAGAAAATGGGAGCCTGTGACCAGCGACGATATCTGGAAATTCCTTGGCCTCCTAATTTTACAGGGAGTGGTAGGGAAACCACTCAAAAAGTGGTACTGGACAACAAATAAATTATTGGCCACACCTTTTTTTGGAACTGTAATGTCTGAGTATAGATTTTTATTGATAATGAAATATTTGCACTTAATAACGAGGAATTCGATGAACGTTCTCATCCAGCTCCAAAGCTAAAAAAAATTGGGATATTTACCAAATTATTTTGCAGAACTTCCAGCGGACCTATATTCCTGAGAGGGACATTACCATTGACGAAAGTCTGATGGCCTACAAAGGTAGGCTCAGCTGGATTCAATTTATTGCATCTAAGCGCGCTCGGTTTGGAATTAAATCCTTTATGCTGTGTGAATCCAGCTCTGGATATATCTGGAATGCAGTACTGTACACTGGCAAAGGGACCAAATTCTCCCCGAGATTCAGCGGTTTTGGGATGGCAACCGCTTCAGTTCTTTCATTGATAGAGCCCTTGCTCAACCAGGGCTACTGTGTCACTACGGACAATTTCTATACTACCCCAGAAATTTACGAGTTCCTTCTTATGAATAAGACGGACGCTTATGGGACCGTGAGGCCTAACCGGCGTGACATGCCGTTAGCATTTTCAAATAAAAAGCTTGGGAAAGGAGAAGTAGCTGCATGGCAAAAAGGGAAAATGTTGGCACTGAAGTGGCGGGACAAAAAGGACATTTCCCTTATGAGCACAATCCATAACACCTCGACCGCCATTGTCCATACCAGAGGTGGAAAAGATGTTAGAAAGCCACAAGTTGTGTTGGACTGCAACCACACGATGGGAGGTGTGGACAGGGCTGACCAGGCCATGACCTTTTACCCAGCTATGAGAAAGCAGCAGAAAAAGTATTATAAAAAAAATTTCCGACATCTTTTGGAGCAATGTCTCTGGAACTCCTTCATCCTGCTGAAAAAAAAAGTGTCAGGTCTATGGTCCATGCAGACTTTATGTGGAAGGTGGCAGAACAGATTTTTCTGAAACACCAAACGCCAACGGCGGTAAACCGTTCTGGACGACGGGGCTTCTGGTGTTGTGAATCCTGAGCGACTGACTGGTCGTCATTTTTTGGACTACATACCACCCACTGGAAAAAAAACAGCACCCACATGGATGTGTGTGGTTTGCTGCTCCAAGCACGACGACAGCGGAAGAAAAATACGCAAAGAAACGCGCTTCTGTTGTCTCGACTGCGACGTTGGACTTTGCGCCATACCTTGCTTTAAAGATTTTCATACCCGAGACATTTACTGAATAATGATTTTGCACCCTTGTTTGACCCCCCAAAAAATCTGAGTTTTTGAATATATTATTTGTTAAAATGTATTGAATAAAAAGTATTGTTATTATTAAATTATTATTTGTTATTATTTTATAATTTATGATTTTGTGTTTTAAACTTTGTCATAGTCTACTAGAGACTCTGGTTTGGACAGATTTAGGTGAGTTATTCCTAAGAATGGCAAGCCTGCAATCTAAAATGCCAAATTTTCATGCAAAATAATGGTACTGCTTTCAGCACCTAAAATCTGAAAGAATCATACCGCCAGGGAGGTTAAAACACTGGACCTGGTCATGTTATTATAGCAGACAGACTCTTCCACCTAGCACCCAGGAGGTAGGAAGTGGCTGCAGGAAGTAAAGAACGTGAGTGAAAGCCATATGTTACTTTCAACAGAAAATAAGTAGGTTGGGCTCTCTAATGGTATGCAAAGTTTATAACTAATCAGGAGATTATTTTTTTCTAAGCAGCAGAGAATTAGACAAACATGGTGGCCTGTTGGACACGTTTATAATAAATGAGACAAACGTGGTGATCTGTGGGAAAATCTCCTCTTTGTGCCTGTATGAATCTGCAATTTTCGTAGTACTCAGCTGATATTTCTGCCCTGCTTGGTGGACCCGTTACCTAGATAGCTCCCCATTGATGATTCCACAACATTTGGTGATCCTCTGCATCATTCTCTACAAGATACTTTCTGGACCATTATATTCTGTTTCATAATTTGAATTTGTAACTTTGCCTTCCCATCATTGTGTATTCAGCTTGTGAATCATTGTATATACATGTGAACCTGCCTCTTATTTCATGAATGTCCTAAAAGAGTTTCTTTTTTGTTACAGCGCCCAGTACCTAATAAAGGTATTGATGTGAAACATGTGAAGCATTAGGCATTCTTCTCTCAAGTTACCAGTTCTACTGTCATGGATATGCAGTAATGTCTGGCAGCTTACCTTACTCTCCACCTGGCTGCCTTAATCATCTCTCCTTCCTGTATGGCTCCACCCCAGGTCATATCAGGAACTCTATATTAACCAGCGCACTGCAGGTCTGCCTTGCTGATCAACGTCGTTTGTTTAGCATTGTGTGGTTGGGTTCCTGCTTGCTGTGTGCTACTTTAATCTCTGTGTACTGATCTTGGCTTGTCCCGACTACTCTTGTTTGACTGTGACCCTGACCCTTGGCCTGTCCCTTGTTTATCCTTGTCTGCTTGTTACCCCGACCTTGGCTTAACCCTTTACCATCTCTTGTGTGCTGAGTGGCTGAGTGGCTGCTTCCCCGCTCTCCCTACGGAGCGTGACCTTGTGGTGAACTCCTGTCTCCAACGGGGTGCATCTGTCATCTGTCATCTGGCCACAGATGACCTGACATCTACCTTACTGACTTTTAGCCATGTTTGACTATTCCTATAATTGATATACTTGTCTAATTGTTTTTTTGTACGGTGTTTATTATTCATAATTGATTTTCACCTTCAACGTACTTTATCAGATATGTTTGCACAAATAATTATATGGGTTTTATTTAACTTTGATGTGTGATACCGTGACTGAGGAACCATACATTTTAAGTCTAGTTTTTTGTTGTTTTGTTTTTTTGTTTGCTAAACAGCAGTTACACTTTAAATGTATGAAAAAATAATGATTATAATAATAGATTTACTCCTATTTGTAAAATGCATTAACGTAAAAACAAATGACATCTTATCTACATACAGTATGCAGCATATTATATTTCTTTATATTTGCAATATAGTGTTCTCAGAATAAATTTCTTCAACCATTCTCAAAATTAAGTTGTTCATCCATTCCACAGGAATATGATACATAATGTACTTTTATTTATTTATTTTGTTTTAAATTCAATGTCATTCTTGTTTCCAAGAATGCTTTTTAAAATGTGTTACAAATGTAAAACACATTACTAATGTAACTTATTTTTTTAATTTATTTAATGCAAATACTGAAGGTCCTGTACAAAAGAAATATAGTAAAACCAGCTTAAGGTCAAACTTTGAAGTAAACCTGTGTTTGCCAATACAGAGCATAGCAAGGGGCACTCTTTAAAAGCCAAATTATACCTGTTTGCTTTGGCATTTTTGTGTTAGGCCGCCCATTCATTTTAAATAGGCTGCCATTGTGTCAGAAGTATTGCCATACTTACAGTGATTATTTAAACTTAGTGCACCACAACAAATGGTTTTGCATTACTGCATGTTACAGTGTGCTGCAATGCTGGTGCATTTGTGTGGCTTTTAAAGTCAAAAGAGCACACTAATTCACAGAACTTGAGTTAACACAATGCAGTGGTATAAAGGGCCCCTCAAACTAGCTTAATCAGTAGCTTGTACTTATCTTCTCTTCCCTACCACTTAATTCACTGCCTGGAAACAAAAATAAACAGTCCTGTGTAAACTCCAGGTTGATACTAGTTGGAAATTACATAGGGCTGAGCACTCTTTCCTAGCTCACATGTTACAGTGCAGGTATGTGAATTATCAGGCACTAACCACCACCGGTACTATCAGCAGGAGGTAAGTTAGTCATGCACGCCCCTATACTCAAAAGCAAATGATATTTCTCACTTCTGGAAGTGAACAGAGCAGGTGGTGAGTAAAGGGAATTTAAATTGCTTCAGGGGTTAACACTAAAGTAAACCTATTTCTGCATTGCAAGGCCAAAACACAAGTTTCCTAAAGTAAATGTTTGCTATTTGAAATACTCTACGCTGCCGTATTTCACCAGGCTCTACACCGAATCCTGGTAGATTTTTGCCCATACGCTACGGCGGCGTAGTCTATTTCTCGCCGCGTAATCGAAATACGCGATTGGGGGGCGTGAAGCATTTAAATTAAGCGTGTCCCCACGGCGATCGAACTGCGCATGCTCCGTTCAGAAATTTCCCGCTGTGCAGGGCGCGAAATCACGTCGTTACGTCATTCGTTGTTTGAGTAGCGGCGTTTACGAACATTCCTATTCCCGGACAACTTACGTAAAAAATAATAAAGGACGTCGGAAAACGTAGAAATTTGACGCGGGAACGACGGTCATTCTTAACATGGGCTGTCTAATATTAGACCAGCAAAAAGCTGGTATAGGGCTAGATTCTCATAGAATTCCGGCGGCGTAGCGTAAGCCATTTACACTACGCCGCCGCATCGTACTAGAGCAAGTGCTTTAATCTCAAAGCACTTGCTCCGTAGTTTTCGCCGGCGTCGCGTAAATCGCCCAGCGTAAACCTGCGCAATTCAAATGGGACGGCTTGTATTTAAATTAAGCGCGCCCCCGTGTTGAACAAACTGCGCATGCGCTGGCCGGGGAAAAAGCCCAGTGCGCATGCTCCAGCTCACGTCGGAAAGCGTCATTGAAACCGACGTCAAAACGACGTGAGCGTCATTTACGCAACTCACTATTCGCGAACGAGTTAATAAAACGACGTAAGCGACGGAAAAACCGACGCTGACCCAACGCCATACTTAACATGGCATCCGACGGTACTTCGTAAGGTTACTCCACATAGAAGCTAGGGTAACCTTACGCGGACAAAAACGACGTACGCGACGACGGGGCGGCGTAAAAGCGATCGGGAATCGGCGTACTAGCCTCATTTACATATGCAAATGAGAAAACAACGTAAAGGACACCTAGTGGCCGGAGTTGTCATTACACCTACGATCCGCAAGTGTAATGGTTTTACACTTGTCGGATGTTGCAGCGTATCTATGCAAAAGTGATGCTAAGCATCACACGCATAGATACGAGGCAAAAAAAATGGCGATACGACGGGGTATCTGAGATACTCTGTCGTATCACCGCTGAGAATCTGGCCCATAGTGTTACGTAAAAAAAAGATGACTAAAGGAGCCGTAAGAGATTGCGATTGAAGATCGCCGGCAAAAACTCATTAGCATACCCCGACGCGGAAAACGACGGGAAGTCCACCCAGTGGCCGCAATTTTATTGCAGCGTAGATCCGAAGGCGTACGAACACGTAATCCAGTTGAATTGAAGCTCGCAGCCATCTATTCATGGTTTGAGCTTTCCGATTAGCTAAAAAACGCGCGTAATTTGAAATAACTCCAGTCTAACACCAGTTAGACAAGCGTAATCGCTCTGTGAATCTGGCCTCAAGTGTTCAAAAAGATCATATCAATAGATATGAATTAAGGATAAGTCTCAAAATGATTAATTCAAAATGTCCAAAAAACGTGACAGTGGGTGAAGAAGATTTTGATAGCAGATCCACCACCAAAGAAAAAAATGGGAGGCTTACCGGAAAGCGTGGACTCAGCTAAGTATAAACTTAATGAGTCACTCAGGCTTAATATGATGGTATCCGGACATCAAACTTCCATTGGGAAACAAGGATGGGATTTGAATATAGATCAGCTCCTCATGCTGTAGATGAGAGACCAAAATATGTAGTAATGCCAGGACCAATACATAAGAATCGTAGGTTCTTTACAGAGGATCCAGAATGCTCAGATGCTCTGTAAAGCCTCCCATTTTTTTCTTTGGTGGTGGATCTGCTATCAAAATCTTCTTCACCCACTGTCACGTTTTTTGGACATTTTGAATTAATCATTTTTAGACTTATCCTTAATTCATATCTATTGATATGATCTTTTTGAACACTTGGTGATTAGTTTATGTGATGCTTCACGTGTTATACATATCATTTTACTCCATGTCTATATGATGCTGTATAGTGTTATATGGTTATTTCTCACATAATTTCAGCGCTACACTTTTTGTTTTTTATTTGTTTCCTGTTGCAGAATTGATCCAATTCTGTGGTGTTGGCAGCTAATTTATGTTTAGTTAGGTAGCGCGGTGTTATATGCAAATTTGTATATATTTTTTCACATTGAAATGTTAAAGTTTGTTTTTAAGTTTTAAAATTTCATATTTATTTATTTATCTGGAAGTAAATTAATCATGTTTGTTTTTATAATATAAAAAAATAAATGTATGCATACTTACTCCTGTTATATATCGTGTTCTACACTGGATGGTTCCAAATATTCCAAGAATGACAATAATGATATGAACAAAATTTGCCAGGATAGGTGCCCACTGGTAGCCCAAGAAGTCAAATATTTGTCTCTCCAGTATGCATGCCTACAATGAAAAAAATAAAAATATTTAACATTGCAGATAAAACATTAAGCAATTTTTTAAAAGTTAATATCCTACAATATTCATCAACACTACATCATCCTTTCTCACCCTCTAGTTGATTTATTTTTAAATAAATATCAAAATTGCTTAACCCCAAATAGTTTAAACAGTAAGCCACAAAGAACCAATGGTTTAAAGGGCCACTTCAAACACAACTTTAATGTCTCTATTATTGGTATAAATAGTCTGGTTTGGTTATTGGATCAGTGATGAATTGTTACAGTAAAAGTTTGCCTTTTACTTGGTTAAAACCACAGAGAAGAAGCCCAGCATGTTAGGCAAGTTGCAGTTAAAAATAACAGAAGATCTAAATCAAATTACTGAAATCTCATATAAGTTTTAAGAAATACGTAAACTCAACATTTCATATTCCGGTTATGTGCCTGCTGTATCATGTACTTGTTTGAAAACGTATTCTGTGCTCTTTGTATTGCTTCCTTTGTGTGAAATATCTGGTGTTCCTGCTAGTCCCTCTGCTTTCTAATCAAAGACCACACTAGCATGGCAAGGTCAATTCTCTAGCTGTGCTGGGAACTTAGCATGCCCTCCTCCAATGATCAGACTTGTCCTGACCAGTGGCGGCTGGTGCTCAAAATTTTTGGGGGGGCACAAACGAAAAAAAAAATATTGCAGCCTCACTGTGCCCATCACATGCAGCCACTGTGCCATGCCACCAAAAGTAGCCACTGTGCCATCAATTGTCACCACTGTGCCATGCCATCAAATGCAGCCACTGTGCCATCAATTGTCACCACTGTGCCATGCCATCAAATGCAGCTACTGTGCCCATCAATTGTCACCAATGTGCCATGCCATCATATGCAGTCACTGTGCCATCAATTGTCACCAATGTGCTATGCCATCATTTGCAGTCACTGTGCCATCAATTGTCACCACTTGTGTCACTAATTGTGCCATGCCATCAAACGCCACCACTGTGCCATCAATTGTCACCAATGTGCCATGCCATCAAAAGCAGCTACTGTGCCCATCAATTGTCACCACTGTGCCATGCCATCAAACGCCACCACTGTGCCATCAATTGTCACCACTGTGCCATGCCATCAAACGCAGTCACTGTGCCATCAATTGTCACCTCTCTGCCATGCCATCAAATGCAGTCACTGTGCCATCAATTGTCACCTCTCTGCCATGCCATCATATTCAGTCACTGTGCCATCAATTGTCACCACTGTGCCCGGCCTGTGCTCATTGTTGCCTCTGTGCCCCATGATGCTACTGTGCCCCATGCTGCCACTGTGCCCCATGCTGCCACTGTGCCCCATGCTGCCACTGTGCCCCATGCTGCCACTGTGCCCCATGCTGCCCCTTTCCCTGTAAAAAAATCACTTACCTGACGCTTCCATGTCCTCCCTCGATGTCTTCTGCCGCCCTGGAGAAGCTTCAGCCAATCAGGTTCCTGAAAACCAGAATCCGGGAACCTGATTGGCTGAAACGGCTGTCAGTCTAATGCAAGGACCGCAGATTGTCTGCGCTCCGAGCATAGACTTCCGAGAGCCGGAGGGCGGGACTGGAAAAGCCTATCAGAGCCACTGGCTTTGATAGGCAGTTCCCCTCAGCCAACCAGCTGTCGCTATTCGGGTAACCGGCGTCCCATGTCCGGTTATACGAATAGACCAGGCAGCTGGCAACAGTAACACACGTCCAATGCATAGCATTGAACGTGTGTTACTTGCGAGAGGGGGTGGCGCTGCAGCGCCCTCTATAGACGGCCGCCAGAACTTCGGCTAAAATGTCAAAATGACATTTTAGCCGAATAAAAGTTCTTAAAGGGCCCGTTTTTTTTTTTTTTAATTCTTTTTTTTTTTTGTGACTGCGGGAGGGGGGGCGGCGCCCGTGCGCCCATATGGGCGGGCCGCCACTGGTCCTGACACCCAACCCAACCCAACCACCCACCCTGTCGTTTCTATTTTAAACTAAATGGGTTGTTTTACAAGCTGAGGGTTTACATATACTTTAACATGTTAATATTATTTAAGCACTTGTTAATTTTGACATGAGGGTCCCTGTTTAGGCACTTTCTGTTATATATGAAATACAAGTGGATCAATCAACCTCAGTTAAAAAGAACCCTCTCTCCCAGCGCACAAAATTGCAATTATTACTCCTATATGCCAATTCTAAAATGTTTTTATACACAAAATGCACTATGACAAAGGAATTATGAAACCGGTAAAGGCGTGACTATGCGGCTGTTAAAGGTAGAAGCAGAGGCTGTCTGAACCCGGGTTCTACCACGATCCATGAGATGTGATGAGCGGTGAGACACAGACACACCTGCCTAGCCTTAGTATATTTATGCTTTTATGTTTTTTTTTTTTATTTCTGTAAGTGTACATCTGGAAAGAGGGGATTGGTTAAGCAGACCTTGAAACAGGATTGTGCTATGCAGCTCACGTAGCGCTGCTAATGTTATAGAAAATTCTATTAAGTGTTTTTAGTATATTTTAGATCACTTTCTGTTATATGGTGATAACGGTCTTACATTTGTGCTCCTGCACTGTCACCCTGTTACATGCACCACTGTTTAGTATATTGTGCTGTGTGGACTAACATTTTGCTAACAGGAAGCCAAAGCAGAACAATGGCGTGCAGATGACACTTTAGTATATACACAAAAAGTGGCTGAAAAGGGTGGAGGAGATCAGCAACACCGAGATACACAAAAAGGAGAATGTTTTTGTTTTTGTTAAATGCATATTGTTTATGACACACAATAGGGTTATTTTCTAGAGAGAAATAGGTGGATTTCACTTTGTAAATATATACGGTAATATATATATATATATATATTTGCAGTTACATAGTTACATAGTCTGTTTGCAGAAAGGCTATCCATGATTCAACCAATACAAGGGAAAAAAATATTCAATCATATATATATATATATATATATATATATATAGTGACAGGAAGTCAGGTAAATCTGTGTGTGTTGTCCCAGACGGGAGATATATTTCTGCCTTGTTTAGACAATTCACCAATTACTATTGGGCGTCGGAGGCAGAGATGGCCAGAGGGGTTTGGGGCGTTAAAAGGTTTCAGCTGGATCAAACTCGATGCCATGGGAGATGGCGTGCACGTGAGGACATGACGCGCCGTAGGTGGGAGGGACCATGAGACGCGACTGACGGCTGGATGGGACGGAGGAGACGCTCCATGCTGCACGCCCAGGATCCCGTGACGCTACAGAGCCTCACCGCAGCGAATGGGGACCGGGAAACTGCTGTCATCTGACCGGGAGACATCCCGCTGCGAGCCTGGAGAGGAAGAGGGCTAAGTAGGCGTTCAGAGACAGGAAAGCTGCATCCCTCCGTCCCCCGATCCGGACTTCCATCTGCTGCCTACCCCCCTCCCCCTCTCAGTCAAGCTGACCATCGGTCCTCCATGCTCCGAGCATGGAACTGAACCCCCCCTGGGCGCTACAGGTAACATAGAAGCTGATCCTGAAGGTACTGTCCCTTATCGTAGTATATAACCTTATACTGACATAGTTGGATGATACCTCAACTCAGACGCACTGCCATGACAATCTACCAGCATAACTTCTTGAATAGATGAATATAATTTGTGAACAACGGGAAAATCCTGGAAAAGGTTAAACTGTATGCTGATCCGAAGAACGTCACATAATTTTATTCAAAGAGAGAAATACATTGGTGATTGTTTACTTTGCTTTTTTTCCCTGATATAACGGGGGTAAAAAAAAAAAAAAAAACTTTTGTTACAAGGGAGGAGGATGTGTGACTTTCCTGAAACGCATGTAACACAAATACACGCACCACGCTATATGTACCCATGAGGGGTTAATAGTCTAGCCCCGGAGGGAGAAATCAGAGACAAAACCGCAGATCATTGGGCAGAGGACTGAAGGGGAAGGGGAGAGAGGGAAAAGGCTAGAACCACCCCACCAAAAACCCTAAAATATCAAGGGATACTAGAAGATACTTAAGCTGCAATCAGGGTCTCTCTGGGGAGAGGATACGCCGCCCCCTTGGGTGCTCAATTCCCTCTTTTTACACTGTTCATGCCTTGGTATCTCTCCCTTCTTTTTGTGTTTTACCGCTTTATATCGCTTTATACCCCATATAGAAGAATAATAACCTCCTTTCTGAAACACACGTGAGGTCCGACTGGATAAGAGGGATACCCCCCCAGGGGTAACCCCCCCAGGGGTAAGAGGCGAGGGACACCCCCACTTCACTTAGTTACACCAGCAACCACCATTAAGGTAGGGAAGGAAGGAAAAGAGGAGAAGGAGAGTAATCTGGACCAGGGGGTGGAAAGGAGGTCAATAAGCCGCCAACCTAGGGAAGAGAATCAGAAAAGTGAAGGATACTATGTCCAGGATGACAAGCAGATCAACAAGAGGGGGAGTCCCAAAAAACCCTGTCGGCGTGACCTCAACAAGTACAATCAGACAGTATATGTCCAAATCGCCAAAGCCCCAACAAGAGAAAACAGATAAAAAAATAGACGGGAAAAAATCCTTAAGTCCAAAGCAAAGGGGTACACTGGAGGACACCAGAGGAGAGGGGACCAACGGGGATGAGGCGGAGAGTGGCAGAGGAGGGGAGAGGAGATCTGAGGAACACATCCCAACTATGGGAGATATGGAATGGATGTTGATGCGGCTTGAAAATGCAATTAAAGATGAAATACACAGTATAAGGACAGACTTTGGCCACCTTCTATCTAGGGTGGAGGTCCTGGAAGAACAACCAGAGATACAAAAACATGAATTAAACACCATCAGAGAACAGGTAGACCTGGTCCAACTACAACAGAGAAACATACTCTATAAATTAGAAGACCAGGAAAATAGATCCAGGAGACTAAACCTGAGAATTAGGTCAGTACCGGAAGAAAAAGGAGAAGATCTGAAGGAAAAAATGAGGATAATATTCAACCCTATCCTGGGAAAACCCATTGAAGATCTGATCAAAATAGAGAGAGTACATCGAATAGGAAGATCGAATCGATCAGAAACAGAAAGGCCCCGAGACATTATTGTGAGGTTCCATAGGTTTGAAGACAAAGACGAGATCTGGAGGAAACTAAGAGGCCATCCCCCCCCTCTTACGGGGGGGCTAGTATCCAGATTTTTGCAGATTTAGCCGCAGAAACCCTGGCTAGAAGAAGACTCTTAAAACCATTATTGGAACAACTCGTGGAAAAAAATATAAAGTATAACTGGAGGTTCCCAGCATGTCTGGTAGGATCAAAAGATGGGAAATCTGCAATCTTAAGATTTCCTGAAGACCTGAGGGATTGTTGTAATCGGCTGGACCTGCAGATACTCGATCTCCCAGGATGGGCCTAGAATGGAAAAGACTGCCAGGGGGGCGACGGAGGAAGAGAGAGGGGGGGGGAACCAAACAGGAGAGTCAGCCATAGGAGAAAGAGGAAGAATTATTCCCCCATCTAAGTTTAGAAGGGGGATAGGAAAACAGGTCCCATCCCACCTACTGGGGTACTGATCCAAGGGAAATATTGGGTCAGAGGTCTATATTCCGACCATTAGGGTGCGGGAGAGGGGAGGGGGAGAGTTTGTGAGAAGGGGGGGGAGGGAGGGGGGGAGAAGAGGGGGGGGGCAAAGGGAAGGGAGATACACCACACCTAAGGGATGGACAGAGAAAGTATACGCAACTAGGCCGAGGTTAAAAATCGAATCAGAGAGGAGGATCCCCAATACTAGATAATGCCGACAATAAAATGCGTTTCATATAATGTAAAAGGTTTAAATAGTCCCACAAAGAGACATAACGTTTCAAAGGAATTGAAGAGAATTAAAACTGATGTAGCATATTTACAGGAGACCCACCTCACCCTGGAATCAAACGTGAAATTAAATTCAATAGATTTCCCGGTATGGTACTATGGGGACACCGTCTCAAAACGTGCAAGGGGAGTAGCTATCGGGTTCGCCAGAGGAGTGAGATTCCAGCTGATCGATAGAATGACAGATCCCGAGGGGAGATTCCTCATACTAAAAGGGAAACTAGAAGAGACAGATTGTACTCTAGTAAATATCTACGCACCTAATAACCAACAGACAAACTTCTTAATCAACATCCTAGGAAAGATAAGGGAATTTAAAAAAGGTAGGGTTATCCTGGGAGGAGACTTTAATCTGTGCATGGATCCACAAGTAGATAAGACAACCCAGACAGTAGGGACTAACATAAAACAACTAAGTAAACTAAAAAACAATCTTCATAGTAGTCAATTAGTAGACGCTTGGCGCGTGCTTAACCCGACAACGCGGGACTATACCTTCTACTCCCCCGTTCATGGGTGCTATTCCCGTATTGACCACATCCTCGTCGATCACTATCTATTGGAGGAGGTGGTGAATGCGACAATAGAGCCCATGACTATATCAGATCATGCCCCAATCAGCGTGTCCTTCAATGTGTCAGGTAACCCGAAGCCACCCCAAATCTGGAGACTTAACGAGGAATTACTGAAAGACGCAAATAGCTTAATTAGGGTTCAAAAGGAGTTAGAAGAATACTTTCAAATAAATGATACAAGTGATATATCCAAAGCCACGTTATGGGATGCCCACAAGGCCTTAATTAGAGGCACGTTGATATCTGAGGGAGCAAGAAAGAAAAAAGAGAATCGGCTCGAAAAAGAAAAAATAATTAAGGAGATAGAGAAGCTAGAACAAAAACATAAAAGAGGAACTCAGCAACAAGATCTATATCAAGAATTAGTTAATAAATGTAATCAACTTAAAAATCTGCTATTCCAAGAAACTAAAAGAGATATACAGATACTTGCAAAAGATAGATACATGGCAGGCAACAAAACCAGCAAACATCTGGCAAAGTTGGTCCAGAAAAAGAAAGGAAGAAACTTTATAGGAAAAATTAAAAACGAACAAGGAGAGGAGGTGTATAAAACAAAAGATATAGCTGAAACGTTTCGAGCGTTCTATGAAAATTTATATGCAGTCAAACAGAAAAACTGGGAACATGAGGAGAAAAGAGCTAAAACCTCAGATTTTCTGCAGGGGGCGGGACTACCATCAGTGAAACAAACAGATGCTTCAATCATGGATAAGCCGATTACAGAAAGGGAAGTACAACTAGCATTATCAAGTATGGCATTGGGGAAAAGCCCGGGTCCCGATGGCTTTACCGCAATGTATTACAAAAAATGTAAAGATATCCTCATCCCTCGACTATGCCAATATTTTAATGGCCTAGGAATGGATTATACCCTGAGTAAAGAAGCCGCTGAGGCAATAATAACTGTCATTCCGAAGGAAGGCAAGGATCCCAGGGTCTGTTCGAACTATCGGCCTATATCTTTGTTAAACACAGATTTAAAATTATTCGCAAAGATATTGGCCGATAGAATAAAGAGTGAAATGGCGGGGTTGATTCACCCAGATCAGACAGGATTTATTCAGGGACGTGAGGGGAGGGACAATGGTGTAAGGACCCTCCTCCTGATCCAGGAAATGAGGAGGGGTCGGGTCCCCAGTCTACTCCTGTCGATTGACGCCGAGAAAGCGTTCGACAGGGTAGACTGGGGATTCATGCTGCAAACTTTGGAAGCTATGGGATTTGGATGTAGGATGATGGGGTGGATTGGAACCCTATACAAAGCCCCAACGGCTAGGATTAAAATTAATGGAGGCCTCTCCCAATATTTCTTAATGAAAAATGGAACGAGACAGGGGTGTCCCCTTTACTTTTTGTGCTGTCCCTCGAACCTTTGCTATCTAGAATACGTAAGTGCCCTGAAATAGATGGAATCAGGGTGGGAAGAGAGGAGCACAAGTTAGCGGCTTTTGCTGATGATGTGCTCTTCTATTTGACCAACCCTGAAACCTCTATTCCAGAACTATTGAACATATGTAGTCAATATGGGGAAATATCAAACTTCAAAATAAATATTAACAAAACGGAAATATTAAATGCTAGCACCCCCAAGAAAGAAATGCTAACCCTCAGAGTAAAACACAAATTCCCATGGGTAAAAGAGCTTAAATACCTGGGCATCCAGTTGGCGAGCACGGAAAAAAGAATCTACGAATTGAACTATATCCCCCTGATAGAAGAAATTAAAAATGAAATAACTAGAATAAAAAACCGACCTATCTCGTGGTTTGGTCGAATAAACTTCTGTAAAATGGTGTTGATACCTAAGATACTTTACAAGTTCCAGATGATCCCGATTAAACTCCCAAAACAACTGATTTGTACCCTCCAAAAAATGATCATGAATTATATTTGGGGAAATAAGAAACATAGGATCTCCTTCCAGACCCTCAGACAGACTAAAAATAAGGGGGGACTAGCCATCCCGGATCTCAAAAAATATTACGATGCAATAATCCTGTCGCGAGTAGTGGAATGGGCCAGAGCAAACACAGAAAAAAGATGGGTTAGTTTGGAGAATACTATAGCAAATGTAAAATTAGAAAAAATAATATGGAATCCCCCACAATTTAGAGCACTTGACATAGAAACACATACAATCACCACGAATGCACTGAGGGTATGGGATTACACACAAAATAAAATAGATACAAATTTTAACTCTCCCCTCATTTTCTTAAAAGAAAACGATTATTTCCCTCCGGGGGAAAATAGAGGTGGGGGGAAATTGGATTAAAAATGATAATGCACAAGTAAGAGATATAACACATCAAGGACACGTATTAGTATATAGTCAAATAGAGCAAAAAGAAAATTTTATGACACTTAATGAATGGAGGTACCAACAGTTAACCCACTTTATTCAGAAACTTCCCCAACCTCTAAGAATGGAGGATCAACTCTCAGACATAGAAAAACTATGTTCTCGGGATAGCAGGAAGGGCACCATATCTAAGATTTACAGGATTCTAATACAGTGGGAGGAACTAGACGTACACCCCTTCATTAAAAAATGGGAGAAGGAATTAGGATCACGCTGTGATAGGCCCACAATAGATACAATTTTAAAACTGACCCATACCTCGGCTATCGACAGTCGAACCGCCGAAATGAATTTTAAATGCCTGTCAGGCTGGTACCGGACACCAGAAAAACTGAGCAAATTTATGAACGACCAGACTGTTGGAGGGGCTGTAAGTCACCCGGAACCATGGCCCACCTTTGGTGGGAATGCCCAAAAATTAAAACTTATTGGGAAAAGATCATGAAAATAATAGAAGAGATTACAAAGGAAAAAATAAAAACAGAGCCATGGACGGTACTCTTTCACGGAGGGGGAGAAGGGATAAAGAAATACAGGAAATCACTGGTGCCACACCTATTAAATGCCGCCAAAAGGTTGATACCAAGGAAGTGGCAGGAAATAGAATGTCCCACGATATGGGAATGGATAGACACCGTGGAGGAAACATACATGATGGAAGATCTAAGAGACGGTTCAGAGGAAAATTGGGACAGCACAAAATGGGAAAATTGGAGAGTTTTTAAAAAACCATGGAGCTATGTAGAAAACCTAAGGCCGGAGGCAAAACTAGCTTAATTAAGGAAAGAGATTACCAAATGGTGTGGTGGATGGGAGGGAAGGAGGGAGGGGGGTGGGGGGGGAGGGGATAGGAGGGGGGGGGTATGGGGGATAGGTCATAAGGGAATAAATAGATTAATAAATGTGTTTATAAAATATGTGAAGAGTAAAAACCCAATACATATATATCTACATTTATAACAAATCTATATAAAAAAAAAAAGTGCGAGAGGAAACTTCCACAAATGATGCAAATCTGAAATAGAGACGGAAATTGAGCACCTTTACTGTGAGCTGGTCTTTTGCGTACAGTAAAAGCTGACTGTGGAAAAAAAAAAAAAAAGGTTTCAGCTGTTCAGAATTAAGCAATTAAAGCCCCTATAAAGACAGCCTAAGGATGATGACTGATTGCTGGATCCTGAGGCTTTGTGAGTGAAGGAGCAGTCACAAGCACTTCTGAAGAGGTGAGGTGCTGATGGATATTTCTGTGTGAGAAATATCAAAGAGACTTTTTGTTGTTTTCTGCTGTAGGACCAGCAGTTTCTGCCCAGCAGTAGGCTGTGCCAGACTCAATAGGTAGGTTCCTGTGTTAGGAAGGTAGACACCCCAAGTGGCAAGGGTTTATTTTATGTTTTGTTTTGGTTATGCTGTTTTGATGTTTGCATGTGTATTCAGCAATATGGAAAAATAAACCATATCATTTGTTTTCAATCATACTCAAGTGCCTTTTTGTACAGTTCAGTGTGTAGTGAACCCATCCAGGGGGTCACACACACCTGCTACCGAGCTAATCCCTCACAATATATACAGCATATATAAAAAAAAGCAAATTGATATCAAAATTTAGAATAAAAGCATGTTAGTTGCACCTTTTACATTGCATGAAATATATAAATCACATCTATGGGGCAGATTCTTAAAAAATTGCGTATTTGGCGGCGTAGCGTATCGTACCGCATTTATGCTACGCCTACGGCAATTACTGGAGCAAGTGCCGTATTCTCAAAGGACTTGCTCTGTAATTTTCGGCGGCATATCGTAAATGTGGCGTTGTAAGGCCGCGTAATTCAAATAGTGAGGGAGGGGGCGTGCTGTATTTAAATTCAGCGCGCCCCCACGTCAAACGAACTGCTCCAGCTCACGTCGGAAAGCGTTGTTGAAACCGACGTCAAAACGACGTGATCGTCACTTACGCAATTCCCTATTCGCGAACGACTTAGTAAAACGACGTAACCCATGGAAAAAGACGATGATGACCCGACGCCATACTTAACATGGCAACGACGGAACTTCGGAAACCTACCCCTCATATAGCAGGGGTAACCTTACCCGTACGCAACCTACGTAAACTATGTCGCCGCGTCGCAAAAAAGTTCGAGAATCGGCGTACCGGCTCATTTGCATATTCGACGGTGAAATCGATGTAAACGCCACCTAGCGGCCGTCGTAGTATTGCATTCAGGATCTGACTGTGTATATGACTTACACAAGTCGGATCCAAGCTTAAAACCGGCGTATCATGTTTTCAGAATAGAAAACAATGATACGCCAGAGGGAAATTCGAATTACGCCGGTGTATGTGTACATACACCGATGTAATTCCTTTGAGAATCTGGCCCTATGTTTTTTGGTAAAAAAAATGCACACTAAAATGTATTTTAGTGCACACAAAAACAATTTTAATTCCATGTTTTTTTTTTTTTACAAAATAAAAGATGAGGGTGTATTGAATGAATAGATACCAAATACTGTATGTTAAGCCTCAAAATTGTAGTGAAGTACAGACTGTGCCAAATCCACTATTTGCCTGGTTTACAGTCTGTGGATGTCCTATTTCTTACTGCCTTGACTTTTTTTTTTTTTTAGTCCTGGGATTCAAGGAGGAACAGTAGAGCCCCGAAATCAGAGGGTGGAATGAGGGAAGGGGGGAAGGAGTTCCTGCAAGCA
The DNA here is from genome assembly GCA_029574335.1 of Rana kukunoris. Lineage (NCBI taxonomy): Eukaryota > Metazoa > Chordata > Amphibia > Anura > Ranidae > Rana > Rana kukunoris. Next base: position 327,521,790 of record CM056052.1, on the reverse strand, counting down.
GACTGCCCAGATCATGTTTTCTATAATCCTTAGTCTGGTGTACAGAATAGCCACTGCTGCATCTTATCTGTGAGCTTATTTTGACCCTTGCAAAGCCAGGACGTATGACATATTTCCAATGCCCTTAAATGGTTAACCCCTTCCCGCCTAATGGTAGAACAAATGTTAATGCCTAAGAACAATTTTGAAATGTTGACATTTGTCAAACTGTACATATCACACTTACTTTGTGCATCCAGGTGGATTATACCTTATTTTTTTCAGGACAATCATTTGGTGGTAAATAGTAATGGATATCTCTTTTTTTTTTTATTTAAAAAAAAAAAAATAGCAAGAAAGTATTTTTTTTTATTATTTATCTGCATATTTCTTGCTACTACTATAACTTAACACCAAGGAACAACCCAAAATACATTTACCTACTCCTGACAATTGCAGCAATCCCACATTTGTGTATGCTAGTTTTTGTATGTACTTGTAGTACAGCCCAGAAATAATTTAGCATTTTTTTATTCTACCCAAAACACACTGACACTGATCCTAATTAAAAAAAGTGTTTTAGAAAAAAAGAAATCCTGTCCAAAATATACTGATCATAACCTTTGACTATGATCTTTGAGCCTGGCCTTGATCGCTGACCCTTACTTAACCCAAACATTAACCCTGGTACTGGCCTAGATCCTTTTTTTTCTTTCTTTTTTTTTTTTTACACACAGTTATGTTTATTGTTATCTCTGCAAGGAGAGAGAGATACAATGTGACAGGGGCGGGCTTCACAGTGACGTATTACTGTGATAGCCAATTGAGGTATCATAGTGATCAGGTGACCCGGAACCAGGAGTTCCGGGTCTCAATAGTTAGTACAGATTTGCATATATATTCGTCATTGTAGAAAAAAGTCCAGACCAGTGAGGCAACATACATGCATACTGTCTGCGGGAAGGGGTTAAAGATATAGGAGGAAAAGTCAAGGGACTTCCTTGACAGAGCAGGGCTATTAAAAGTAGACGAGGGTGAAAGTTCAAATTTAGACAGACCTATCACAGAAGTAGAAATAATCAAAAATGCCCTAAAAAATATGACTGTCGATAAGAGCCCTGGGCCAGATGGGTTCACGGTTCTATACTATAAGAGGTTTAGTGAAATATTAATACCTATGCTATACAAGTATTTCAATGGCCTGGGTACTAATTATGAACTCAGTCCAGAAGCCTCAGCAGCAACAGTTGCAATCATTCTAAAAGAAGGTAAGGATAGATCCCTTTGTTCTGGATACATACCCATATCTCTCTTGAACATAGATACAAAACTTTTTGCAAAAGTATTGGCAGATCGATTGAAAGGAGTAATGCAGGGCCTGGTACACCTAGACCAGGTGGGGTTCGTATCCAACAGGGAAGGAAAAGATAATGCTATTAGGGCACTGCTCCTGATGCAGAAGATCGAGAGAGATGGGAACCCCAGTCTATACCTGTCAGTAGATGCTGAGAAAGCCTTCGACAGGGTAGACTCATGATACATACATTAGGAGCAGTAGGACTAGGGAACAGGTTTATAAATTGGACAAAGACACTATACTTCCAGCCTACAGCAAGATGCAAGATCAACGGCACCCTTTCAGGGACTATTGAGTTGAAGAATGGGACTAGACAGGGGTGCCCCCTGTCCCCCCTTCTCTTCATCCTCTCCCTCGAACCTCTACTGGCCACGATAAGGAACGATCCCGAAATCAAAGGGATCCGGGTCGGCGATGAGGAGCATAAGCTATCCGCTTTTGCGGAGGATATTTTGTTCTACATCGCAGACCCGGTAAAAACTATCCCTAAGTTACTCCAGACATTAGAACAATATGGGGCTATTTCTAATTTTAATATAAATGTGACCAAATCCGAGATATTAAATATAAACCTAAATATAAAAATGAAGTGAGACTAGTTAAATAGATCTGCGCTTTCCCCTGGAAGAAAGAACTAAATTACTTAGGGATTAAATTAGCAAACACGGATAGGAAGATCTATAAGATCAATTTTATACCACTATTAAATTAAATTAAAACGGGTGGGGGGGCCGGAGTGGTTGTGGTTTGCATGTGTGTGGCTGGCTGTGTGTGTTTCTGAATTATTTGTTTGTGTTTTTTGTTGGGGCTAATTTTACATTGTTGTAGGTTGTTATAAGGTGTGACCCCTCGGGGTCCGGTATACCTAAGCTGGTACATTTGTTGTTAGGACCCCCAGTTGGGGCCTATGGAACCACACTGTGTAATACACTGTCCTCTGCCCTGAATACTGTGATCTTTATGGCATGTCTCCTGTATATTTTGCCTGATATTGTGCCTTTGAACGGTATACTTTTGTATGTGCAGAAAACCAAAAAAACAAAGTTTACAAAAAAAAAAAAGAAAAGATATGCACAACAGAGAACACAAGGGGCACGATATCTAAGTTATACAAAATACTTATAAAGATTGTAGCACGAGGGCCCATACCATTAGTTGAAAAATGGGAAAAGGAGTTAGGGACCGATAGGGGGGATAACTTGATTAATAGGATAATGTGCCTGACCCACTCCTCCGCCATAGACTCGCAAACAGCGGAGATGAATTATAAATGTATCTCGGGCTGGTATCTTACTCCGGTTCAAACTAGTAAATTTAAAAGGGACCGAATGCTGGCGAGGATGCCGGGAGAGAGGCACCATGGCACATCTCTGGTGGACATGTCCAATAATTCAAAAGTATTGGGAATCTATACTGCACTATGTAAAAGAGATCACAGGCTTAGAGATGAAAGATCCGTGGGCTGTCCTATTTCATTGCAATGGTGTGGGAGTGAAAAAGTACAAACGTTCTCTACTCCCGCACCTACTGAATGCAGCAAAAAAGCTGATACCAAAAAGATGGCAGGAAAGGTAAAGCCCACAGATATGGGAGTGGATGGAGGCAGTCGAACAAACTTATAGAATGGAAGAACTGAAAGATTGCGTCATGGAAACGAATAATGATTATTGGGCCAGATGGCACCAATGGAGGCTCTTTAAAAAAAACATGGAACTTTGTAGACGGGCAAAGGTGGCCGGTAAGGAAGGATAGGAAAGACACGTAATAAGATTGGCTTAAAATGTCACATTCTTTGAAGATAATAATCCATATGGGAGCCACAAGGGGGGGGAGGGAATGGGAGGGGGGAAGGGGGCGGCAAATGAGGCTTTCCCCGACTTGGTTTTTTATACAATGGAAGAACACTTGAAGGGGAAAAAAAATAAAAAATAAATAAAGGAAAAATGTAAGGAAGCAAACAAAGCAATGATTCACAGATGATGCAAAAAAAACGCTAGTAGAGACGATTGAAGCTTCAAACATGAGCGGGTCTCAAACGAAAGGTATGAGCTAATGTGAAAAAAAAAAAAAAGGATTTCACAATCCCCAAAGACACCTTTGTCAATGCATATTTTTATTTCTTGGTGATCCTGAAACACTAGATTTTTGTAATTTTTTTTCTTTAATTGCAACTTACCTAGCTTTCCCTAAACACACCAAAGCCTTCGAGATTTGGTTAAACTGTTATGCAATAAAGCAGAAAATAATTACAATAATTTTAAATCACAGAACAGGGAAACACACTAAGCATTATTCTATTAATTTCAACGTTTGTTTTTGCAAGAGTTACAAAAAAAAATACATTAAGCCTTGTTTAATAAACTAACATATTAGTAAGCAAAATTATTCTGTAATTGAGGTCAACTGCTCAGTCGCAAATGGCTACCCATCACATAATAATTAGTGCAGACAATTCACAACTAACCCTAGTCATGTTACTGCTTACTAAAAATTGTGTACTTATACATATTGATGAAAGGATAACTTGGATGGATTTAAGTCTATAAACAAGATACATTCATCTAGTAGCCTTTGTGCCAAATATTACAACTTTACTTTATGAGCGTGACTAACACAACTATTGCTATCTTATATATTTTAACGTTGATATGATGTTTACAAATTTAACAAACTATATTCCATCCACCATCCCTCTCAACCTAGCACCTAGCATTCTCAGTGGACTTTTATGCTTTTCTTTTACACTTGCCATTATAGTTTTCAGACTCTGAAAGAGCTGCAGGGAAACTACTGTTTATATTTGATTCCTTTTTTTTTTTTTAAAGATTAACCACTTAAGACCCGGACCAATACACTGGCAAATGACCCAAGGGGTTTTTGCGATTCGGCACTGCGTCGCTTTAACAGACAATTGCGCGGTCGTGCGACGTGGCTCCCAAACAAAATTCGCGTCCTTTTTTTCCCACAAATAGAGCTTTCTTTTGGTGGTATTTGATCGCCTCTGCGATTTTTATTTTTTGCGCTATATACAAAAATAGAGCGACATTTTTGAAAAAAAAATCAATATTTTTTACTTTTTGTTATAATAAAAAACCAATACACTAAATTTTAGTCAAACATTTAGGCCAAAATTTATTTAGCCGCATGTCTTTAGTAAAAAAAAAATCGCATTAAAAAAAAATTAGCTACCTAGCGGGAACAGCGACACTAATACAGCGATCAGAAAAATTATCGCTTAGTGATGCTGGCAATAGGGAGTGAAAGGGTTAACTAGGGCAGTGATCAAGGGGTTAAAACTTTATTGGGGGGGGGGGGGTGGGGGGGCTACCCTGACACTAACACTGACTGACTGTCACACTGTCTGTCACACTGACACTAAATACAGTAATCATACATGTATGATTACTGCATTCAGTGACACTGTGACAGGGGGGAGGGGGGGGGGGGCGATCGCGGGGGTTAAATGTGATTTTGTGTGTGTGTAGTGTAGTGTTGGTGCAGGACTTACTTGTTGTGTTGTGATCTCTCCTCAGCGGCGCTTGAAACAAACGCAGAGGGAGAGATCACGTCGCTTCCTCCTTCCTGTGTTTACACAGGAGGAGGAAGTGACAGGTCAGGCGGGCGCGCGCATTGGCTGGGAGCGATCCGGAGGGGGCGGATGAAAACGGATAGCCGCCCCCACTTGTCGGATCGCTCCTGCAGCCGCGCGGACCGCCGCATGTACGGGGGGGGGTCCGATCGGACCCCCGATCCCCCCCAAGGCACCAACGTATATATACGTTGATGTGCCTGTCGGTGCCATTCTGCCGACGTAAATGTACATGCGGCGGTCCTTAAGTGGTTAAAGAAGGATTATTTCTTCCCTTGGAGAGATTCCCCTTAATCTTTACAAAATGAGGTGAATTCCTGTTTTACAAAGGTGTGAATAGAATATTTGTCCTCATGCAAAGCATTTCTCTCACCAGTTCCTGTAGTGAACATACAGTACTGTCATTTTATATTTCCCATAATTTTCTATTTAGGTGAAAATTGTCATCAGGACACATACAGAGTCCTATGAATCTACCTAGATGGGCTGCAAACAGCAATCCAAATTTGACAGGGTTTCTAATATATCGCTAACCTAGAAAAAATACAACTATAGTATAAAAGTGTTAAAACCTCTATCAGAGTTGTATCATAATTGTACTTCTATATGTCTTACTATTGGGAGATTTCAACACGCTTCCTGTGTTCACAGAACAGAAAGTAAAGGACTTGACAGCAGTAAAATAATTACTTTTAACAGAGCAGAGAAAGCTTAGTTGCTTTGTCAGATATTTATTGTTCTGTTTTCTTTTATGGACAATTTTTTTGTTCCCATTGACTAGCTAGCCAATGAACCGCTGATAAATTGTCCTCAAGTTATTTTTTATTATTACATATCAGTCAAGACATGCTAGTAATTGAACTACTGCTCATCTCAATTATTTTCACAATTGTATTTCAACCAAAATTATGTAAATAATTTAAAGTGTTTGTTAACTCAAAAATTAAATGAAATAAACCCTGTTCCCCTAAAGCATGTTATAGAACACAGTGCTTGTGCTCTATCATTTACATCTACTATCACCTTCAATACCTGGATGATCCTGCCTGGCTATACCATCCCCCTTGTAAACTAACTACAGTATATCATGGCTGCTGAGCCCTGACACTGTGGTCAGTTTACGTGCCTCTGTCATCCTGCCTGTCAGCTATGTGCACATGCCGCTCTGCTCCCTACCCCCTCCCCTTCTGCTGCTGTGATTACAATTGCGTAATTGGAAGAAAATGTAAAATGCGCTACCTCTTAACCATGTGAAAACGTGATTGAATCAAAAATCATTACATTTATCAAAAAATGTACATAAATAATGCATGATGGCATATGGTGTATTTTACTAATATGCCAAAGAGAGAGATTAATTGCCACTTAAGAGCACTCTCATACTGACCAATAAACGTGAATCAGTGATAACATTAATAGTGTGAGAATTTGAACATAACATTAAATATTAAAATCGAAATGAAGTATTCAAATTAACCCACTTGAAACAAAACAATAATTAAAAATTATAGATAGTTTAGTAAATCAACCCCTTTGTGGTTAATTGTAAATGCAATGCCCACAAAAAGAGGCTACATTCTTACACTGTATTAAAAACAAATCTGTAATGATAAATACATAACTAGAGTTGAGCGGACATCTGGATGTTCGTGTTTGAACCCGAACCCAGACTCCGAACCCCATTGAAGTCAATGGGACACAGACTTTTAGTAAAAAAAAAAAAAATGCGTAGGGAACCCTTTAGGTCTGGTATGGATATTAAGGGGAACCCCACATTCAATTTAAAAAAAAAAGACGTGGGGTTCCCCCCAAATATCCATAACCAGACCCTTCAGGTGTGGATTTTAAGGGGAACTCCACACCAAATGTAAAAAAAAAATGGCGTGAAGTTCCCCCTAAAATCCACACCAGACCCCTTATCCGAGCACGTTGACCTGGCCGGCCGCAGAAAAGAGGGGGGACAGAGTGCGGCCCCCCCTCTCCTGAACCGCACCAGGTGGTTGTGGGGTTATGCGGGCAGGGGGCTTATCAGAATCTGGAAGACCCCTTTAACAAAAGGGACCCCCAGATCCTGCCCCCCCTGTGTGAAATGGTAATGGGGTACACTGTACCCCTACCATTTCACGAAGGAAGTGTAAATAGTAGTTCAGAAAAAAAAACACACACCATAGAACAAAGTACTTTATTAATTAAACCAAATAAAAATCCAGCGGTAAAAAAAAACGATCGATGCTGCTCCCTGCTCCAACATTGTCTTCTATCCAGCGCCGGGTGATCTCTCCAGCGATGGCCGGTTGGTCCAGCGATGAGCAGATCCATCCATTCAGAGCACAGCTCCGCGAATGACGCGCCGAAGCTTTGACGTTTCTTTTATAGGGGAGGTGGGCCACGCGTCACGTGACCCCGTCCCCCTCTGACGCAAGAGGCATGTCAGTGACGTAGCTGTCCCAGTGACGTAGCGGCAAAGAGGATATCGAGACCGTGTGTGACTTTCGAGGGGTCACGTAAGTTAAACGGGGGCTGGGGTGTATGCGGCAGCATTCAATGTTTTTTCACCTTAATGCATAGATTGCATTAAGGTGGAAAAAAATATTTCTTTACAACTCCTTTAACTCAAATAATTGTAAAAGACACTGCTCAGGACCCTGTAACCAACATGCAAAACTATTTGTGTCTACTGATGGTTAATCACAATATTGTTAACCTGGATGTCTTATATTGAACGTGCGCACCTAATAGTATGATACAAAGCTACAGGAAAATCCCAGCAATACAGAAAAAAATAAGTACTTCATACCCTTTTATTAATTATTGTAATATCCATGCATATATATATTTTAATTTAATTTTAAAGGACAAAATAAAAAAATAGGTTAGAACCACCAGGGTATGTGTGGGCTTATTTTTATAAAATTATGTGCATAACTCCTGAAATATACACCAGAAATTTGTGTTTTTTAATTCCATGATCTACCATCTCACATCAGCCTCTGTACTCAACTCAGTATATTTCCAGATGTTACTGGAAAGGGGTTTATAAAATAATTATATATCAGACAGGAGGCTCATATCTTGCATTATCTTTCTTTTAATGCTCATAGCAGAAACATTTCCATATTTTGTAATATCATAAACATTCTTTCCCATGAAGAGGAGAAAAAGAAACTACATTTCCCAGCAGTCCCTGCACTAGTGATAGTCACGCCTCCCGATGACCTGTATATATAGAACTGCTCTGGTGTATTCCCTCCTCTTTCTTTCTGCTCATGGCTAAGATAAGTACCTGTGTTTTTTGTTGTCTTTTCAGGTTTATGTGAGGTATTGGCTATCCAGTATCCTCAGGGGTTTGCGGGCTACACTGTTAGTCTTCCACTTGCATCAGGGACGCGGCGCGGGTCCCAACACTCACACTGCCCCCCGACTCTCTCTCTTTCTCTGTCTCTCCGGGCGCCATTTTCTGCGTCTTCTCCCCGTCCTCTTCCCGCCACTTTGCGCGTTCACAGGGGAGAGGGCGGGTTTACCAGCAGACGCGCTTCTGTTAGGAGACGCGCCTATGTTACCGCCCTTCTTCTTCAGCTCTTCAACCAATCCCGGCGTTCTCGCGGATCTCGCGAGACTACACCTGTTTTCTGTATTCTCACCTCCTCACCGCATCACCAGTGGCTGCCGAGCGGTGAGGAGAGCGGTACTATTAGATTATACCTCTGTACGGAGCACTTGTTAGAAAGTGGTCTGATAGATAGGTTTTTCTAGCTGTATTCAGTAGCGAGATTCACTCACACCCTAGCTAATACCTAGATTGTACTCACGCCATGTCAGCTCCAGGCTTAACCCCTGAGTCCCCACAATTGCTGACTGCGGCCCAGATACAAGAGCTCATTAGTAGCTCTATCCAGGCTGCCTTAGCTTCTAATAATAACCCCTCCAATAATCAACATGAGGCGGTTAAAAAGGGCAAGGCCCCTTGCAAACGAAAGCATCTGACTGCTTGTCTCGACTCCTCGACAGGGGAAGTAAAATCTATGCATGAGGCAGGACCTTCCATGGCCTGCCATCCCAGCCATCCTATCAGTGAACAACCCTTGATACACAAGGAGATTTCCCTAAAGAAATTTAAAACCAAAACCATCGGGCTAAACCCGATTCATTTAATGATGATTCAGATGATGAAGCATCTGAAGGATCCCTGACAGTAACTTCTAATGATTCTGAATCTGAACAAGAGGATGCTGGGCTGATGGCTACTGAGAGAGCAGCCAACCCGGAATTGCCATCCGAAATAATTCTGGACTCCCAAGGGGAACCATTCTTTAATCCGGAAAACATATCACATCCCAGATCCGGGGATTGGGCACCCCTGCCGCAAGTGTCCCAATATGTGGAACACTGGACGAGAAAGATCTTAGACAGATCTTATAGAAATAAACTGAGGTCCGAATGCCCCAGACCGTTCATTCCTAAAAAAGTGGCGTTAACTCCTGAAATTGATATTGAAAAAGTATTTGACCAAATCAGGCAAACATACTAAAAAGTGCATAGAACGCTCTTTTAAATCGATCCAGGATCGTATTTTAGATCTCCTAGGTCCCTTGACCAAAATACTGAACTTATCCGAGCAGGCAGCCTCCACTGGAGGTTCAGTAGATCTAGTACAGTTGAGGGGTTGGGCACAGCGGGCCATTTGCCTTTTAGGCTCAGCCAACACGACCTGCGCTATTGAACGTCGCAGGTCGATTTTGATGAAACTTGACCCACAACTCTCACATTTAGCGGAGTCAGAACCAGGCCCCTCAGCAGAGGGCCTTCTCTTCGGAGACGACCTGATGAAGAACATCAATAGGTTTGTAGGTCTGTTCAATAGTTTGGACAAAGACCAAACATCCCTAAGGAAGTCGGGCGCTATATCTAAGGTTTTTAACAGGGCCGGCAGAGGGAGAGGCCGATCTGCCGGCCGAGGCAACCATTACAGGGCCTACCCTAGGGCATCTACTCCTTCCTACTCGCCCGGGCAGCAGCAGTACTCCGTGCCGGTGGCACAACCGGCTACATTTTTCCCTCCTAGAGGACGTCCATGGAGAGGACGAGGGGGCAGAGGCTTCCCCAGATCCCGCCCACCCTCCGGTGAGTACATCACTGAATTACCATTCTCACATACCGATAGGGGGCAGACTGAGACCTTTTACCCACGTCTGGTACACGATTACAGCAGACGCTTGGATTTTATCCACAGTAGCGGGTTACATCATAGACTTCATATCTCATCCGGTCATGTCGGTACACCCATACCCCATGCATTTCTCAGACCAAAATGCACGTCTCATAGACGGGGAATTACAGGACCTTGTTCTAAAACAAGCAGTGATAGAAGTCGATCCTTTGTCCCCCGGTTTCTTAAGCAACCTTTTCTTAGTAAAGAAAAAGGAGGGAGGCTACCGACCGGTAATAAATTTAAGAGAATTAAACCAACAAGTGACGTACCGCCACTTCAAAATGGAGGGAATTAATCTATTGAGAGACCTTCTGATCCCAGGAGATTGGCTAGTCAAAATAGATTTAAAGGATGCGTATCTCACGATACCGATGCATCCCTCTTCCCAAAGATTCCTCAGATTCCTATGGAGGGACCGTATGTGGCAGTTTACGTGCCTACCCTTCGGCCTATCATCATCTCCATGGTGCTTCACCAAAATAATGAAACCAGTAGTGGCTGCACTACGGTGCAGAGCAGTACGCCTGATAATCTATCTGGACGATCTCCTAATTATGGCCTGCTCAAAAGCACAGGCCGATCTACACAAATGTTGGACAGTGTCCCTACTCGAGGAACTAGGTTTCCTCATCAATCACAAGAAGTCTATACTCTCTCCAGCTCAAGAGATGGAATTTTTAGGCTTCTCTGTGGACACCAGACAAGTGGTACTACGATTACCCAAATCCAAACTGGCCCTGATCCGGAAAGAGATCAGAGCAGTTTTACACAAGGGTCAAATTTCGCTGAGAATCATCTCACGCATAGTCGGACTTTTATCAGCCTCCATTCAGGCAATATTCCCAGCTCCATTGCATTACCGGGCATCACAACGCCTCAGGACCCTCCACTTGCGACAGGGCCTCTGCTATTCGGACAAAGTCAATCTTTGTTCGGAATCGGAGAAGGAGTTACGGTGGTGGCTTCAACATGCTGTCGAATGGAACGGCAAGACTATCTTCAGCTCTCGTCCGGACGTCATCTTGGAATCAGATGTGAGCCGACAGGGCTGGGGAGCTCGTTGTGGCCAAGTTACCACGGGAGGAACATGGTCCGTATACGAATCTTCCCTCCACATCAATGCGCTAGAATTACTGGCGGCACACTTCGCCGTCAGGAGTTTCCTCTTTCAGGGATCCAACGTCTGCGTTCTCTTACGCATGGACAATGTGGTGGCGGTTCAATACATCAACCGCCTAGGGGGCACGAGATTCAAAATATTAGCGGACATCGCGTCTGAATTCTGGAACTTCTGCCTATCCCGCGATATTATCCCGGTGGCGGAATACATTCCAGGGGTATCCAATTGTGTGGCAGACTGGAACTCCCGATACCTGACAGATTCCAGCGACTGGACACTGGACAGGTCGGTTTTCCTGGCAATACAACATCTGTGGGGTCCATTTCACACGGATCTTTTCGCCTCGAGACTCAACCGGCAATTACTCCGTTTCTACAGCTGGAGGCCGGACCCAGAAGCAGTAGCAGTGGACGCATTTCTTCAAATGTGGCCCGAGGGGATACATTATGCGTTTCCCCCTTTCACACTAATCACCAGGCTGCTTCTTCACATAGTCAATCAGGGGGCGATGGTTGCTCTGATCACTCCTTGGTGGCCGACGCAACCATGGTTCCCTCGGATTCTGGGAATGTCGATCGACTATCCCAGACTCCTTCCCCAATCAACACATCTATTGACAAATCCAACCAAGGGTCTACATCCGTTACTGTTGGAAGGCAAACTACCCCTCCTTGCATGGTTGGTTTCGGGGTGCCGGATTCGGATACAGACTTTTCACAATCGGCTAGAGACCTCCTCGCCTTGGCCTGGGCCCCAGGGACTAGATCAGCATATCGATCTGCCTGGGGGTTATGGGTTTGTTGGTGTTATCAACGACAGATTGATCCCATTCAGGCCCCTACTTGTAAACTACTTGGCGGAGTCTTACGATACGGGAAAAGTGTATAGCTCCCTCAATGTTTACAGATCTGCTATCTCGGCATACCATTGTCCGGTAAATTCTTTACCTATCGGCAAACATCCACTGGTATGTCGTTTACTCCGCAGCGTAAAATATAAGCGGCCTCCGCGCCCACGCTACCAGTCGACCTGGGATGTGGCCAAGGTCCTCCAGATGTTTTCCTCTTGGGAAGACAACGATCGACTTTCCTTAAAGATTCTATCCCTGAAACATACTACGCTATTATGCCTAGTTTCCGTAAAAAGAGTCTCGGACGTGAGAGCCCTGGATATTTCCTGGCGTCAATTCTCTCCAGAGGGAGTTAGATTCTCAGTGGTTCGCAGAACCAAAACTAACTTACACTCAGTTTTTTACCCTTTCTTCCAATCGCACCCTCGATTGTGCGTGGTCCGCTGTCTGCAGGCATACGAATCCAGCACAGCGACTCTACGTTCTCCGGACTCCTCACAGTTACTAATCTCATATGTACGACCGCACCAGCCGGTGTCTTCTCCCACTTTAGCCAGATGGGTGAGACTGGTGATGGAGATGTCGGGTATAGATGTATCCCTCTTTGGTGCACACTCGACCAGAGGGGCGATGGCCACTAAGGTGGTTAGTTCAGGGGGTTCCCTGTCGGACCTCTTATTGGCGGCCGACTGGTCGTCAGAGTCGACATTTCGTCAATTTTACTTCAGACCAGAGAATCATGTCTCATTCTCTGTCATTACCCCATAGGTATGGGTACAATATGCTATTTATGGGAGGCACTAGATATGGGGTATGTACATGAATCGGGCATTGTATTACATGATATATATATGTATAGCTTTGAACTTGCAATATATGAGCCTCCTGTCTGATATATAATTCAATATTTTTCTAGCTTGTGACGGAAAATATTAGTTATATGAAGACAGGAGGCGAGTATCTTCCCTTCCGACCCACCCTATCACGAATATTTATTCTCTTTTAAGGATATTGAATCTACATACGGGAACCCTGTGGACGCTGATCTCGAGCCCCTGTTGGGCCAAAGTTCCTGTTCTACTCTCCCGGTTGGAGGGATTGGCAGCTTGGTTGCCGAAGCTGACACTTCATACCGAGCTTCCTTGGACGCTGATTTCGGGGTCCCCGTTGGGACGAAATTTCTGTTCTACTTCCGGTTGGAGTTCTTAACAGCATGGTTGCAGTAAGTCTACTACATTCCAACATCACTACGGGATTGGCCGGCTGGCCGAAGAGCCGTATTTGGAGTTCTTCCTAGGTTACCCGGTGACGGCATTCGCTTCAAGAAAGAGGAGGGAATACACCAGAGCAGTTCTATATATACAGGTCATCGGGAGGCGTGACTATCACTAGTGCAGGGACTGCTGGGAAATGTAGTTTCTTTTTCACCACTTCATGGGAAAGAATGTTTATGATATTACAAAATATGGAAATGTTTCTGCTATGAGCATTAAAAGAAAGATAATGCAAGATACTCACCTCCTGTCTTCATATAACTAATATTTTCCGTCACAAGCTAGGAAAATCTCGAATTATTAACCATGATACGGTATTTACTCTAGACAGGAGGAGACTTTCTAAATATTTTTTTTTAATTATTGGTAATCTTATCATCTTACAATATATGTAAGGTAATATGTAATATTTTTCTTTACATTAACAGTCTCTCACAAGATTACACCCCTCACATTTTTGTAAATATTTTATTATCTCTTTTTATGTGAGAACACTAAACTGAAGGTCCGTTTCATCGGTCCAAACCGATCGTGTGTATGCGCCATCGGTCAGTTATCCTTCAGTCCAAAAAAATAGAACTTGCTTTAAAATTGAACCGATGGACGCCTGACCGATAGGTCAAAAACGATCGTTAGTATGCAAAAGCATTGGTTAAAAGGCTGTGCATGCTCAGAATCAAGTCGACACATGCTTGGAAGCTTGGAAGCATTGAACTTTTTCAGCACTTCGTTGTGTTAAAACACGCAAACATCACTGCGTTCTAACACGATCGGTTTATTAACCAATGGTGTGTAGGCACATTAGACCATCAGTCAGCTTCATCGGTTAACCGACGACAACGGTCCTTCAGACCGTTCTCATCGGATGGACTGATTGTGTGTACAAGGCTTAAGAACCCATTCACACAGGGGCAACACGACTTCTAGCATGACTTTGGGAGGCAACTTGGACACAACTTTATGAATCATCAGGCAACTCACAAGGCAACTTCAAGTCGCCTCCAGGACAGGAGGCTTTCCAGTGGCCAATCAAACAACAATCAGCTCTGTGGTAGGGGTTTGCCTGAGAAATGTATGTTATCTTCCTGTATTGTTGCTTCAGTTAAGACAGTGATCCGACTTCTGTGGCGACTTCCATTGAAATCAATGGGTACAAGTTGCCTACAAGTCACCTAGAAGTTGGATTGAAGTAGCACAGGAACCTTTTCTGAAGTCGGAGCGACTTCAGTAGTGTACATTAAGATGGCTCCCATTCATTTTCTCGACTTTCTCGACCGCACGAATTGGGGCAACTTGGGGCGACTTGAAGTCGGATCCCAGGTCGCCCCAGTGTGAACCGGCTCTCAAGAAATTACACTTTGCTGCAATGTAAAGTAGTTAGTGTACATCTTGTATAACAGTGTACATTTTCTGTCCCCTCAAAATAACTCAACACACAGCCATTAATGTCTAAACCGCTGACAACCAAAGTGAGTACACCCCTAAGGGAAAATGTCTAAATTGGGGCCAACTAGCCATTTCCAATAAATATATATAATAAAATATTTACCACAATGTGATAGGTACTGTATATTAGATAGTCACCTATACACATATACCAAGGTGTTTTAAAGTCAAAGGAATCAAGTTACTTGCCAAACTCATAAAAAGAAAAGACTCCAAGGATTACATTTAAAGAAGATGAAAATACTGTATATATATTTGCTAATCTGCCATTGTGGCTTTCATAAATAATGGCCATTATTCCTGGTCCGATGGATTTGATGAAATTTTCCCTTGCAATCACCTTTAACAATGTAGATTTAATTTAAAAGAAGACAGTGAAATTTAGAGAAACAGATTGCAGACATACCTTGAAAGTCAATATGGCTATGCTGTTTTAAACTGGAAATCACAGAAATTTCTACAATAAGCTTTGGTGGGAATGTAGTCTGTACTATAAATGCTTGCAGAAATTAAATATCTGAACAAGGGTATAAAAAGTCAATTATTCTAGAAATTACACTAAAGGGCATGGTTACTAATTATAGAAAATATTTTTTTACGCTGAAACATGGCATGTATAGAGCTGCCCTGGCTTATAATCTTCATTAACTTTTTGACTGGTTGCATCATTTAACATCTCCAGATTTAACACTTGATGGCCACTAAATTAAACAAGTTCAATGTAAGCCTCAGCTTCATAAGTAGAGTTTAGCCTCTTATGCCGCGTACACACGGTCGTTTTTTGTCTTGTAAAAAACGTTGTTTTTTCTCATGAAAAAAAACGACGTTTTTCAAACTTCATTTTAAAAAACGACGTTGCCTACACACCATCGGTTTCTGAAAATGCTCTTGCAAAGCGTGGTTACGTAAGACACTTTAGACGGCACTCTGTTCCATTGAAGCTCCCGTCTCATAACTTGCTTCTGAGCATGCGCGGGTTTAAAAACGCCGTTTTAAACGTCGTTTTGCCCACACACGATCATTTTTTGACACAAAAATTGACAATTTAGAAAAGCATGTTCGAATTTTTTTTTGGTCATTTTTTTTGAAGACATAAAACAACGTTTTGCCCACACACGATCATTTTAAATGACGTTTTTTAAAACGGCTTTTTTCATCACAAAAAACGACCGTGTGTACTCGGCATTAGATGGATTCCTTCAAATAATTTAACAGTATATGTATAGCCATAACTTTAAAGGTAATTTTAGCTGATGTAGACATAACAGGAAATTAGAGTAAACATTTCTACTGGGGAATCCCCTTTAGATATTTGTCACCATAACAGTTGTCCCTATTTGAAGAATTGTCCTGATAATTCTAAAATGTGAACTTTTCTATTCCTTTCTGTCCTAATGATAAGGGTCACCAAGAGTGAATGAATTAACCCACTGAGGATACAGACACCAATGAAAAATGTATAATTCCAAATTGTCTAAATTTTCCCTACCTAAGAAAACATTTTTACTTACATACACTTTAAATAAAAAAATAGGCTCTAGTTATTTAGAAAAGAGTGGGTCCAGTATTTGGTTAGGCACCTCTATTACTGCTGATCACATACAATATCTGCAGAGGGACAAGATTCCATACACATTGACTCTTTGAGGTCTGCTGAGTGCTTGTAGGTAGATTGCCACTTGTTATGTCAAGAGGAAATAAGTTCAGTGAGAACAAAGGTGGCATATGTTAGGGGTTAATGAAAAGTGTGAACTTGACGTTAGAACATGCTGTTGGAGTCCAGTGAATTGCTAAAAGAAATAGACTCATGGCAAGTGGACATATGAAAAGAGAACATGAACATTTTTAGTGCATCCTCAAATAGCCTGTAATTACTGCTATTTAGATTTGCACCTTAATAAATACAATAAACATCTCCATGGATGAACATATGAAACAAAGAGGCTTATAAGAATATGTACCTGTCCGTGGCTGTACAGATAAAACTTCCCATTGGTTTTATTCTACATGAAATATATGTACATCCAAAGCTGGAGTCCACTTTCAAATAATAACTACTGTATTATGTGATTTGCATAATTGTCCTACGGCAAATCTTCCATTACCATCGTACTACTTCATTTGACTTCATATCATGACGATTTCTTTCAATTAATGTAACCTGAGAACAAGCTTAGAAAACCTACATAATTTCCTGTCATGTTGAATATAAATGGTAATCTGTCAAAGCATTTTAATATATTTCCCTCACTGCCCAAAGGCATATTGAGGATGCAAGTCATTTACTAGACAGAGTACAGAGGATGTCTAAAAAGCTTGTGCCCAATGAAACGAGAATTGGCAAAACTCTAATGAACTCATGTTTCAAGAACTATTAAGTGCAAAACAATCCATGTGTTCCTTAGTACTTTTTAAACTAATCTGGCAAAAAAACTGTTGTTGTCTCTTAGAAACTCATCAAACTAGGTATTTATAGAGCAACATGATCAAAACGTCTCTAAAGTCACCCTCCTTATAGTCCCCAATACCTGTAATAAAGAAAAGATGTACATGTCAGTTCAGAAGCTCTAGAAGCACAGGGTCTAGATGGGTTTGCCAGTCTCTTACTGTCATGATCAGGTGTCAGGCTTGAAGACCAGGTGCTATTGCAGTAGCAGAATTACCACCGACCAGCAAGATAGGTACACAGGTAGTAAACCTGGTGAATGATGCAGGCTCCCCTGAGGTGCGGAGACTAAGTACTAACCAGTGTTCCTCAAAGCTCCTGATAGTGGATATGAATTTTTTACCAGGTCGCAATCCTCAAGATTGCCCCACCAGGAGGTGGTCAAGCCGGGGTCCAGTAGCGGATAAGCAGATAGGGATCAAACAGAAGTGTAGTCAGTAAACAAGCCAAAAGGTCAGTAAGGATTAGTAGTTGGGATCAGGCAGATGCATAGTTGAGGAGCAAGACAAGGGACGATAAAGAGTGGTAGAAAAATATGGATGACAGCAGGGAAAAGAGGAGCAAAATGCTGGCTGGAGAGAGAGAACATTAATCTGGTAAATAGGAAGTGCAGAGACATGGCTTAAATTTAGGAAGATCGTGGGAGGAGCAGACAGTTCAGGGTTCAAAGACAAACACATTTCAAGACAGGATCATTTAAGGATTTGTCCAGGGAACTGTCCAGCATTCCAGGTAGCTCAGCAAGAAGAGGCATTGCCTGAAACTGTTGAAGTTTCGGTTCAGACCCTGACACTTACTGAGCAGGATTATCGCAGTACTGCACCTCCCCCGGTGACCTGCATATGGACTGTAAATTAATTAGTTTATAGATGGGTTGATCTGCAGTCCATAGACATCTGTGAAGCTCTTTAGCTCAGGCGCTTTCTTGCCTGATAAAAGATCTGTTTTTCTTACTTTCAGTGTTGGACATTTGCAATGCACTAGTGGATAGTGTTTCAGAGGATGTGGTTGTCAGCATTGTTGCTGCTTTGTCACAAGCCTGTAATCACACCTAGCGTGCCCATTGCTTTTGGATTGACAGAACTGACTGTGATGCTGAAGCTCTACCACTGTGATCTGCCTGGAATGTGGGTGATACAAGTAAAGGAGGATTTGACTGACCCAAGTGTGTTTTTTTACAAAATTACCGTATTTATCGGCGTATAACACGCATAGGCGTATAACACGCACCCTGGGCCAGATTCACAGAGCCGTAACTCCTGTCTAACTGGTGTTAGACTGGAGTACTTTCAAATTACGTGCGCCGTATCACTAGTTTGAATCCTCAAACCATGATACGGCGGCGTTGGGCTTCGATCTGACAGGCTTACGTCTTCGTAAGCCTTCGGATCTACGCTGCAATCTTTTTGCGGCCGCTGGGTGGAGTTTGCGTCGTTTTCAGCGTCGGGGTATGCAAATTAGTTTTTTCCGGCGATCCACGAAGTTACGAGCGTCGTTCGTAATCGCTTACGTCATTTTTTTGCTGCGTAAAGTTAAACCAGCTATTAGCTGGTGTAACGTTACGCAGCCCATGTTAAGTATGGCCGTCGTTCCCGCGTCGACTTTCAATTTATTTTTTATTTTTTGCGTAAGTCGTTCAGGAATAGAAATGTACGCAAACTACGCTACTCAAACAACGAATGAGATAACGACGTGATTTTGCACAATGCACGGCGGGAAATTTCTGAACGGAGCATGCGCAGTTCAATCGCCGCGGGAACGCGCCTAATTTAAATGCCTCACGCCCCCTAATCGCGTAGTTTGATTCCGCCGGGAGAAATACACTACGCCGCCGTACCTTACAGGCCAAAATCTCTCTGAATTCCTCGTAGAGCCAGGTAAAATACGGCGGCGTAGAGTATCTCTGATACTCTGCGGCAATCTAATTCTACCTGAATCTGGCCCCTTATCTTTAAGAGGGAATTTTCAGGAAAACAAATTTCCACAGCCCCCTGCGTATAACACGCAGGCACAGTTTACTCTCTATTTTCAGGGTAAAAAAGTGAGTGTTGTACGCCAATAAATACAATATTATTATATATATAAAATAATATTTTTTTACTTTTTAAAGCTCTTGCATCACACAGTAACTGGACTTTGAGTATGTAAGTATGTTTCACTACAAATTGGCACAGTTGAAATATGGCTAAAGGACTGCAGATTAGAAACAAGCTTGATAAAAAAGGAATGTTCCTACTATTTTGGAAACAGAAAAGTAACACTAATGAAGATAAGTTTGATTCCTGTGTCTTCACTTTAGTTAGTTTTTTAATGTTCTTTGGAGAGTTTACAAATTCGGCTGAAGAAGCTTGTTAAGGAGACAAGATTAACTGAAACAATGGCACAAACTTTTGGTATACTAGTATAAAATAAAATTATCAGTCATAAAACAATCAAAATAGACAAAAATGTGAGAGTTGAACTCTTGAAATTGCACTAGGAAGCTGTAAATACGAGGGGGACATGCAAGGTAAATAAAAAACAGCATTTTAGCTTGCACATGATTGGATACTAAATCAGCAGAGCTTCCCCTCCATTTCAGATCTACCCCTCAGATTTACAGCGACTGCACTAAACTAAAGTTTAGGGATACTAGCACCACAGGACCAAGTGCATAACGTGTTTAAACTTTAAACAAAAAGGTTTTTATTTGTAAGCAAATCAAAAATAAAGCTTCATTCAGCACACAGCATAAAAATATAAAACAAAGTCCGCTTATCTTCAGCATAAAATAAAGTCTGCTTATCTTCAGCACAAAGAAAATTAAACATACAGTTTGTGGACGGGTCTTCATCCCAGAGTTTTTAAGAGTCCTTGTTGAATCTTTAGCAGCCTCCAACAGATACACATCTCACCAAAACAGGTGTATTAACATACTCCTTCTCACCACCACCTCTAGCACTACTTCCTGTCTTTTATGATCTGCTTCCTGGAGGCCTTTGTGCTGAATCCCTGTGGTCAGGGGTGGAGGCTCTTTCCCACCCGAATATCACGTCAGAGCCTTTTTGGTCCCAAATAACTCTCTATTAAGACAGAGAGGACTGCGAGTCAGTCCTCTCCTGATTAACTCTACTCCCAGGAATTCCTCACCCATTCTGGGTGACCCATTGAACACTACCACACTTACCTTAAAAGGGACCATACCCCAAATATTGGTGCTATATAGCACCCATCCAGAACCCAACCTTGGCGTCCTGTAGAACTTGTAGTTTGCAATTGTAGTGCAAAGTGGATTTTGTAAATTACCCCCTATGTCTAGATACTTAGCACAACAGATAAAGTGCAGCACTCACAAACACAAAACCCACCCTAATTAAAATAATAAGTAATGAAAAATAATCCTATGAATCACCAACATCTTTCTCTTAATGTCTTCCATTCAATTACTAACCAGGCGCAACCCTGCATAGCTTCCAAGGTTGGATGAGATAAGGCACATTGAGGGTGGTATGGCCAAAGGCCTTTTTCCTAATGTCTACTGAGAGAAACAGCAATAAACTGTGAAAAGCATAAATCAACAAAGTACACTAATCCAGGAATTAATATAGAGGCATATACAGCCAGGGCTGCTGATAGACCAGTACAACCAGCCCTGTTGTACCAGGCCTGCCCAGATCAGCTACACAGGGGAGCCTGAGCAGCATGACAATGTGTTACTGCATTTAAAAAATAAGGTTTTCTAAACTTTTTCCCACTTCCACTTGCTTACAGAGTGGGTATATTATTTTCCTGGGCGTCATCTGGTCAACACTATTCTATTAGTCCCAGCTGGTGGAGTGTTACTGTGATTCTCCGTTCGGCTCCCGGCTGCAATTCTCACCAGATGTGAAGAAGTTGAGCGGCTGACAGGGAAGAGCAGGAGGAGATTGTGGCTGCCCTAGACACAGTGAGTGGGTAATAGAGGATAGAATACTCATTATGCATCTCACAGCACAGCAGGTTACAATCATCACACAGGAAGCACAGCAGGGTCTGTGTCATGGCTCTGTATCACATTGCTTTTGGGTGCTAACTTTGTTATGGTTGAATGGTTACAGTCTGTTATATACAATACAGCCATAAGTTCAGTCAGCACCCAACAGCCATATGGCATAGAGCCATGACAGAACCATGATAAAGCCATGATAGAGCCCCTGCTTACTGTGCTGCTTGTGTGATAATTGTAATCTGATGATAATAAGAAACATGATACTTTAAACTTCATTTGGGGGAGCAGTAAACATGTAGTAATGATCGAGATATAATTTTTTAGTCCCATCAACCCTGAACAAAGTAAAAGTAATCGTAGTGGCTAAGAAGCCCCTGGATTACTTTTACAGGCAGTGGAAGGGGGTCCCATCACCACCATTCCTGCTTTTAAGATGTGACCAGTAGCATTCAGTTACTGGGACACAGTGAGAGGGATAGATGACATTCCTCCTACCGTGTGACGTCAGAAACCAGAAGTGAAAGATTTTATCACTTACGGTTTCGGTCTCATGTAAAGGAGCCATTACTGACTTGAACAAGCATCTGATCAAACTGATCTTAGTTTGATCAGATGCTTTGGAGGCCAGAGGACAGATATGGGGTCTAAAAGACCTCATATCTCTCCAAAAAGAGGACCTGTCATGGCCCATGCTATCACAAGGAATGTTGTCCAATCCCTTGTGAAAGCAAAAATTACCAAAACAAATGTAAAGATATAGTGTAAGATTGTTTTTTTATTTGTAATAAATAAAATACAATCTAAAAGAAATTTAAACTGCCCCCTGCTCTTTCATGCTTACTAATTGCAAACACATGCATTAGCACCACACGCATATGTAAATGGCAACAAACCTGCATTTTGCTTCAAGGCAGGGTCAGGAGTGGGGCTGGGGGACGCAGAGAAAGCGTTCGACAGGGTAGACTGGGGTTTCATGTTACAAACCCTGAAAAGTGTGGGTTTTGGACAGAGGATGTTAGAATGGATTGGAACATTATACCAGGCCCCAACAGCTAGGATAAAAATCAATGGGGATTTGTCCCACCCTTTTACAATGAAAAATGGTACGAGACAGGGATGCCCCCTCTCCCCACTCTTATTTGTCTTATCAATGGAACCCTTTTTAGCAAGAATACGTAAATGCCCGGGAATAGAAGGAATCAAAATTGGCGATGACGAGCATAAATTATCGGCATTCGCAGATGATGTGCTCTTCTATATAGTCAACCCTAAAACATCAATCCCAAACTTACTAGACTTATATGGACAATACGGGGAAATTTCAAACTTTAAATTAAATATCAACAAAACGGAAATACTCAAGGTAAACATGTCCAAGAAAGATGTACAAACCCTAAACATAGAATATAAATTCCCATGGGTGAATGAACTCAAATATCTGGGGATTTTTTTGGCAAGCACAAGGAAAAAAATCTACGAAATTAACTATATCCCCCTGCTAGATGAAATAAAGAAGGAAATTTCTAGAATCAAAAATAGACCAATCTCATGGCTAGGACGAATAAATGTCTGCAAAATGGTGTTGGTACCAAAGATTCTATATAAAATGCAGATGATACCCATCAAACTTCCAAAACAACTATTAAGATTCTTAAAAAATCTGATTATGAACTATATTTGGGGGAACAAAAAACACAGGATCTCATTGCAGATTCTTAAACAAACAAAAAACAAGGGGGTACTGGCCGTCCCAGATGTAAAAAAGTATTACGATGCAATAATTCTGTCAAGAGTTGTGGAATGGGCTAGATTTAACAAAGAAAAAAGATGGGTCAGTGTAGAAAACGCACTAACAAAGGTGAGATTGGATAAGGTAATTTGGAACCCCACACAATTTAGGGACCTAGATATAGATACACACGGAATAACAAGAAATGCACTTAAAATATGGGACACTACACAAAAAAAAATGGAAATGAAGTTTAATTCTCCACTAATTGCATTAAAAGATAATGAATATTTTCCACCAGGGAGAGTAGAGGTGGCGGGGAATTGGATAAAAAAGGACACGGCACAGCTAAGAGACATTATGCACCAAGGTCACTTACTAACACTAGAAGAATTAAATAAAAAAAAAGATATTTTTATGACCTTAAATATCTGGAGGTACCAACAGCTAAAACACTTTATTCAAAAACTACCCCAACCTATAAGAACCGAGGACCAGTTTTTTTAGAAAAACTGTGTACTGGGGAAAGTGCCAAAGGAACGATATCAAAGTTGTACAAGATCTTGCTACAGTTAGAGGAGCCAGAGGTACCCCCATTTATTAAAACATGGGAGAGGGAGTTAGGGACACATCAAGATAGGAGCACAATTGAGAAAATTTTAAAACTGACCCACACATCAGCAGTAGATAGCCGGACGGCCGAAATGAATTTTAAATGTTTATCAGGCTGGTACATTACGCCCGCAAAATTAAGTAAATTTAAGACAGGTAACTGTTGGAGGGGATGTAGCTCTCGAGGAACAATGGCCCATCTATGGTGGGAATGCCCCAAGGTAAAAAATATACTGGGAGAACATCCTGGGGTTAGTGGAAGAAATCACGAAGAAAAAAAATCAAAAGAGACCCATGGACGGTCCTCTTCCACGGAGGAGCTGAAGGGACAAAAAAATATAGAGAATCCCTGGTCCCCCACCTACTGAATGCTGCTAAGAGGTTGATACCCAGGAAATGGAAGGATATAGAATGTCCCATGGTATGGGAATGGATTGATTCCGTAGAAGAAACATATATGATGGAATATCTCAGGGGAAACACAGAAGAAACTAGTTGTAACAAAAAATGGGAAAATTGGAAATTTTTTAAAAGATCATGGAGCTATATAGAAAATCTATGGGTAGAAGTCTAAAGTTTATAGTTGATCGACTCGCACAATTTAAAGTGTAAAGTGTAACATAAATCTTCTATAGAAGAAGTAAGAGTAAGCAAAAGGTGAGGAGGGAGGGGGGGGGAACAGGGGGAGGGGTTGGAAAAGAAGACATAGACCCCAAAAGATGCATAAACAAAAGGAATTCAAGGAAAAAAAAATAGGAACTGAAAAGAAAATTAACTTTAAGTAATAAAAGTTACCACAGATGATGCTAACTTGAATAAGAGACGAAAAACAAGCACCACCCCGTGAGCTGGTCTCTTGTGTGCTTTCAACGGCTGAATGTGGTAAAAAAAAAAAAAAAAAGAGTGGGCTGGGGGTGCAGGCAAGGGCATGGTTAAAGGGGGCCCTGTCAGGTAGGCTGTATGGGGCCCCATCTGTGTCTATTCACACAGAATGCAGGACTCGGCCCTGCCCCCTGTCACCATGTCATTGGATTTGATAGACAGAAGCGGGAGCCAATGGCTTTGCTGCTATTAATCTATCCAATCTGGACACAAGACACCAGCTAGATTGAGGTCAGGTAAGTAACTGGGGGGCTCGGGGGGCTGTAGCACCATAGAACGTTTTTCACCATAATACATAGAATGCATTAAGGTGAAAAACCATGAGGGTTCAGCCTCCACTCATTCACAGAGACACCTGGAAATTAGTTCAGCAGGATAGATGCACATATGATAAAAGAGGCACTCCATACAGTGTAAAACCATCCATAAACAAACGTATTAAGTCTAAGCACTTACACATGTTCAGAAGTAACACAGCATATCACATGGTACAGCAACATGGAATTACAGCATTAAAGATGGCCACCCTTGCTTCACACATGTTCAGTAGCATGCATCCTGGTCCACCCTACCAGTTTTATCACAAATTACATAATAATTTTTTTCTTAATTTTGAATTTAAGTTTGTGAACACTACACTTGTTATATACCTATACCCCATATATTCCATTATGGGGTTCAAGGGGATCATACCTGAGCTCTGCATACAAAACATAAAAGTTATAACAAGGCAGACATAAATAAAAAAAACTCCTTTTGGTGCACAATCTTGTCCCTTATGCTGGCTTGTACAGTCTGGTTTACTGAAATGTTAGCATCATCCCTTGTATTACACTTATCACTGTTATAGCATTTATTAATTAGTACATCCAAAAACACAGATTTTTTTTTATCAAAGAGTTTCTTGATTCTACTATTTTTTGGAAGTACATTAGATTACAGGGTGCCTCACAGTACAGTGGCCCCCATGATCTATTAATAATAAATAATAGTAAGTTATTTCTCCTTAGGCATGCTGTTTAAAATGTAGGCAGCCAAAAAAGTTTAATTTCTGAATAATAGTTGATGAAAGTTCAGGTCTAAATCTGGCAATACACAAAAGAACATGATGCATCACTTGTTCATGTAAGAACTACATTTCCTATTTCTTTAGAATTAGTAGCTAAGAGTATACTTAAAGGAGTTGTAAACGAAAAAAAAAAATTGCCTAAAATTAATGTCTGCAAGGAAGACAGACAGAATAGTGTAATGATTCTGTTAACAAACGAGTAAATACCTATTAAATTTCTTCATCTATTTCACCTCCGGCATTCTAGTTTCTGTTCTTTCATTCACTTCCTGGTTTGCATCACTTGTTCATGTAAGAACTAAATTTCCCAGTATGAATTGCGGCACGCCCAGTAATTCACACCTCCTTGAAGTCTCTAACACGTAGAGAGCGTCCTGCCGCACAGATGTAGTTCCCAGGAGGGGGCGAGCACGTTACTGACCACCGCAGTAAAGCCCCCCTTCACGGTGGTGAGTAACAATCAGACAAGCAGGAAGTGAACAGAACAGAGAAGAAATAGAGCAACTTCTGAGCAAAAACAAACAATGAGGAAGTGAAAAGAGGAATGTCTGCAGGTAAGGAGGATGCTTATTATGAAAAAAAAAAAATCCTTTACAACCCCTTTAATTAAAGCATGTTGGACTCAGCTACACTAAGTCAGCCTACTGGATTTCCTTTAACCACTTGAATACTGAACACTTTCACCCCCTTCCTGCCCAAGCCAGGAAGGGAAGGAGGTGATTTGAATGAAAATTATGATTTGAATGAAAATTATTCAGTCATACAACACTGTACCAAAATAAAGGTTTTAGCATTTTTTTTAGACAGATATAACTTTCTTTTGCTGGTATTAAGTCACTGTTTTTTTTATTTTTTTGCTAAATAACCCCCCCCCGCCAGAAAAAAAAACAATGGGCCAGATTCAGAGAGAATTAGATTATCGTAGCGTATCAGAAATACACTACGCCGCCGTTTTTACCTGGCTCTACGTGGAATCCAGGTAGATTTTGTCCAGTAAACGACGGCGGCGTAGTGTATTTCTCCCGTCGCAATCCATCTACGCGAGTAGGGGGCGTGAAGCATTTAAAATAGGCGCGTTCCCGCGGCGATCGAACTGCGCATGCTCCGTTCGCAAATTTCCCACCGTGCATTGCGCAAAATCACGTTGTTACGTCATTCGTTGTTTGAGTAGTGTCGTTTACGGACATTTCTATTCCCGAACGACTTACGTAAAAAAAAAAATTAAATTCGACGCGGGAACGACGGCCATACTTAACATGGGCTACGCACCGTTAGACCAGCAAAAAGCTGGTCTAACAGTACGTAAAAAAAAATAGACGTAAGCGATTGCGAAGACCGCTCGTATCTTCGTGGATCGCCGTAAAAACTCATTTGCATATCCCGACGCATCAAAATGACGCAAACTCCTCCCAGTGGCCGCAAAAATATCGCAGCGTAGATCCGAAGGCTTACGAAGACGTAAGCCTCTCGGATCGAAGCCCGAAGCCGCCGTATCATGGTTTGAGGATTCAAACTAGTGATACGGCGCGCAAAATTTGAAATTACTCCTGTCTAACACCAGTTAGACAGGCGTAATTGCTCTATGAATCTGGGCCAATGTTTCTTCATAAATGTAGGCCAGTGTCTGTGTGAAAGTTATAGAGTTCACAATCTATGGTGTATATACTGTATGTATATATCCTTTTTGGGAAGTGGGTAGTCTTAGATAGTTAGCAAGAGATATGGTGAGTTCTTTTGAAGTTTTACATATTTGTCACAATTTTTTAAAAATAAAAACATTTTATGAAATGTATTTTTTTTTCACTTTTTTTTTAACAGTTTGGGCTCCATTTACAAAGGGGTAGTTTCTTCTTTAAATTTTTTGGTAAAATACCTTATAGTGTTCTTCAAAAAATCTTTTGTAATTCACTAAAAAATGTTACTAAAATACCACATAGACCTGTCTAAGTTCAAGGTCAACCTACAAAAATCGGAGGCGCTGGATGTCTCCTTAACGGAAGCTACCAGAGCCAGCTTACGCCCTTACTTTCCATTTAAATGGGCTACCCGCTCGATCCAATATCTGGGCACAAAAATACCCGCAAACCTAAATGACATTCTCCCCCTCAATTTCCATCCTTTTATGGCAACGCTAACCGCTGACCTTAAAAAGTGGGACTCTCTAGCCCTTTCATGGTTTGGTCGCTGCAACGTACTCAAGATGAACGCAATGCCCAGGCTCCTGTACTTATTGCAGGCCTTGCCAATAAAAATACCTCAGACCTTCTTCCATGCGGTTCGGTCGACGTTCATAAAATTCATCTGGAGGGGTAAGCACCCACGCCTTAGTAGAGCGCTACTACTACGTCCTAAGTTGAAGGGCGGGGTGGGCTTTCCGGATCCGGCCCTATACTATACAGCGGTGCATATGACAAGGGTCGTGGACTGGTGCCGACACAGCACCCTGAAACTCTGGGTGTCATTGGAACAAGAGGCAGCACGGGCTCCACTCCAGGGCTTGCCTTGGGCAGGGAACGGTCAAGTTACACACTTAACTGCCCATCCGTTGATTGGCCCCACTTTGACGGAGGTAGACAGATTTTTCCGACTCTCTAAGTTGAGCAGTTTCCCCTCTCCATTGACACCAATCGTAGGGCATCCTGGGTTCTTGCCGGTCTAACAGATCCGGCCTTCGTATCGCAGAGTCAGTTGGGACTTGTGAGAGCCTCGCGATTTTTGCGACCGCACGGTTGGGTATCTCCGGAGGCGTTGCTTTCAGGAGGGGCCCCTCTTACATTGAACCACTGGAGAATATTGCAGTTATCACACTTTCTTAGATCACTGCCTAGCCCGACTCTTTTCACTCGTCAGCTCCACTCTTTTGAGGAGCTCTGCCTGGGAGAGGGTCCAATTCGGAGGTCCTTATCAACCTCATACAAATGCTTGTTAGACCTCCACGCTACATCGGATCCTCCGTTCGTAGCAAAATGGGAGAGAGACCTCCAGGTCACCTTTACTGAACCTCAAAAGGAGGTTTCTTTGCGCAGAAATCCTCCCTATGCAGTAGATACCAGGAAACCACGTACAAAATTCTGACGCGTTGGTATAGGACCCCGTCGGTTCTAGCTAAAATATTCCCCCCTCAGACAGACCGTTGCTGGCGATGTGGCCTCCACTCTGGTACAATTCTCCATATTTTCTGGGAGTGTCCTACACTAGCCACTTTCTGGCAACCAGTGCTCAAACTCATACACATGCTTACTGACTTTTCGCTGCAGGATGACCCAGCGGCTGTCCTGCTTAACCTTACCCCATTGTCCAGGAAACAATACCATAAATCCCTTCTCAAACACCTCCTTAATGCCGCTCGGGCGTGCATCCCGCCTTTGTGGAAACAACAGTCCGCCCCAACGGTGGCCCAATGGTTCGCGAGAGTGAAAGACATAGAGCAGATGGAGGAGCTGACAGCGGAATTGCAGGATAAGTCTGAGGAACACAAGTCTAGATGGATACACTGGGACCTGTTTCGCTTCTCGGATGAATACCTCCAATATACCTAGTTGAGTCTATCCTTTTGTTTTTTATGGGAGACTCTGCTGCCTGACTGATGCAGGGGAGGCCTTCCTCTGGTTGGTGACCACCCATTCCCCCCCCCCTTTTTTTTCTTTTTCTTTTTTTCTCTTTCTTTCTTTCTCTCTTTCTTCTTTCCTGTTTCTCTTCCAATTCTCCTCAGATATATAATTGAAAATTTGGTGTGTTCAAGATAACACTTTTTACCCAGTTTTAGACTTCCCTCTATGATATGGTGGAACTTCCTGATGGTTTAAGGGTACCCCGCCCCCCCGAGTGGGCTCACCCCAGGTGGACCTGCCTGGGGGGTTATCCCCCAGGGAAATGGGAACGTCTTGTATTTACATATCTGTATTTTTTCGGCCGTTCTTTTTCCTTTTTCTTTTTGTGGCCGTTTTGTGATTGGGCAAAGAGTATGGATAATACCTCGCAAGTTTATTGTTGATTCTGTGAAGTTACCGCTTTATTGTATTTGTGACACATCTTTAAATAAAGAATTAAAAAAAAAAAAAAAAATCTGTCGGCTGGCCAAATCCGTCGGCTCGCCCGTACACACGATCGAATCTGTCTGCTGGGACGGTCGGGCTGACCGTTTCCAGCAGATAGATTTGATCATGTTTATGCAGCCTCATGGTTGATAAGGACGTGTCCTTTAAAACTGATGAGTCATTAGCTGTCAGTGGGGGTCCTGCTGACAGCTAAATGTAACAAAAAGAATTACCAGCATTAAAAAATCTGGAGAAAATTGCGTTGGGTCCCCCGAATCTATACCGGACCCTGAGGCAAGGTAACCCCCTTGGGAGGTCGCTTCCCAGGGGGTTATCTTAAGCGTGGAGGAGCCGAGAGAGTCGGCGAGGAACCCCAGAACAGGAGGATTGTGGCCACTCTGTGTAAAATGAACTGCACAGTGGAGGTAAGTATAACATGTTTGTTATTTAAAAAAAAAATCAAACCTTTACAACCCCTTTATATCTTGTATTTTTTATCACAATGATTTCCCATGTGGAGCTGGTAATTTTATTGAAATTATCAGCATCAGTTATTTTTTGTCAAATGCAGTATTTAGTGACCACACCTATTTTTAAAGATTTTAAAGGTTTGGTGTGGCCCTGACCCAGAATATCTTACAGAACTGAAGCTGTCAAGGCTGAACTGACTTTCAGTTTCCTTTCAGCAGGACTGGTGTTAGTTGTTATGAAGGTTATGATTATAGGACTGATGATCCTGTTTCTGATTTTGGTTTGTAGACTGTTGGCAATACCACTAGTTGTAATTATGTGGTGAAATTGCGCTCCCCTATATTTGGTGTGACCTAGTGTTAAATATATTTATAATCACCTCCTATTACTATAAGGTGGAGTGTTTACCTCCAGAAACAATATACTCCACTACAGTGTACAATGTTGTGTTACAAATAAATGAATGAAATAAACGTGAAAAAAACGTGAAGAAACCAATTTTTTGTTATGATACACTGGTATGTGCTCTCATATTTCATATACCTCTATGTTAAGTGAACATAAATCATACACCTGTATTTTTATATGTAAAAAACTATAAACACATCATTATAATTCATATGGGGTGGGTAGTCCAATATTTTCCTCCTAGTCAATGTCCCATATAGATAATCAAATATACATATAGTTGGTGTGCTCCTCTGTGATGTATTCAAATTACAATCAAGTTGTCACCACTTAGTGATATCCCATCACCGTTGAAAATGGCCACTCACCAGATGTCGTATTAACCAGAGCCTTTGGTTCATTACTTAGGATAACCACTCCTATGTTAGGTATTCCGCCTGCTGCCTGATGCCTTGAATGTGGAATGGGGTTTCACCTTCTCCTTATTTATTAAAACAAATAGGTAATGCACTCACATTTGGTAGTGCCTATGCACCAGCACCAAGCTTCTCCAGCCGTGTATGCAAAAAATAGATGGGGTAACAAAGCCGTTCCTCTTATAGCCCCCCAGCTATCTTACAGTCTGTATGTATAACCGTGTTGTTCAGCAGCCTCTACGCGCTTCGCAATCAGTGTTGCATCCTCAGGAAGCTGCTGTACTGCTCTTATCTGACTGTATTTATAGCCCTTCTGTGCTAGTTGTGATTTGAAAGTGCCCGCCCCTTGTGTTTTCCCGGAAATGCGCCGACCGGAAGTGCTGTGACCGCCATATTGGTTTCTGGAACTGCCGTCCATGTTAGTTTTATTAGCCCTTATTCCTTTCCTTCTTTCCAATAGCTCACCCTTACTATCACAGGGGAATGTCCTAGCTGTATCCCCGTGTACCCTCCATTTCCTTTTTCCTCGATCTTTATTGCCGTCTATTATCCGTTCGGCGGTGTTCCGTCCGACCGGATGTGGCGGCTCCGCCATCTTGGTGCACCCGTTTTGTGTGTGTACTGCGGAATCGCCGCTGCGCAGTAAAGAGATTCTGACACTGTTCCTTCGGATGTGGTAATTTCTCCGGCCGGAACTGCTATTGCCACCATTTTACTAAGTACTTTTCCAGCTTATATGTGCCATTACTTGTATTGGGTATTCTGCGGCCGGAAATGCTATTACCGCTATTTTGCTGTATCCCTCTCTGATTTACATTTGCCAGTACTTATATTACAAAGTGTATGTTAATCGCTCCCCTTTCCTGTTGTTTATATGGGGATATCCAATTAATTCAGTAATCCTTTTGCATACACAATTGGGTCACTTTTATAATATTTTTAAAATTCAAAAAATCTACATCGATCTATGCACATACTTTTTTTTAACAGCACCATCTATTTACAGTATGTTCTACTGCAGAATAAACCTGTATATATATATATATATATATATATATATATATATATATATATATATAAAGACCCATAAAAAATATACATATATACATATACAAAAAATATCTCTACCATAAAAATATATAAAAAATGAAATATGATTAACATTAAAAATATTAATAATCATCTATAAAGCAGTTGACATCTAGTTCTATATTCATTCCATATGGTGTCATTGGGCCAGATTCAGGTAGATGGGAGCATCTTTGCTCCAGAGTAACGCTTCTCATTTACGTTACTCTGAAGACCCTTTCAGCGCAAGTACTGTTATTCACATAGCAGTTGCGCGTAAACTTGCGCCAGAGTAACGATAATGCGCTGGCGTAACCCGACGCAAGTGGAAGTGGGTGTGATCATATGTAAATGATGGGCGGAGCCCAGCGCAGAGGCTTACGTTCAGCGCATCATCCACGGAGCATGCGCAGTGAGTGCGGCTCCACTCGCCCCCTTGTGCGCATGCTCACAACTTCCGTCGGCACCACTTCCCGTGAAACGTCAGCGCAATGCGTTCCGCTGGGCGCTTAAAAGCGCAGGCGGAAACGTCATTCCGGCGCAAAAGTATATCCATTTCCCCCCACCCCAGGGAAGATACTTTTGCTCTGTAATGGCTGCTCCTGCTACCCCCAGAGAGAGGAGGAACCTTAATTTTAATTCCCAGGAGGTCTCGGTTATCATCTCAGCGATGGAGTCTGTGAATGATTTGCTTCATGGGAAAAAAAGCCGCAAGACCACCCGGGAAAGGAAGCAGGGCATCCTGGAGTCCATTGCTGCCAGGGTGAATGTCTTGGGGTATTCCACCCGGACTGCTGGGGACATTCAGAAAAAAATAAACGACTTGCGGCGCAAGGTCAAGGGCAAGGTGTCCACCATCAGGAGGCATGAGAGGGGCACAGGTGGTGGTCCCCCATGTCCTGTCACCCTGACCGCGGAGGAGGAGGTGGTCGCACGCTGCCTGGAGAGGGAGCAGGTGGAGGGGGTCCCAGGCTATGACTCCATGGAGGAAGGCTCCAGGACAAGGTAAGTGTTTTTTATCCCCTATTTGATTTGTTGCATTTGGGGGGGGAGGGTACATGTGCCAAGTGTGTGGGACCACCAACATGTGTCTGCTTTGTGTCATCCACAGATGACGGAGCTGGGCCATCATCGGTCAGCGTCCATTCCACCCCATCCCCCCCACGCCATCGTGTGCCCGAGCCCCTGGGTGGTGAAGAGGTGGTGGAGGAGAGTGGCCACACCACACCTGCCGAGGTCGTTGAGGAGGAGCCTGCTGTGGCAGAGCAGGACTTTACTTTAGTTTTGGAGGTCTCCTCCCCTTCTCCTGGGCCATCTGTTATCCCCTCCCCCATCCTTGGAAGCCCCTCAAGGGTGACTCCTTCACCCCGGGGACAACCATCTTCTGGCCCCAGGAAGGCGACCCAGAAGACCAGGGGGGTGTCGGATGTTGTCCAGGACCAGTTGGCGAGGGATCACGCCAGACAGACTGAACAAATGGGGGCCATAGTTGGCCACTTACAGAAAGTGTCTGACAGCCTGGGCTCCGTTGCCCAGATAAGCAACGCAGTCCAGGATGTCAGCTGTAATAGCGCTGCAGTGGTCACCAGTTTGGGGGAGGTGCATGGTGAAATTACGCAACTCACTGCAGCAGTCCAGGCCAACACTGCTGCCATCCAGGCCAACACTGCTGCCATCCAGGGTAACAGTGCTGCCATCCGGGACCAGGGGAGGCTGAGTCGGCGGGCCCAGCATTACCAGGTCACCCGTCAGCTCCGGATGCAGGCCCAGACAAACTCCTACCTCGGCCGGATAGCCATGGCCTTGGAGGGCATGCAGGCCACACCTGCCAGGAGTGGCCCACCTGGGGATCAGCCACCTCCAGATGCCCCCCCACCCCCACCCACTCCATCCAGGCAGCTGAGGAGGCAGACAGGGGCCCCCAGAAGAAGCCCCCGGCATCCCCAATGAGGCTTTTTTTTTGTTTTGGTTTCTATGATTTGTTTAAAAATACTCAGGTTATGAGTTTTTGTTTATTTTGTATTATTTATTTTATACTCAGGTCATGAGTTTTTGTTTATTTTGTATTATTTATTTTATACTCAGGTCATGAGTTTTTGTTTATTTTGTATTATTTATTTTATACTCAGGTCATGAGTTTTTGTTTATATTTTTTCTCAGATTATGAGATTTTGTATTTCTTTTTTTACTGCACATGGTCAGGAGTGCAGGGGACAGTGTGAATGGTGTGTGAATGTGAGAGGGTGGCACTCCTGACAGTAAGGGGTGTCACCCTCGGCCGTGGTGGTGAAGTTAACCCCACGGCTGTATGAATGACGTGTGAAAGGTGTATGAATGGACAGTGACATCATTGGGGCCTTGACGCTGGCGTTGCTGCTCCCAAGTCCTACATGCTGGACTTGGGCTAATCCAATGTGATGTGCATGTGGTGTGTGTGATCTAGGGACATCAGTGGTGTACACGCGTGCATTGTCCGTGTGATCAATGTTTTGGTTTAGTGTCCAAAGATGCCTACGGCGAGGACCCTCCTGACTGCTCTTCCATCAGCAGACTGGGTGTCCTCTGGCAGGTGGGGACTGTGTGGGTCGGGGGTCAGGTCATCACGTATGTCAATCTGCAGGCCTTTTCTCATAGCAAAGTTGTGCAGAATGCAACATGCACCGATGATCTGACACACAAAGGTAGGGGAATACAATAGGGTCCCCCCGGACTTATCCAGGCAGCGGAAACGGGACTTCAGGAGCCCAAATGTTTGCTCCACCACTGCACGGGTTTTGATGTGTGCTTCATTGTATTTTCTCTCTCCTCTGGTTTGGGGGTTCCGAAAAGGAGTCATTAGATGGGGTCCTAGTGCATATGCAGAGTCACCTGTAAGGTAAAAGACAGGAGAATGTTAGTCATGCATGTGCCACTTCTGTTGTGCATCACGGGAGGGGATAGTCATGCCTGACTCCCATGTCACTCACCAACCAGCCAGCTGTCCCCATACATGTTCTGGTTAAATTCTGCTGGGATGGGGCTCTGATTGTATATGAAACTGTCATGGCTGGAGCCGGGGTGTTTGGCACGGACGTGCCATATGAGGCGTTGGGCATCGGCTATCACCTGTACGTTGATGGAGTGCCGATTGCGGTATATGTGCTCTGTGGCACTGGGGGGCTGTAGGGCCACATGTGTGCAATCAATGGCCCCGATGGTGCGTGGGAATCTGGCAATGCTGTAGAAATCTGTCATTGCCTTCAGCCGCAGCTCCTCAGTGGTGGGTCTGATGAACTGGTTGGACATGCGTCTGAGGATTGCAGGGACAACCTGGTGCACACATCTGCTTATGGAGGACTGTGACATCCCAGCCACCACTCCACTTGTACGCTGGAATGATCCAGTTGCAAGGAAATGAAGTGTTGCCAGGACCTTCACCAGTGGCTGCACTGCTTGTGAGCGGTGTGTCTTGCTGGTGATGTCACCCTGCAGGGTTGTGGTTAGTTCAAGTATTGCATCTGGGCTGAATCTGAAGAGGCGATACACCTCCTCATCCCCCATGCCAAAGAGGCTCATACGAGTGCGGTATATCCTCTCACGTGCCCGCCTCCTTCGTTCCGGGGGACCCATCAGTAGTTCGAGGACCACAATTGCTCCTGGCATGTTGGCACACAGAGGTGTTGTCCTTGCAAGTGTGGTTGTTCAGCTAGCTCCTATCGTCGGTAACGCTGCTGTAGCTGCTCTCCTGCTGACCTCTGACCGTCTGGAGTAAAGATAAAGCAGCCTTTTGTAGAAATAACTTTGCGTCGGACGGACGAGATACGCGTGGCGCATGTAGCCAGCGTATGGTGCTTATCCCTCATTTGCATATTTGCAGGGGAAATCAATAGGCGCGACTGATGCGCCAAACGAAATTATGCGCTGACGATACTCTGGCGTCGGAACGTTCCGCCGGTCGCAAATGCCGCGTCTTCGGGCGCATCTAGTTTGGTGGGTACGGGCACATAGAAACGACGGCGCATCTTCACAGTTACGCGGCGCATATCGAAATACTCCAGCGCAAGTGTTGCTGAATCTGGCCCATTGTGTTTAATTGAAATATTCAATACGTTTCATTATGGGAAATCTCCCTTCTCATGTTAGAATTTCTCCAGCTCTTTTCTATTTTATCTATGGCAAAGAATTTTAGATGTTTGGGGTTTTTCTGATGTACATCCCTAACGTGCTTTGAAACACTGTGATATTTGTACCCCTTTTTAATGTTTCTAACATGTTCCCCTATTCTTACTGCTAGTTCCCTTTTAGTGCATCCTATATACTGTAGTCTGCAACTACATTCTAAAAGGTAGGTTACGTGTGTACTCCGCCATGTTATTAGTTTTTTAATTTTGTATTTTTCTTTCGTGGTGTTCGATTGGAATTCCACGATTTTTTTACTTATTTTGTTGGTGAGTGTACGTGGTTTACATTTCCCGCACCTATAGAACCCCTTTTGATCAAAAAATGTTGTTAATTTCTGGGGAGGGGTCTGGGACATTTTTTACAATGACATTGTGTATCCCTTTGGCTCGTCTATAAATGAATGTTGGTCTTGGGGGAAGGATTTTGTTCAACTGCAGGTCTTGATGAATAATTGGCCAATACTTTCGTTCAATTTCTTCAAGTTTTTTGTACTGAGTATTGAATCCCGTAATGAATGGGATGTTTTTCTTCTCCTTGTTTGTTTTGTTTTTAGTTTGAAGTAGGGATTCTCTATTTCGGTGGCCTATCTTTTCTCTGATTTCTAGATCTTTTCGTACATACCCTTTATCGATGAATCTGTCAATACCACTAGTTACTGTGGAAAAAAACATGTATAAATGAAACGAGCACAAACGACCAAAGGATAAAAGAGTCCAAATTCACTTGTTAGTTTGTAGTAAAAAAACACCCAATACATTTTGTGGATCAGAGAAACTTTCCTTCATCTGGACTTCAGTTAAAATAAAAGCCTTGAATGGACTCGAGACAGAGCTTTATTGTATGAATCTGTGCAGGGTAGCTAATTGCTGGATCCGGAGAGTTACTGGCCAGCAGTATCTGCGTGAGCAATTGAGATTTGTTTCACAAAGTTTTATGCTATTTTAACTGAAGCTCTGATGAAGAGGGAGTTTCTCTGACCCCAAAAATGACAGTGAGCTCTGCAAATGTTTTTGCCCTTACTACTTTGTATAAATTCAAAGTCCCAGCACCTCTTAAAGGTTTTTTTCTTCATTGGAGTCTACTAGTCACTGTAGAAGCAGGGATGCTTGCTTTGTTTTTGGATCCGTTCTGGTTGTAGAGTTGCAAATTGTTATGATGCTTTGGTTTGCTTTGTTATGCCTGGCTCTTGGTTCATTTAGTGGTCTCACGAAGCCTTGTGGCCCTCTTTGTAGTCTTGGTGGTCTTAGAGATAATCATGTATAGTTTCCCCAGGTAAATTTAGGTGATCCAGAATGTCAGATGAGGCATCATAGGGGCTGAATTTTGAGTTTATATGCCAGCAAATACAGTATAGATTTGTGGCTTCCTTTCTAGCCAGTAAACATAGACATGCAGCTAGAAAGATCTCACACCTATGTTTTGCATAAAATATTTCCAAAAATAGCTAGTCTTCAGTCTTGACAATTAAGGCCAATGTTTTAGCACATCATAGAACATTGGATAGTGTACACACTGCACATTTATAACCCTAAAGAACAGGATTGAACTTACTTGCATGGCCCCAGGGGGTGCAGGTTTCTAACGGCTGCTCTGTCCTTACAATAATTCAGGATGGAGCCATCATTGGCTGCAGAGAATTTTCAGAAGTTTCTTCTAAATCTGGTTGTTTAAAAAAAAAGAATGCCCTTCTGGTAGGTAGAATTAGCACACTATGCTGCTATACCCATATGTGACAGCATAGTGTTCTTTTTTTGTAAAGCTGAAATTGCTATAGTAGTGTCCTTGCAAACAGGAAAAATTCACAGAACATTTTTCTTGCAAGCATGGAATCTGTTTTCTAAAAGCTCAATTAAGTATTGGATTTTCAAGGCTAATATTCACATGCCATTGAACCTTTTTGGCTTTTGAGGGGCCCATGCACAATCCCTGACCCATGGACTAAAGAATACAGAAGGGATTGCCCTTTTTTTAAAGATATTGTAGATGTGGATTTATTTATTTTTAACAAAGGTAAACTTATCATTTAAACAAGCATAGACTTGTGCAAGATTGAGCCTGATAAAAAAATGCTCATGCATATTAAAAACCTTAAAAACACTACTCCACCGTGTATTACAGGTATTTATATAATGCTTTTAACATATATTGTACTTTCTCATTGGTCCCTGCCCTCAGAGAGCTTCCAAACTAAGGTCCCTGAGTCAAATGCCTACATTACACTTTATTAGGACCTATTTAGAGTAACCACTTTCTGACCGTCCTATAGAAGTTTTGCTGCTGCAAGATGGCAGCTGTGCGCCGCTTTTGCTATAAAGATCGCCGTTCTGACAGGGGAGAAGGGATGGATTCTGTGGCCTAGATTCACGTACATCTGCGCATTATTGGACCGGCGTAGCGCACCGCCTTTACGTTAGACTTGCGCAATTTTGCCACGTAATCACCCTATTCTCGTAGCTTTTGCGCAGGAAATTGCGCACACGTAACGTTTTTCCAGAGGCGTAAGGAGGAGTAATACAAATTGGGAAGGACGTGGGCGTGTTACATTGAAATGAGCCGTGACCCCATGCAAATGAAGGGCCGGCCGGCTCGCGCATGCGCGCTTGAAGGAGACCATGGTCAGCTCCGCTGTGCGCATGCTCACAACTCGGGAGCGGCGCAATCAGTGAAATTGGAAATGGACTAGGGCAACTTTGTGAACTACGCAGACAGCATAAATAGACAGACACAAATGCACTTCCTTTGCAAAAGTACATCCCTTTGTATCCCTCCCTCTACAGCAAGGTGCTTTTGTTTGTTTGTGACGTGTCTTTGAGATATTTGGGGACTGTTTTGCAGAGTGATTTTTGTCTTTTATGTGTTTTCTTTGTTGTTATTTTGTTTAAATTATATTTTTGCTGGGCATTTTTTTTTTTTTTGCTCGTCATTTATTTAATTTTTTTGGTTCTGTTTGTGTATGATTTTGGAATGTGGGTGTGATATTCCTGCGGGAAAAGAGGTGTCACCCTCATTTGTGGTGGAGAAGTGATCCCCAGGTCTGTGTGAATGGTGTATGAATGTACAGTGACATAATTGGAGCCGTGGCATGGCGTTGCAGCTCACAAGTCCTGCATGGTGGACTGGTGCCAATCCAATGTGATGACGATGTGGTGTGTATGTGCTAGGGACCACAGTGGTGTGCATGCATGCATTCTCATTGTGCCATGATTAATGTGTGTGTTTAACGTGCACAGATGCATAATGTGAGCTGGCATGAGATGGGGTCATGAGATGGGGTACCAGTGCATATGCAGAGTCACCTTGAAGGGAAAAGACAGGAGGATGTTAGTCGTGCATGTGCCACTTGTGAGGTGTGCATCACGGGAGGGGATAGTCATGCCTGCCACCCATGTCACTCACCAACCAGCCAGCTGCCCCCATACATGTTCTGTTCGAAATCTGTGGGGATGGGGCTCTGATTGTATATGTAGCTGTCATGGGTGTCATGGGTGGTGCCATGTGTTGGGCTGCTGATGTCCTCCTGCAAGGTTGTGGTAATTCCAGGATGGCATGAGGGGTGAATCTGAAGATGCGAGACACCTCAGAATCACTCATGCCAAAGATGTCTATGCGTGTGTGATATATCAAGTGAAGAGTGAGGGGCTTGTATCAGATAAGAATATTGTATTAGATTAGATTAAATTGTACATTTTTTATAAGCAAATAATAAAAAAAAAAAAACATCTCCCGTGCCCTCCTTAGTGCCATCCTCCGTGCCCTCCTCCTTCTTTGTTCATCTAAAGTCAGTAGTATAGCTATGTGCGACGATGCCCCTGGCATGTTGGCATACAGATTGTTGAGCAACACGTGTGACTGCTGAACTCCTCACTAACAGTGTTGCTTTATCTGACAAGTAGACTTTTTTTCTTTTTTTAGACCAGCTTTTATCAACTCTAATTTTAGACAGGACATTTTGCTGTTGCGCATACTGCGTCGCCTGCGCTGCCCCAACGTTGTTTTGTGGATCCCCGTAAGTCCCTCATTAGCATATTTGACTAGCAAATCAATGGTGTGTCTATCGCACTTTTGCGCGGACGGATGCGCCAGTCTAACGAAATTACGCGGGACAAAAAAAAGACGATTTTTTGCGTATCTCGTTCTGGGGATGCCGCGCAACGAAACGCACGCGCACATTTAGACTTACGCATGCGCATCTCCTGTTGCGCAGGCGTAATCGCTCTGTGAATCTGGGCCTGTGTTTCTACAAAACAGGGACTAGAATCCATTTCTTCCCCTAGTAAAAAAACAGCACACAATGTACATCAAATTACTGGCTAGGCACACATTTAACTCTTTAATCATCCTAGATGTTTAAGCATTTCTCAGCCAGTGTCATTAGTACAGTGACGATGCATAATTTTAGCACTGATCACTGTATTAGTGTCACTGGTTCCCAAAAGTGTCAATTGGTGCCTGATTGTCCACTGCATAATCGCAGTCCCAATATAAGTCCCTGATCGACACCATTACTAGTAAATAAATAAATAGATACATTACCATTCCAGTATATAACCAATAGCATGTAGATGATATAACGTTTGCGCAAACCCATAAAAATACACTTATTGGGATTTTTTTTTACCAAAAAACATGTAGCAGAATACAAATTGGCATAAATTTATGAAGAAATTTGGTGATGCAGTGATGATCAAATACCTCCAAAATAAAGCTCTATTTGTGGGGAAAAATTGCATACATTTTATTGGGGTACAGCGTCGTATGACTGTGCCTTCTTTTCTAGTAACACATTATTATATCGCACAAACTGGCCTGGTCATGAAGGGGGCGTAAATCTACCAGAGGTCAGGTGGTTAACATATCAGCAAGTCTTTTAGAATATCCATGACAGCTCATTCACTGTGCTGGGAGCGTGCAGTAAGGGCACTCTTGGCACAGAGATGGAGGCCAAAGGATGCAATAATGTGGTGTGTGGGTGATAAAGTCACACATATGCATTATGTAGGCAGCAAGAGGTTAAGAGACAGCCGTGAATGAAACCCAAACACCATTGTACAAACCCTAAGAACAACAGATAACCATCAGTTTGCATATACAAAGAAAAGGTAGAAAAGACCAGTAAAACTGAGCATATCCAAGCACGTTTCCCATTTTTAAACCTTTTCTAAAGCAGAAAACAACAGATAAAAACATGTGCCTGTAGCTGATGTAAAAGGATATTAAACAGCATGATCCAAAATAAAAAATATATACCATATATACTCGAGTATAAGCCGAGTTTTTCAGCATTTTTTTGTGCTGAAAATGCCCCCCTCGGCTTATACTCGAGTCACCTTTTTGTGCCTGATCTCCTGGACTTTGGGGACCCGGTACTGGCTGGTCGTAGGTTCCCTGGACCCGCAACTTGGCACACATGTAGCCCCATTTCTCCTCTACAAGTGTGTAAGGTTTTTGTCTGAGGGACCTATGGCTGGGGAGCACAGATTGTTCAAAGCTGGGCACCTCTTCTATAGACTGACATGTTAAACGTCAGTCTAGGCATGGGCACAGTGAGGCATGGGCACAGTGAGGAATGGGCACAGTGAGGCATGCACATGGACT
Organism: Rana kukunoris; assembly: GCA_029574335.1. Taxonomy (NCBI): domain Eukaryota; kingdom Metazoa; phylum Chordata; class Amphibia; order Anura; family Ranidae; genus Rana; species Rana kukunoris. Next base: position 327,480,105 of record CM056052.1, on the reverse strand, counting down.
CAGTGAGTCAATAAGCTTTCCCAGTTTTTTGTGGTAATATTAGGTGCCTCAGCTTATATTTTGGCCGGATTATACTCGAGTATATACAGTAGGTATAAGTAAAAGAGTTGACAATGCAAGATTAGTTATTTTTTTACCTTTATCTGTCAACAAAAGAAAAATCTGTTTGCTAGGTTTTGCAAGCAAGCAGATATTAACACCAGTTGTAAGTCTTACTAGGTTGCTAGTATGCAATGCATATTGCAATGCATATTGCACATTATTACATTCATTTTTTTTTTTTACATTTTTTTTTTTTTTTTTTGCGGTATACTACTGCTTTAAATACAGAGGTTTTGTGCAAGTTAGAAGTAAAGCATGGAAGCATCTGTTAATATCCTAAGTGTTACAAGTGAATGGAATTAATGAAAGAAAAGCTTAGTCTGTAAACAAAATGACTCAAAAGTACTAGATATTAAACTCTTGCTGCCTATGTGATGCATATCAGAGGTGGCAAAGAGGGCAGGCTTTTGTACACGAATTCCCAGTGCAAAATAGAAATGGTATTCTCATTGAGCGGTAACTAATACAGTACTAACATAGAGTGACATTCACTTTCTAGATACCTCCACCTAGTACCAGGGGATTGCAGCTTCTTTCCTATGTAGCCATAATATCATAATTTTTTAAAGTGAGTTTTTATGAAACTATGACTGTTTTAAAAATAATACATTAGCATTTTTGCTTAACTAAATGAACAGGACTATTACAGAAATGTCAATACCATTATAGTCAAGCTTTAAATAATTAAAAAGAGGTATATCAACCCTTATTATATCACTGTTGCATAGCAAAGACTGTTAAATAGAAACAGGTATCAGGAGCTGTGGTGGCTCAACGTGATTGGCACTGCGCTGACAAGCCGTTCACCTCTGCAGCCAAGGGTTCTGATCCCGGTCTTGGCTACATGTGAATTGAGTTTGGTGGTCTCAGCCCGGCTCCCGGTGGGTGTGCTATGCAAGGTACGCCTGTGCTTAGTATGCCCACCCCCCCCCCAAAAAAAAACACCACACTTGCACGCACACAAAATTGGTTTAACACACACGCACTTTGGCCATGAGGTCTCCTAAAATAAAGAGAGGCGAAGGACCTACGGGGCTGGCTGGGTAGACCCCCTCACTCCCTCATAGGGGGAGTCCCTCTGCCCCGTTGGGGTCCCGTTGGGCCCCAGTCGGGCTCCAAAGTGGAGCAGGTAGGGTGGGGTGAGTGGGAGGCCCCCCCTCACACCCGCCATTGCCACCGGCAGCATGGAGAAGGATGGCGATTGCCTCCGGGGGGAGGGTCTGCCTACTCCCAACTCCCGCATTCCGGCTCCTCTCTCTCGAGTTCACGCACAAAAAAAAAGAAACAGGTATCATCAGCCATCTTATAACATTGCTCAAAAATAAAATGGGTTTATACAAATGATAGGACTATTGTGATACCTTAATCTTTTAAAAATAATGTCAATAGATTTGTGAAAAACATATACCACGTATTAAGCAATGTGTTAAGCCATATTCTAAAAAGAAAAAAAATCAGACCTACGTACAATAAATAACATCACAACATGAGCTGCTACCTTCAGACAGCCTGTTTCCTTTCGAGGGCCATACGTTTTACTTATGCCATACTTTAACTATGACAGATTGCTTTATGTCAACGTATAAATGATCCTAAATTACCGATCTCTATCACATTAATGTGGTTTTGAATTTACCTCCAAAACTCCTATTTGGTTTTTCCTACATAAGAGGCACCACAATGACAAGTAAACAAATAAATGACTCCCCTGGTATTACAATTAACAACATTTTTAAGGCTAAATAGACAATTGTTTGGCATTGTATCCGCATTATCCTCATTGATATGTTGGCAGTACAGATATCCCTCACACCTAAAGGTGCCCGTAATATTGCAGGGGTCATCTTTTTTCCACCTATGATGCCTCTGCATTAAACTGTCTTGGCTGTTTGATGCAGCTTATAGTGGTCTTATTTTTTTCATAGACTTTATTAGATAGACTATAGATATAATAATACCGTTTTAAGAATGGTGTTTAATAAATAGCATCCATTTTTACTAATGTATTGACACTATCTTTTGACTGAAGAAGGCATTGCTATAATCCCATGAGTTGTATAAGCAACAAATATTATTTTTGGGCAAATAAACAAAGCTCTTGAAAAAATTGGAAAGATCACTTAAATTTTTTAGCATCGCTACATTGCTTTGCATGATCACCCTGACATGTGCACTCTCATTTGGGGCAAAATCCTGATATGAGGACACATGCATGCCCACAGCACCGGCTAAAACAGCCACTGCTTAGATTGACTACTTGCTTCATTATTTTGCTTTAAAAGAGATGGGTACAAATGCACATTACAAAGATACCCTGATGAACTCACAAAGTTTGGGAAAGCGATGGGAGAGAATGGCCACTCCAGGGTGAGACTTTAATGACAATCAACCGTAGCAGGTATCACAGGTGCAGGCAATGCATTCAACAAGACAGGGACAAAGGATGTTTCTGGACAGCCGCACTCTGAACAATGGTTGCCTTTATTGAAATAAGAACAGCACTACAAGTCACAGCAACCAAAACAAAAACCTGGAAACTGGCGCGTTTCGCACTGAATCTAGTGCTTAGTCATAGTTAGCAAATACAACAAATGATTTCAAATTTATAAATAACCCTCAGAAGACCATGTTACTAAAACCAAGGAGTGTTGGATTATGTCAAATTGGCTAATTGGCTAATTGGCCAATTGATAATTGAAGTATCTTATTGAAAATAACTCCTTGTAGGGAGAATCAAAAGGTGCTTTTACTCAATGTGAATGCACAGGTGTGTAGAGGTGTATGTGTATAAAATGAACAGATTCATATGAATAGACAAAAAATGTGAAAAAAAAGTTGTGTAAATATAAATATAAAACAAATGAACTATCCACCACAGAAAAAAAAGTCACAATAGTATATGGTGTGTATGTATATATATATATATATATATATATATATATTTGTTAAAATGTGTAAAAAAATGATAATTGTAACATGAAAAAATAAACAATGAAATTGAATCCTTCATATATATCAGGCATATGCAATTAGCGGACCTCCAGCTGTTGCAGAACTACAAATCCCATGAGGCATAGCAAGACTCTGACAGCCACAAGCATGACGCCCAAAGGCAGAGGCATGATGGGACTTGTAGTTTTGCAACAGCTGGAGGTCCGCTAAATGCATATCCCTGATATATATATATATATATATATATATATATTTATATTTACACTTTTTTTAATCCAACATTCCTGGATTCTACCTTGCTGCAAACATCATCCCCTGTTGCATTTTTCAGTCAGTACCACCCAACGAACCTGACCTATTCAAGTGAATGAGGCCATTCAGCAACTGCCATGCAACTGTTTGCAATGTTAAAGATTGGGGTAAGGTGCTGCAGGCTTTTAGAGGTTAAACTAGGTGGTGAGGAGACAACATAATGCCTCCTCACTGCCTGTCAACTGATCCACTGTGGCGTGCTCTTCAAGAGCAATGCTAGTGTAAATGAGCCCTTATGCTGCGTACACACGATCCGACAACAAATGTTCGATGGGAGATTGTGTAGGCTCCATCGGACATTTGCTGTCGTAATTTCTGAGAACAAAATTTTGACAACTGGTTCTCAAATTTTCCGACAACAAGTTTTGTTGTCGGAAATTCCGATCATGCGTACACAATTCCGTGCATGTTTGGAATCAAGCAGAAGAGCCGCACTGCCTATTGAACTTTATTTTTCTCAGCTCATCGTACGTCTTGTACGTTCTTGACATTCGGAATTTCCGACAACATTTGTGTGACCCTGTGTATGCAAGACAAGTTTGAGCCAACATCCGATGGAGAAAAATCCACGGTTTTGTTGTCGGAATGTCCGATCATCTTTACGTGGCCTACTGTATGTGTAAAATAGCTGTTATTGACACTGGGATTTCATTTGACTGGCTGACAATATTCAGGCTGGACTGGCAATAGGGTAACACACAGCATGCCTTCAAACCAGATAGGTTTATTCCCTTTACGAATATCGATCCCATATGTGCAGCAACCTCACACCGTACATTTCTGTTTGAGCACACTTACTGCACGCTACCAGCACAAAGACCAAGCTGCAAATCACAACACTTGTTCCCCGCTAATAAGTGGTAGTTGGTGGTATTTGGTCCCCATCATGTAACCACTGTAAGAGCCAATCACAGTGGTCAAGAGATCGGTTGATCCCCCCAGCATTTAGAACTTTTTAACCTCCCTGGCGGTATGATTCTGTCTGGAATTACGTACCAAAAGCGGTACAATTATTTGCATGGAAGTTTGGCGTTTTATACTGTAGGCCTGCAATTCTTAGGAATAACTTGCTTAAATCTGTCCAAACAAGACATCCCGGGTATGATAAAGTTTGAAAAACAAAATCATAATTTTTTATATAATAAAAAACTATAAATAATTATAACAAATTATAATAAAAAATATTCAATAATGTAATCAACTCAAAAACACTGAAATTTGCTCAGTTGCAGAATTGTCGCTGTCATTATTTATTTTTTTTATGACAAATTTCCCCACAAATCGCTATCGCTCAATTCTGAAAGTAATTATAATTTATTATCGCTGTTTTCTAGCTGATCTAAAACCATTTTTGACATAAAGGGACACTTTTGGTTGTTATGGGCAATCTACAGTTTCCAGGCAGAAAGAACAGTTTTTATTATATAAAAGGACATGTAGGGCACAGGACAGACCACTAGGGACAAGGGGGGGGGTGTATTTTTTACATACAGTACTGTAATCTATAAGATTACATTGTACTGTATGTAAAGTGTTTGTTTACCTTTTTAAATTTGGCGCCGTTCTCCGCTCCCGTGCGTCGTAACGTCGCAGGGAACGGAGATCGGCGGCACACGGGGACGCTGTGTGAATCGAGCGAGCACCCGCTCGCTCACACAGCGGGGATGCATCGCTGGATCCAGGAAGAAGGTAAGACAGCGCGCGCTGCAGGCTCTGCATGGCTACCCCGAGCGTGACTCGGGGATACCGATCTCTGCAAAAAAAAACACCCCGAGTCACGCTCGGGGATACCGCCAGGGAGGTTAAAGAGCTTGCTGGAGCAGGAGGAAAAGGTTTAGGCTGTGTGTGTGTGTCTGTTGCAGTGTCTAAGCTAGTTTTTTTCCATGGTTGATGTACAGAAATCATATATCTTTCTAAGCCATCTGCTGTTATTGCTGACAATAGTGATGTCCCCAATCTTTGGATTAGAGGTTAGAAACCTTTGTATCCAGGTTAGTAAATGTTGTAAGACTTGCAGGTAAAACCCCTGTTAAATCCCCAGAGGCAACTTAATATAACAGATTTATCTATCTGGCCCTCTGTTTGCCTGCAGACAGAGGAAAGGTTACCAGGGTTTTGCAATAGAACGATCAAATAAAATCAAAGGAGCAACACAGGATAATGTTAATACACTTCTGTATAGGTATAAAACCCCTTTTTATACCAATTACTGTCCTGGAGTGCCAGTGGGTAATACATGTAATCTTTGCTGTTTGCAGATACCTACATTTGGGGCCCTAATATAGATTACATTGTGAGTCACATGTAAGTCAGGAAAGAGACCAGTTGTCTAATACAGTATTTTACATGCTTTAGTTTGTCAAAACAGTTCCTAAGATCTAACAATGAGGACAGATGCATGTAGGAAGTCACTGCAGCAGTGTTATAGTATTATTATGTTGTGCATTAGTAAATGAGAACTAATTATTATAATCTATTGGGGGGGACATACATTATTGACTTTTGGGTGGGACAGTCAATTATTTTTTTTATTCTGCAATTATCTGTAAATAAAGTTGAAGAAGTGTGTTGAAGATACACATTTGTTTTAGCTGCTATGCAGAATTGCATGCATGTTTTATTAATAAATTACAAAATGCTGTTGTTCAAACAAGCTTTGGTAATAAAGCATAGGTGCAACTAACAGTGGATACAATTTTACATAAACACATATAACTAGTGATAACAACATGATAATATCTGCAAAACCCAGTGGCATGCTTACCCCTAACACAGGTAGTCAGATACTATAGCTAGCTTCTGTGTTTTTCACCTAAAGCAGTGCTTTTTTCCATAAGACAAGCAGGCTTTTTCCCCATAAGACCTCCCCAAAACAAAACCTTTACAGTACCTCCCATAGATAATTTCCAATCAATGCTATCAAAGGCCTGCTTAGTAGACATGTGCAGACTGGAATATTTTGTTTTGTTTTTTCGTTTTCGTTTGTATTTAGTTACTCCCGAAAATCGTTTTGATTTATTTTGTTTTTCGTTGGGGAATAGCTTTCGTCCGAAAATCCAATAATACTTGGTTTCTGTCGAATGGTCAAAAGAACATTCGACGGAACGTCGAATCTTTACGTCGAATCGTACATTTCCATTCTAATATTCCACCTACAGGAATTCTAATGTTGTATGACTAGTAATAATGTCGAATCTATTTTCTCATAAATCGAAATCTAATCTCTGTAATGTCGAATCTATTATTTCTATAGTGTCAAATCTTTTCTCTATAATGTCGAATCTTTTCCCTATAATGTCGAATCTTTTCCCTATAATGTCGAATCTCTCTATATCAAATTTTTACCGCAATGAAAACGAAAATAAAGCATTTTTTATATTGTATCTTTCGGTTTTCATTTCTTGCACTTTCGTTATCGTTTGTTAATCGTAGATGCATATAGAAGGCAATATAGCTCAGGTTATTATAGTGTAGATGTCCCTTTAAGTTCTTCCTTAGCAAACTGTCCTTTGCAAAGGGGTATAACCCACATAATATGTTGATAGCCACCAGACATTACAAAAATATCCATTGTGTTAGATGAAAGATAAGCAACAGTTCTTGCTATAGCACTACAAGTGACACAAACGGCTACTTATCCGTTTGCAGGCTTCTGTGCAGGCAATAGGGATTCTGTGTTAAGGATGTCCAGCCGGGAAGGCCCAAGGTTGTCCCCAGCAAGGCTCTCTGTCCAAGCAGGTACAACAGCACTAAAGGAGTAGTTGATGGCAGGAGCGGTGCAGTCCGGGATTGCTGGGACCTGTAGTACCTCTGTAGGTTTGAAAGTATTAATCTTTCAAGGCCTAGAAAGGCTGGTAGCCTAGCCAGCTACGGCTGACATTAATAGAATGGGAATGTATCTCCTTTGAATGCCTTTATAGGCAGGAGATCAGGTGCAGTGCATCGCACTGAATTCAAACAAAGCGCCATGTGTGGAGCACTTCCGCGTTCCACGCTGGAACGCATCATGACACCGGGCGATGATGTCACTGCGCGAGCGCTGTATGCGTTCCAGCATGGAACGCATTACGGCGCTGAAGGCGCCTGTTAATAGAAGGAACAGCCAGCGGAGAAGCGGCTGTTACACTTTTACTTCTTCTTCAGGGATAGTCCAATATGCAATTCAGTAAAACTTATAATCTAGAAAATATAGAAACATGTGTTATGCATCTATCAGACACTAAATGGCAGCAAACTGGACAGAGAGAGGGACATCTATTTTCTGTTTGCTCCATGGGCACGTGAGTATTCAATGAATGGTGGCCAGAGAGCATAGCAAAGATGGCCAATTGCCATCAAAGGATAGAATGCGAAAAACCCAAAGAAAAAGCAACCAAAGAAGATCTACTCAGTATGGGTTGAGCACAGACATGCATGCCAGGATCTGGTGGCGTGTCTGTGGGGAAGAGGAGATATTAAGAATATACATTATATAAAATTGATGTATATGCATAACATCTCGGAATAAATCTATTCAAGTCTGCATGGTATGACGCTGCACATAAAATGCGCATTAACGTACCTTTAAGCTTGCAGTGTTTTTACACTGTATGTGTTAGTGAGGCTCTTGCGCCACCAAATAGATAGAGTGGAATAATAATATAAATGCTGCTCAATCTAAATTGTAATAAATGAATAAACAATAATGATAAGTAAAGAAGGGGGGATGAGCGCAATATATACCACTATAGATCTGGCATAAAAACAAAAAACACAGCAACAAAGTGCAAACTGTGCAGCAAGCTGTGTAGCAACGTGCAAATGGATATAATAGTGGTCCTATAATATCAAATCAAATAATCAAATAAATTAAATAAATTGATCCATGATAGTGCGAATGCATATGATAATTTTCTTGTAATATCAAATAAATATCAAACAGTATAATAAGTTCATCCGTGATATTGCAATTAATACTGTGAAAATAGGTGATGATCTTGAATAAAGTGAGCTCACATTGCTCTTACCTTAGTAAGGCAAAGAAAAAGCCTTGAACTGTGAAACACTTATGTGAGGTCTCCAGCAGGTGTCCTTCTATCCTCTCTGTAGGATGATGTTATAATTCAAATGAGGGTCCAATGTTCCAGGGTGTGGAGATGCTTGTGTTCCAGTGGTGCTCAAATAAAAAGGGGTGATGCCATAGTGAAGTATGTAGAAATAACGGTTTAATGAAAAAGTAACAACTTACATAAAGTAAACAAACGAGTGTACGATCGGGTAACGATCGGGTAACACATCTACTTCCGGTCTAGACCCGGAACCGGAAGTAGATGTGTTACCCGATCGTACACTCGTTTGTTTACTTTATGTAAGTTGTTACTTTTTCATTAAACCGTTATTTCTACATACTTCACTATGGCATCACCCCTTTTTATTTGAGCACCACTGGAACACAAGCATCTCCACACCCTGGAACATTGGACCCTCATTTAAATTATAACATCATCCTACAGAGAGGATAGAAGGACACCAGCTGGAGACCTCACCTAAGGCCTCGTACACACGAGGGGATATGTCCGCTGAAAACGGTCCGATGGACCGTTTCAGCAGACATCTCCGCTCGTGTGTATGGGCTAGCGGACAGATTTCTCCACCCGACAGATTTCAAAGCATGCTTTGAAATCTATCTGGTGGGAATCTGTCCGCCCGACATGTCTGCTGGTTAGTACACTTACCAGCAGACATGTCGTCCCCCACCGCCGCCGCGCCGCCGCCGAATGGATTCGGCGCAGGCGCGGAAGTGTTTAACTTCCTGGTGCGGTGACGTGGCGGTGACGTGGCGGCGTCAACGTCACCGCCGCGTCACCGCCACGTCACCGCGCCGTCCGGCGGCGGGGAATTTGATCCGATCGGACATATCCGATGGAAATGGTCTGCGGACCGTTTTCATTGGATATGTCCGATAGTGTGTACGAGGCCTAAGTGTTTCACAGTTCAAGGCTTTTTCTTTGCCTTACTAAGGTAAGAGCAATGTGAGCTCACTTTATTCAAGATCATCACCTATTTTCACAGTATTAAATGCAATATCACGGATGAACTTATTATACTGTTTGATATTTATTTGATATTACAAGAAAATTATCATATGCATTCGCACTATCACGGATTAATTTATTTAATTTATTTGATTATTTGATTTGATATTATAGGACCACTATTATATCCATTTGCACGTTGCTGCACAGCTTGCTGCACAGTTTGCACTTTGTTGCTGTGTTTTTTGTTTTTATGCCAGATCTATAGTGGTATATATTGCGCTCATCCCCCCTTCTTTACTTTTTTTACACTGTATGCTTGGTAAAGGAGGGGAGACAAAATTTGTGTGCAGTCCCAGCAGAGGAGTACCTCTCACGTGAGCAGGGACTCACATGAGCTGGAACTGGGTGGCTGTCAAGAGAGGGGGTTCAAACAACAGTTGAAATCCCCAACAATCAGTACTGGGAGGTCCGGCTTCCTCTCCAAATAGGACAGCAGAAGTCAGAGCACCGATGTGGTAAATGGTGGGGGAATATATACACGTGCCAATACACATTGCAGAGAACCAAGACGACAATGCAAGAAAACAAATCGTCCATCTGAGTCTATTTTGACATTATTGACATTATATTCCTGATAGTCCAATGAACCATGTACCAGTATACTCACTCCCCGAGAATTCAGTGTATGGGTAGTGTGATGTGCCAACCCAAGGATATTTCAGGCAGCTCTGGGTATCAGTAACTAGGTGAGTTACTTGAAAACAAAAAATTGCAGGGTGGAATTTTTTAAGGCACACAAAGATCATTGTAAATTTAACGGGAGTATGTATTTCTCTAATATTCCAAGAAATCACAGGAACTGTAGCCATGGTGATATGCAATAAGGGGCAGATCACACACCTCACATACCATGATATCGGCAGTAATATAAGGCAATGGTACAGAGGTAATGTTAGGGTAAGACTCCGGGACAACCACAAAACCACCCTCCAGCCATGAAGCAGCCCGTAGCAAACACAGAGTCCCGCCTTGAGGCATGCAGCCAATCAGGAGGTATGTGAAGTAAAAAGAAGTGCATACATTAGGTATAGGTTCATACTGGATCCTGGGTTTTAATTCAAAATATAGTTAATTCAAAATATAGCTTGGAGGAGCAACTCGCTAAAGGAGCGAAGTGTGCTATCACCAAAATATGATACAGTAGGTGTGGAGGATGAACATAACACAGGCCCAACTGTATTCACTCCAGGTGTGATGCATACCAAAAAAAACGAAAAAACATAAACAGATCGCTTTTCCTATCAGGTATGTATGCACCGGAACAGGCAGACATGCTCCCAAATAGTAGTAGACAAAATGAAAAAATGAAAAAAAAAGAGTGTTGTAATTCTCTCGCTTTTCTTAATATCAGGGAATAGGTCCCCAGTCAGCGTAGTGGTTAACATGTGGAGATATGTAAAACTGTAAACTGATCAGCTTCAGGTAGATCAGTCCTCTTCACTTGCCACACGTCGTTGACGCAGGCTATTCTCATTGCGATCGAGCCATGCAGCCGCTTCAGCCGCTGACTCGAAGAAATGGGTTTGACCACTGGCAGAGTTTCTAAGTTTGATATATATGTATACAGTATGTATATATATATATACTAACATACACACACGATATTGTCAAAAGTATTGGTACACCTGCCTTTACACGCACATGAACTTCAATGGCATCCCAGTCTGAGTCTGTAGGGTTCAATATTGAGTTGGCCCATCGTATAACAGCTTCAACTCTTCTGGGAAGGCTGTCCACAAGGTTTAGGAGTGTGTCTATGGAAATGTTTGACCATTCTTTCAGAACTGCATTTGTGAGGTCAGCCACTGATGTTGGACAAGAAGGCCTGGACCGCAGTCTCTGCTCTAATTCATCCCAAAGGTGTTCTATTAGGTTGAGGTCAGGACTCTGTGCATGCCAGTCAAGTTCCTCCACCCCAAACTCACTCATCCATGTCTTTATGGACCTTGGTTTGTGCACTGGTCCAAATCATTTGGTGGAGGGGGGAATATGGTGTTAGGTTGGGCTTGGCCTCTTAAGGCATCAGCATACCAAGACATTTTGGACAATTTCATGCTCCCAACTTTGTGGGAACAGTTTGGGGATTGCCTCTTCATGTGCCAACATGACTGCACACCATTGCACAAAGCAAAGACATAGACTTAGCAAGAGTGGTGGAAAATGTACTTCAAGTACAAAAATGTACATTATAATAGTAACTAAAACATTGGATTTTTTTTTTTTAGTTTGTTACATTACATTTTCTAAGTGCTATAATGGTGTTATCCTACTAACTAAAAAGTTGTTGCACATTAAGTTAATTTGTATTACAATTATCTGTAGAGGGGTTTCCACCATCCCTGCTAAGTTTTAAAAAAATTGTCTTATTATCATTTTAATGTGTATTACTTATTAAGATTTCCATACATTGGAGGGTTCCACCATTATTGTTAAGTTATTGATTACTAAGTTAGTGCTGCACTTTTTTTTTTCCACAAAAGTTTTTATTTAGAGGAAAAAATAAGGGTACATATACAACATATTTAACATATTTAACATTCCCAATGTAAGGAAGACATTTTGGTCAGGCCACAAAAAGCATAGGGAGTATGACAATAGGAATGTGGATATATAAAAAAAACTTTTTCAAGCATATGGGAATTTTACGAAATTATCAACACGTAATTCCAGTTAGAACAAGAATCTAAGTGAGAGCACGTATGCCTGCATAAGATTGCAAAGACCCCCATAGACCAATAATGACAGCTTTATCTGCGGTCATGTAAGAGCTCTAGTGCTGCACTTTATTTCGTGGTGTGGGAACGTAGCAGGCCTTTTACATATACTTTTTTATTTTACCTCCAGTAGTTTATTGTAAATAGTAGTGTGGTGATTACCTATTATACTAAAGATCTGCATGTGGCATTAATAAACATCAACAGATTTCAGTTGTGCCTGGCTGAGTTCATCTCCTTATCCCTGCACTCAGTGCACTGATGGGCACTAATTGGAACTGATAGGTGGCACTGATAAGCAGCACTGATGGGTGCCACTGATTGGCACTGCTAGGCACCACTGATTGGTAGCACCGATGGCCACTGATTAGAAGCACTGATGGCCACTCACTGATAGGCAGCAATGGTTGACAGCTCTGACTGGCACTGAGTGGCAGCACTCATGGGCACTTATAGGCACAGCTTGATGGCACTATGGGCAGCACTGATAGATGGCACTGATTGTTACTAATATAAAGCACTGATTGGCACTCATTGGCAGCACTGATGGTTGATATTGATGGACACTGATGGTTGACACAGAAGAACAAAACAGACTTGTGAGTCCGTATCTAGCCACAACCATAGGACTAGCACTTCATGCCTTCAATGTAGTTATGACCCAAATCCATACAGGTCCACCATTAGATCATATTTACTGCTACCAGTCCCCCACAAGGTACATGCATGTCGAATACTTATTGGGTCCCAGTGCTTGTCAAGGTCTCAATTATAGGTACTTTAGACACAGCTTCTGGAATCATGGTGGGCCACTGGAAGGTCACTGTGAAGAGGTGGTCAATGGAACTGAGCCTGACTGGTTAAAGGTGGACACCATTTGGGTCACTACATATTTGTATATGTGAGTGAGGTAGAAGTGTGTGGTTTTAGGTGTGCATGTGATTGTGTGTTTCTGTACCATTTTATGACATGACATTTCTATGAATTTATAATGTTTAATAAAAAGGTTTTCCTAATTATCCCAGTGAGTTGAAGCATCTGTATTCAAATGGAGGTGGTTAAATAGGGCTTTTACCTATTAGGCCGCTTACACATGTACGAGAACCTCGTCGGGCTAAACTCATCGTTCCGCCCGACGAGGTTCCCGATGAGTGGTCAGAAAAGCTTGTCGAGCCAAAGTCCTCATTGAACAACGAGGAAAAAGAGAGCATGCTCTCTTTTTGGCTCGACGAGCTTCCCGACGGGACGCTCATCGAAAAGTGTACACACGATCGAGCTTCTCGGCAGAATATGGATCCCAGCGAGCTTCTCGCTGGATTCTGCCGAGAAGCTTGGTCGTGTGTACGGGGCCTGAGTGTTTGTAGGATGGAACCACAACCCAATGTGAGGAAACACAACCATCTAACACTCCCATCAAATTTCAAATGCTTAAGACCTCAGCACTGGAATGTAGGAAAGGTAGGAGATTTGGATTCCCATGGAGTATAAGGCTCCATTCACACTAATGCATTTTTTCATGCTTTTTTGCAGAAACACAGGACATCATTTTTTAACATTGCTTCCTATGGAACATGTTCACATCAATGTATTTTGTGCCTCTGCATTTTTGGAAAGGGTCAAGGACTTTTTTCCTGCAGCAAGCAGTGTTTTGCATGTAATAAACTTCAATGGACCTGTATACAAAATGCAAGTACTGCATTTTTACTGCGATTTTACCGCAATTTTGCCACGATTTGTGTTTTGCGATGTATGTTTTTTTTTTGGGCTTTTCTCTGTATATGGATGGTTGCTAAGGAAAGCCATCACTGCATCCTTAACAACCAAAGAGTCATCAGCTGTCAATGGGATTCCCTGCTGACAGCTGAATGTAAAAAGCAAAACAGAAAGAAGAAGGAAGAAGTGGAGAAAGAAGACCGAAGTAAGAAGCCAAGGGAAGAAGAAATTTTTAATAAAGGACTTGTCATCAACTGGTTATGGTTAGTCTCTGGGGAGTCAGGATCACTGAACTTGAAGAGAGAGAAGGGGGCCCTGGGGGCCCTTTTACTCACTGCACACCTCCAGAAGCTGCTGCTGGCCCTCAGAGTTGAGGTTCTGGGGGTTAGCCTGCTTCCTCCTGGACATGGTCCGTGCATTAGGAGCCAAACTGTGCCAATTATGTCCTTCTTCACAACAACATCCAAGAGTCCTATTTACCCCCCTTCAGGTGGAAGAAATGCAAATGCGGCTGGGATTATGATTATAATGCATTGTGATTTATTATCAGTACTAGGTACGTGATCAGGTGCAGAGAGCAGCCCTGTCGCAGTATATTTAAGGTGGTCGGTCTGTAAGTTAAATAATGATGCCTAGATTGTAAGCTCTAAGGAGCAGGGCCCTCTGATTCCTCCTGTATTGTATTGTAATTGTATTGTCTTCCCAGATGTTGTAAAGTGTTGCACAAACTGTTGGCGCTATATAAATCCTGTATAATAATAATAATGTAAAGAGACAGCTGGAATGCCATTACAGTCCTTTGCAATGCTTTATTTGGTAAAAGACAGGACATCTAGTACATCCAAAAAACACCCAGCAGAAGTCTAATGCATGTGAGTCGAAGCCTAAAGCTGGATACGCACTATACAATTGTCTATAGATTATTTAATTTATTATATGGTGTACAAGACACCCGGCGGCTGTATTGACTGAATGACTAGCAGAATACACATTAATGGATTCTCCAATCAGATGTCACCATTATGGTGAGCAAAACATGTGCCTGGTAAATCCTTCTAAATGTAATAATTTTATACTTTGAACATATAACTGGAAAAATACCCCTGATATAGCCAGCATATCCTTCCTTGTCCCTTTTAAGCTGCAATGATTTTTGGTTTAAATTTTTAGAACTTTTCAAGCTCAGAATTTACAATTTCATGGTAAATATTTGAGGGAAGCAAAATAGTTATATATTACCTGATAACAACTCCTGGTATTCCATATAATTTTTTTTCTGGCTGGCACTGCATTAAATAATTTCTAAATTTGTAGCTGAATCTTCAGTTAACGGCCATGCTTGAAATTATATGGCTTCCTACTGCTAACAAGTTAAGTGTGATAATAAACTATCTATAAAGCAGATTTAAAACATACCTGTCAGATTATAAAACATTATTTGAATCCCAGTCACAAGATGTTTTTGAATTTCTTTATATAGTATGGTGACTCACTATTAAAGATAACAGCTTAGAATTTACACTTGTATATCCCTAGCAACTGGTTAAAAACTTAGCTCAGAGATGGCACTTATTTCCCCATTCCTGGTAGACGTATGTGCACAAGCGTGTCAATTATCCCCTTAATTAACAGACAGTTTCAGATATTAATGTTTTTTTTTGCCTGTCTGTGAATATCCATGGACGCAAAACCACCAAAAACAAACCTCTGCCGTTGGTGCAGAACATGTGCAGAACCAGATGGAAGCTTGCCTGCATCATTTAGCACTCTCCCATGGTGGATTAAAGATTTGGAAATTCCTCCCTAGCACTGCTGTAGCTGCTCCGCCACCCTCTTTCACAGCCAGCTATGTTATGCACTGTAACAAAGTGCATCTGTCTCCTTCCTATGGCACAGCATTCAAAATTGCCAAGGCAGAATACAAAAGTGCTGCTTCAGAGAAGACTGCTGTGCATATAGATTGAACAAAAAGACAACCAGCCAGGAAAGCACTGTCTGGCAGTGCCAGAGATTATAGGGGTTAAGGTTGTAGAAAGTCTGCCTAGGCTGGGGGTCCATTGGCAGACAGAAAGATAAACTAAGAGTAGCAGCAGTGTGGTCAATGGGTGAATAACTTGTTTTATTGGATTGCTGATAACAGTTTTAAAACAGATTCCTTTATTAACATATTATTTTCTAGAATATTTTGCAGCTTGTCTCTGAATTGTTCAGCTGTATGTAATTTAGTTGAACTTGCACATTAGTAATGGTCCATCTGTGCTGTCACAACTAGGGATGAGCCGAAAATACCTGCGTTGGGTTCGCACCAGAACGTTCGAACAGACCGCCCGTTCGCGCGAACATTTAGAACCCCATTGAAGTCTATGGGACTCGAACGTTCGAATTCAAAACCGATAATTTTAAAGCCCAATATTCAAGTTATTGTTGGAAAACGTCTTTGAGAACCCGGGTCTTGCCCCAGGGAACATTTATCAATGGAAAAAAGTTTTAAAAACTGTCGTTTTTTCAGGAGCAGGACTCCTGAAAAAATTACCGTTTTTAAATCTTTTTTTCATTGATACATGTTCCCTCAGGCAAGACCCGGGTTCTCAAAGACGTTTTCACAGGCAAACTATAGACACCCAGCAGGTACAATATTTAAAGGAATTTTTTTTTTTAATTTAAGCATCATTAAAATCACTGCTCCACCTGCTGGGTGTCTATTAGGGATGAGCTTCACGTTTGATTTGAACGTATGTTCGACTGGAACATTGTCTGTTCGTACGTTCAATGAAATTCAAACAAAACAGGTCGTTCGCGCCAAATTTGAGTGACGCGCAACGGCCCATAATTCACTGCGGCATTGCACGCTGATGATTGGCCAAACATGCACTATGACCCTGCATGCTTGGCCAATCACAGCACGCAAAAAACGGAGAACCATAATTGGCCAAAGCCAGGGTGGCTTTGGCCAATTATGGCTCAGGGCTTTAGCACACGCCCCACACTATATAAGGCCGCCTGCTGGGCGGCCTCGTGTAGTGTGTTCCAGCGCTGAACAGAGATCAGTCAGAGAGACAGAGAGATAGTGTTTTTATATAGCTAGATAGAGCAGTCAGGCTAGTCAGTTTAGCTTAATTTACAGTATGTAGATATATATATACATCCCTAGGAGTTGTACATATATTTATACCCTTCACCTCTTTGGTTTCCCCTCCCCATGATCAGTATATCTTCCCCCCCAGTCTGCTAATCCTTTGTTCTGCTGAAACTCCGCTATGCTGATCACCTTCTGATCCTCTATTCTGCTGATCTTCTGCTCTGCTTATCTAATCTCTTACTCTGCTAATTCCCTGATGCCCAGTTTCCCCACTCACCTTCGTGTTGTGTCACTCCTATGCTGTACACCATGTGTGATATCTGCTGATTCCCCGCTTTGGTCCCCACACACCTTCCTGCTACTTCATGCTAAATACCACAGCCACAGCAATAAAAACACAGCTAAACCACAGGATTTAAAAGTGTAAATGAGGCCTACGAAAGCACTCAGTAACCACACCCGCAGCTGATGAGGGCAGAGCTGTATCTTGGCCTAGGCCGACAAGGCCTAGGGTGGCACTTTGCGGGGGGGGGGCATTTCGCCCCCCCCGCACGAAAACCCCCCCACCCGTCCTTCGGACTCAGATGAAGCCTCTCGGTCAGATTGCTTCCTGCCGTGCGCCTCAAGGGCGCACGCCCCATACTGTGGGGAGCGACTGCCAATGCCGCCCCCATAAAGCTACGAATAAGCATGTGAAATGATGAAACATGTCAGCTTTTGTTCTTTTGTCCACTCCTTCTTTTTGACTGCAGCAAATTTTGGTTGTTTTTTGATTTTCATTTTTTGAATAAAGACATCGGTTTTATGGTGTGCGGCGATCCAGGATTCCTTTCATCCCCCGCCCCCATATATGTAGCGAACGATCAACGGCCATACACCTAATGCACCGTGCACGTTGTTTAGCTGGTGGAGGTGGGGCCTAATGCACCGCCTACCAGCCTCCGCACGGCAAACCATCGTGGCATCTGCTCTAGCTCAGGGCGGGACGGGCCGTCTCTCTGTAAACAGAGGAGGAGGGGCGACATAGAGAGAGAGGAGAACGGTGGTGGACCGTGGAAGAAACCTTCAGGCAGCACTCAGAAGCAGATACAAATTGATGAGAGGGATGTATAGAGATGTATATATCATGTATTGAAAAAACAGGACCAATTTAAACACGTGTATGCCCAGAGACTGTGACAGCTTTAGTAACAAGTATTGCCAGCAGTGGTTAGTTACCAGTTGATTTTGATTGTAACTACTAATTACTACTAAAAACTTTTATCTCAAATTGTTCTGGGCAAACAAACATGGCATAGTGTGGCTGGAGTCTAAAATGCTTTAGGAGTACTAGAATTGACAGATAAGGGAAAAGTGTTGCCCTACCTGGTTAGGTAGCTGTTCAGTTAAGAGTGCTTTCACACTCACAGTGCCTGGGGGTCGGCAGTAAAACGCCGCTATTTTTAGCAACGCTTTATCGTTGTTTTCGTGCTGCTTTTCGGCCATTAGCGGGGCGCTTTTAACTCCCATTAGCGGCCAAAAAACGGTTAAAAGTGCCCCCAAAGCGCTGCTCCAGCGGCGCTTTGCCAGTGGTTCAGCGGCGTTGCCCATTGATTTCAGTGGGCAGGTGCACTTTAGGAGCTCCTAATGTGCTAAAAAAAAGCTACTGGCAGGACTTTTTTTGACATCCTGCCAGCGCAGCGCTCCAGTGTGAAAGCACTCTGACTTTCAGACTGGAGTGAATGGAGCCGCTCATTCAGGGCACTTTGCAGGCGCTAGTGAGGGGGGAATGTACTCTTGAGCAGGAGGGATACTACTGAGCTGGAAAATCATTAAGTGGGAGATCTACTAAACGGAGAAACTAATGAACTGGAGATCTGCTGGGTGGAGTTTTCTTTCTCGTACATCACGGGACACAGAGCAGCATATTCATTACTATATGGGTTATATGGAGTACCTTCAGGTGTGGACACTGGCAATCTCAAACAAACAGGAAGTCCCTCCCTATATAACCCCCTCCCATAGAGGAAGTACCTCAGTTTTTTCGCCAGTGTCTTAGGTGTTGGTCACGGAATAGCTTTGCTCCACATCCTTGGGATTAAGGGCGGGCTAACCGGATCTGTCCAAGGAGCCTCAGTGCCAAAGTGGACAGTACCCGGGCCCCAAACCGTGGGGTTTTGCCTATAATGCTCCTCTTTGGAGGGCTGGACCCTGGGCCCAGGACTTGGAGTTCGTAAAGACCATAAGTTCCTGTTTGCCAGGGTGCTATATAGGTCCAGGACAGTGGGTACCTTCATAGGACCCCAGGGCCTGAAGGTCTACTACGCTACCCACGGAGATGGGAGAAGATTGGACCGTTTTGCAAAACGTCCTGCGGCATGGAGCAGGTAAGAGGGGAGCCTGCGGGACTTGGTTCGACAGCAGGCTCTCCAGGGGAGATCTTAAGGGGGGTAGCCTGAGTATGCTCTGCATTGGCACCGTGGTCACTATGTCTGATGGACAGGATGCCCTGAAATGTTTCCCCCCATAACTTGATCCCCCTACCTATCTTTGTATGTTTGCTAGCTACCTGCTGCTCGCTGGTTGAAGATCTTTTTTATAAAAAAAAAAAAAAAAAAAACAGATCTGTCTCTAGGCTAAAGGGACTCCTTAGGGGCCTGTTTTAGCCTTATCTTGCCGGGATTCAAAATCTGCCGCCTGATGCGTCCTCCAACCTGCATTCCTGGGCGCCAGAGTGCGTCTCCTCCTGGGCTCTCCTCCCCCGACGGTCGCGCGCGCGTGCACGCGCGCATGCATATAGAAAATTTTCGCGCCGTTCGGGGGGGGGGGGGGGCGGGGAGCGTGACTGCAGTGTAGAGTGGGCGTGCCTTCAATTGCTGTTATACACAGCAGGCGCGTTCTTAGCTCAGTTCAGAGCTGAGCTGGAGAGAGAGGACGTAGAGCTGGCAGCACAGTGACTCCCGGTGGCGAGAAGGGGTACTACATGCTGGAGTCAGCTCCAATACTTTTTGTTAAGCCAAAATCCCCTTGGCAACAGGTTGAATGCTGGCAAACATGTTGGGGGTGGGGCTGTATGTGGTGAATAATATTATAAAAGAAAACATACTGAGCCCCACCGTTTTTGGGCATTAGTGATCCTATTGTCCCCTAAACCTTAATTTTTTGTACTCCTGGCTATAACAGTCTGTTGTTGTAAGCGGAGTCCTTCGGTTTTGTATTATGGCTTCCAAGGGTTCAGGATCAAAACATAAAAAAAAAAAAATGAAAAGGCAAAGACAAAGGGGGTTCCTCCTCTGGGTCTGATGATATGCCAATACTTTCCCCACAGGTTATTCCTATAGGGGTCACCCTGGATAAGCCATTAAGGGGGTCTGGTGCGGAGGCTGGCCCAGGTCGGCCCAACCCTGTGTTATCACAGAGGAGATGCTAGCCGTCACCCTAGGGGGGCTAGAGAAAAAAGGTTAACAGCTATGATCGCTGGCTCTTTTTCTGGCAAGAAGCGGACTAGATCCCCATCGCCAAAAGGGACAGAACCTAGAGGATCTACCACTGAAGAATTGTTTTCAGCCTCCCAGACGGAGAGTCTGTGGGTCCAGTCTTTGACAGACATGGTCCGCTTGGCATTTAATTTGCCATTTCCAGAGCCTCAGGTTCCTGGGGTATCCTCTTTGGGTTCTTTTAAAAGCGCCTTTAAGCAACGCAGCTTTTCCGGTCCATCCTCTGTTAGAGGAATTGGTTTTTCCAGGATTGGGACGACCGGACAGAATTTTTTCTGCCGCCTAAAGCTGACAAGAGGGTAGTCTTTATGCACGTCTGCCAGGAAATATTTGTGCTTACAGGCACTCTTTCCCCTGACCAAGTGCTCTTTAAAAGGGGTCCGGATGGCTCAGTCGGTAGAGCATCGGACTTTTGGTCTGAGGGTCCAGGGTTCAGGTCCCGGTTCGGGCACTGCTTTTCAACTACCCGTGAGGTCCTTGAGGCCACATCTCCCGGAAAGCGCCCGATCTCGTCTGATCTCGGAGGCTAAGCAGGGTCGGGCCTGGTTAGTGCCTGGATGGGAGACCACCTGGAAGGTTTTCTGTTATTTACCCTATGGAAAAGACATTTTTCTAAGAAAGGGGGCGCTCCCAACTGTGGACGCAGCCATCTCATGGGTGAATAAATCATTAACTGGCCTAAGGGGAAACATACAAATGTTAAGGTCCCGGTCGATAAACGTTTAGAGACACTTTTTCCAGCATCCCTGGCTACAGCCAGCAGTGGCTGCAATTGGAGTTTTCCCAGGCGTTAAAGAATCAGACAAAACAGATGCTTAAGACATCCCTGCCCAATAGGCAGAGGAGTTATTGGATATTCCCAGAGGTCTGTGCTAGAGGTTATAAAAAGACTCCATCCAGCAGGCCTCTCGTTGTCACTATTTTTAGTGCGTATGAGAAGGCTCTTATGGTTGAAGAATTGGGCGGCCGAGCCCCATGTAAAAGACTGCTGGCAGGTTTGCCCTTCCATGGAAAGATCTGGATAAATACATTCAGACTGTTTCAAGTGGCAAAAGTACCCTTTTACCAGTCAAAAGAAGTTCCGGGGTCCTGCGTTTAAAAGGCAGCTCCCCCCGGTTCCGGGGCCCTCAAATTCCAGGCAGTACGGACCTCCTGCGCGATCAAACTTTTAACAATGGATCGCAAGGACAGGCCTCTGGGGATCGGTCCCCGACAGAGGGGGTCCGATCATCTGTGGCCGCAGGCTACAGATTGGAATTTCTAAAATTTCCTCCACAAGGAAGGCCTCAATGCGGGCGGCATTGGATTATCTGCTTCACCAGGGCATAATGGTAGAGGTACCAGCCCAAGAACTGGGGCTAGGTTTCTATTCCAATCTGTTTGTCATACCAAGGCTCATCGGCAATTTTAGATCAATTTTGGACCTAAAAGGTTTAAATGCTTACCTAAGGGTTCGCTCTTTCCGGATAGAATCTGTTCGGTCAGCAGCCGCCACACTCCAGAAGGATCTGGCTTCTATAGACATAAAGGATGGTTACCTTCATGTACCAGGTCTTTCAGCCACATCAAATATTTTTGTTTTTACGCTTCGCAGTGATACAACGTCACTTCCAATTCGTGGCGCCCCCCTTCGGGCTGGCTAAGGCCCCCGGGTATTCACGAAGGTCCTAGCTCCTATTCTAGTCAGTCTAAAGGATCCAAGGGATCTCGGTCCTAGCATACCTGGACGACCTCTTAATCATAAGATCACTCGCTTCCTTGGTGGAATGAATAGTAGCCCTCATGGTTCAGTACCTCGAGAGGTTCGGCTGAGTCCTAAACCGGGGAAAGATCAGCATTTCAACCTACAAAGCAGTTGGAATATCTCGGCATGAGATTAGACACAGAACAGAAGATGGATGTTCCTGCCCCTGGTAAAGGTCGAGGCTATCAAAAGATTGATTCAGTTGGTTCTAAGCAAAAAAGAACCAACTATTCGCCTATGTATGCGATGGCCATGTTCGAGGCGATACCACACGCTTCCACACTCGTGTCCTACAGGCAGCAATTCTAGCAGCTTGGTTCAGCCCAGTGGTCTGGAAGGCTGGAGAGCGGTCTTGAACAAGTTCACTCGCCAAGGAACTTGGGCAGAGGCGGAGAGGCAGCTGCCCATCAAGGTCTGGGAGTTCAGAGCGGCTCGGCTAGCCCGCCTGGCATAGATATCCAGATTACAGGGGTCCTCGGTGAGAAGTCATTCAGACAATGTCACAGCGGTGGCATATAGGTGAACCACCAAGGGGGAACCAAGAGTCAAGCCACTCAGAGTGAGAGGAGCTTGGGTTTTCAGTGGGCAGAGGTTTATGTACCCTGCATATCGGCGACATTCATTCCCGAGGTGGACAACCTGCAGGCGTACTTCCTAAGTCGCCAAACCCTGTCGCCGGGGGAGTGGTCTCTGCATCCACAAGGTTTTTTCAGACAATCTGCCAGAAGTGGGGAGTGCCAGACGTGGAGGTCATGGCATCAGGATTCAACAAGAAGCTAGACAGGTTCATGTCTCGAACGAGGGACCCTATGGCCTGCGGAACCGATGTGTTGGTTTGCCCTTGGCATCAATCATAACTTCTATATGCATTTCCCCCACTGCAGTTACTACCCCGCCTGTGGCGCAGGATCATAGCACAGGCCGGTTATCCTGGTAGCCCCAGCTTGGTACCGGAGGGCATGGTACTCACTAGTCCGGAAATTGGCAGCGGGAGGCCCTTGGACTCTTCCTCTAGGGCCAGACCTACTCTCACAAGGCCCGATCCTCCACCCTGCATTACGGCGTCTAAATTTGACGGCCTGGCGGCTGAATCCCTAATTCTCAGGGGTAGAGGTCTGTCTAGGCAGGTAATCCCTACCCTCATTAAGGCTAGAAAGCCGGCCTCCAGGGTAATTTGTTACAGGGTTTGGAGGGCCTACGTAGGCTGGTGTGAGTCTAAGAGATGGTTTTCCCGCAAGTATACCATTGATAGAGTATTAAGTTTTCTCCAGCTAGGAGTGGATAAAGGCCTGGCATTAAGCACGATCTAAGGACAGATTTCAGCCTTATCAGTGTGGTTTCAGAGGCCGCTGGCCGCCCACTCGCTGGTTAAGATCTTCATACAGGGAGTCTTACGTGTTAATCCTCCGGTCAAATCACCACTTTGTCCATGGGACTTAAATCTTGTTCTGTCAACTCTACAGAAACAATCCTTTGAGCCGTTGGCTGAGGTACCTTTGGTTTTACTGACTAGAAAGTCGGTATTTCTGATCGCCATAGTTTCGGCCAGGAGAGTATCGGAATTGGCAGCCTTATCTTGTAAGGAACCATATCTAATTTTACATAAGGATAGGGCGGGTTTCCGTCCTCATTCTTCCTTTCTACCAAAGGTTATATCCAGTTTCCACCTGAACCAGGATGTGGTACTTCCATCCTTCTTCCAAAACCCACCTCTAGAAAGGAGGGGTTGCTGCATACGTTGGATATTGTCAGGGCCATAAAGGCCTATCTTAAAGCTACAGAGAAGGTTCGGAAAACAGATGTGGTGTTCGTTTTACCGGAAGGGCCCAAGATGGGTCAGGCAGCTGCTTGATCCACCATCGCAAGATGGATTAAACAATTAATCGTTCAGGCCTGCGGTTTGAAGAGGTTGCCTCCTCCTTTGTCGGCAAAGGCCCATTCTACCAGGGCCATGGGCACCTCCTGGGCAGCACATCATCAGATCTCTATGGCTCGAATATGCAAGGCAGCAACGTGGTCGTCAGTCCACATGGTTACAAAATTTTATCAATTGGACGTAAGAAGGAATGCGGATACAGCCTTTGGGCAGTCAGTACTATAGGCCGCGATTCAAGCTCCTCAGGATCTGAGGGGGCTCCCTTGATTTGTTTTGAGATTTACATTTCTTGTTTAAGTTGGATTTACTAGTATTTGAGTATACCTCTAAATTAAATCCTTCTTTGGAAGATGTCTCCCTCCCCTCATTAAAGCATTGCTTTCGGACATCCCATATAGTAATGAATATGCTGCTCTGTGTCCCGTGATGTACGAGAAAGAAAAAGAGATTTTTTAATACAGCTTACCTGTAAAATCTTTTTCTTGGAGTACATCACGGGACACAGAGCTCCCACCCCTCTTTTGGGGAACATTTTTGGGAGGCATGCTGCTTGCTACAAAACTGAGGTACTTCCTCTATGGGAGGGGGTTATATAGGGAGGGACTTCCTGTTTGTTTGAGATTGCCAGTGTCCACACCTGAAGGTACTCCATATAACCCATATAGTAATGAATATGCTGCTCTGTGTTTCGTGATGTACTCCAAGAAAAAGATTTTACAGGTAAGCTGTATTAAAAAATCTCTTTATTAATAAGCCAAGAAACTGATAAGTAGGGGTACTACTAAGCCATCTTAAAAAAAAAAAAAAAAAACACGCCCACCTCAAATCTGATGACTTCCTCATCATTACTTCCCATCTGACATGGACAGTGTATTTGCCAAGCTTCAAAACAGCATCACAAAAGCATCAAAAACACATAAAAAATATGTTTTAATATGTGTTACCAATCAACACAAATGTAAATGAGGCCTTAGAGATTTATGAGGATAACTGAACGTATCTGTTTTCTGTACTGTTTTACTGAAGTAGTGATTGTAAGCTTGATTCCATGTAGTTATAAAGTCTTAGGCCGCGTATACACGATCAGTCCAACCCGATGAGAATGGTTCGACGGACCGTTTTCATCGGTTCACCGCTGAAGTGGCCTGATGGTCTGATGTGCGTACACCATCAGTCCAAAATCCGATCGGGTCAGAACGCGGTGACGTAGAACACAACGGCGTGCTGAAAAAAACAAAGTTCAATGCTTCCAAGCATGCGTAGACTTGATTCTGAACATGCGCGGGTTTTAGGACCGATGCTTTTGCGTACTAACCATCGGTTTGGCCCGATGGTCAGGCGTCCATCAGTCCGATTTTCAAGCAAGTTTTAAAACTTTGGTCCGATGGACGATGGTCCGATGGGCCATACACATTAAGGCCAGTTTCATCTGTCCAAACCGATCGTGTGTATGCGGCCTTATAGAGACCATATTATGCAGCCATGTGTTACCCTGACTGAGCTGCAGAGACATTGATGTGCAGCTTTTACTATTTTGCAATATGTGTATATTTTATGAAATATTAAAGAAAATAAAATAATAACATTGGTTGTTTTCTTTTATTGCCATGTCTGCCAAATTTTATGTTGTCAGTTAAAATTTGCTTCATCAGTAAAGTTTCAATATTTTATAAGTAAGAAACTGTCATGGGTTGACAACTCTGTGCACAAGTGAGAGGTCAAAGAAAAGCACCAGCACAGAACTAATAATTTCTAGGGCCGCGTACACACGATCGGACCGGTCCAATGAAACTAGTCTGCTGACCAGTTTCATCGGACCAGTTCGATGGTGTGTACGACCTATCGGACCGTTGTCCGTTGGACCAAAGTTTTAAAACATGCTTTAAAATCTGTCCGACGGACACCTGTCCGTTGGACAGATTTGATGGTTAGTACGCCAAAGCATCGGAACAAAAACCCGCGCATGCTCAGAATCAAGTCGACGCATGCTTGCAAGCATTGAACTTCCTTTTTTCAGCACGTCATTGTGTCACCGCATTCTGGTCTGATCGGATTTTTGGTCCGATGGTGTGTACACACATCAGACCACTTCAGCCTGGTCGATGAAAACGGTCCGTCGGACCAGTTTCATCGGACCGGTCTGATCGTGTGTACGTGGCCTAGCACCACCAATGCAAATGAGAACATATTGAAAACTATACCGATTTTCCTTGTTTAATGATTACCTGTTTAGCGACCGCTAATGTGACGGTCTGATGGACTGTTTTCATCAGACGATCCGATCGTGTGTGGGCCCTATTGGTTTTTGTATCCATCGGTGAAAAAACTAGGAACTTGTTTTAAAATTATCTGATGGTTAAAAAAACGATAGAAAAAAAAACGATCGTCTGTGGGCACGTCCATCGGTTAAAAATCCACGCATGCTCAGAATTAAGTCGATGCATGCTTGGAAGCATTGAACTTCATTTTTCTCAGCACGTCGTTGCGTTTTACGTCACCACGTTCTGACTCGATTGTTTTTTTAACTGATGGTGTGTAGGCAAGACTGATGAAGTCAGCTTCATCGGATATCTGATGAAAAAATCCATTAGACCGTTTTCATCGGATGAACCGATCGTGTGTACAGGGCATTAGACTTACGACCAGCTCTTCCGACCCGCACAGGACGTTTTTCAACAGCCTTTTTCTCACTCTCGGCCTGCTGTTTTACAGGTATGTACTGTACTGTCCGCGGTTCTCCTAAATGCCCCTACCAACGCTTTTTATACTGTACTGTTTATGTGTTATGTCTTTATACTGTACTGTTTTATGTATTGGTGTACAGTAATGTAATGTGTGCTTGTACTGTACAGGTATTGCCCACACCATGTTGGAAAAAATAAAACACATGCTTGTACCTGCAGAAAGTGCTCAGAAAAAAAGAAAAGCTGTTGATCTTGATATGAAACTGAAGATCATTAAGGACTGTGAGGCTGGCAAGAATATAAAGAACTAGCAAGTGAATTGGAACTTGCACATTATTCCAGTTCAACTATCTTAAAGGATAAGGATAGAGTGAAAGAGGCAGTAAAAGCATTTTTGAGAATTTAAAGTCCACAAGAGGGAAGAACCGACTGAAACATTTACAGCAAGCCATGGATGGTTTCAAAGGTTTTCTGGGAGATTCAACCTCCATAATCGAAGTATCAGGGGGGAGGCTGCAAGTACAGATGTGAAAGCAGCTGAAAAATTTGTGGTTGAACTTGATAAAATCATCGAAAAAGGTGGCTACTGTTCAGAGAAGATATTTAATGTGGATGAAAATTGACTTTTTGGGGAAAAGAAAGACAAAAATGCTAATTTTAAAGGCTTATATGCATATCATTACTTTTTTCAGGAACAGTGATTTTAATAATGCTTAAAGGGAAACAATAAAATTGAAATAGTCCTTTAAATATCATGCCTGAGGGTTTTCCTAGTATGCCTGTAAATTAGCACATCATTCCAGTGTTAAGAACTGTACCACAGCAAAATGATATTTCTAAAGGAAAAAATGTAATTTAATAACTGCTCCCCGCTGTAATGAATTGTCGGATCCTGGCAATACTGATAAAAATCATTGAAAAAGGGCATGGATCCCCCCTAGTCCATTACCAGGCCCCTTGGGTCAGGAATGAATAGTAAGGGGAACCCCGCACCAAAATTAAAAACAAAATGGCGTGGGGGTCCCCCCAAAATAAATACAAGACCCTTATCTGAGCAGGCAACCTGGCAGGCCACAGGAAAAGAGGGGAAATGAGAGAGCGCCCCCCTCCTGAACCATAGCAGGCCACATGCCCTGAGCATGGGGAGGGTGAATGCCCCATAATGTTTGGTATCCGGCGAACAGGTAAACATCAGATATTCAAGTCCAACTTACGCTCGACCCGAACATCAGGCTCATCCCTAGTTGGAAGCACAGCAGCGCTTAGAACAGGAAGGGGAAGAAAAGGAGGAAACTATGGAAGTACATAAGAAGTTCACAGTCAGGGGGTTAGCAGGCGTGTTCTCAAAAGTGAATGCAGTTTTATTACAATTATAGAGTATGTACCTAAATGGTGAAAGGTTCTCTGAAGTGGAAAGGCAGATGAACGAACGTATGCAATGTTATCGCAAATTTTATGACAAAAAAAGAGAATTACAAAGCAGAGCTCCTTAACACAATTCTTCTTGCAAGCTAACCCTACTAGTTCTATAATTTCCTTTCCTAAAGGATAGCTTTGAGAGGCTGTTTTCACTTCCATTCAGATAAACTGTAAACTTAGCCACAACATAATTTCAGACTCAATGTGTTATACTGTACTTCCCGATAGCCTGAAAAAAAAAAAAAACCTGCTGATAAGTGGCACTGATAATCAAAGTAGAAGAGTCATCCATCAAACTTATATGGTACATATCCAAGGGCAACATATGTCAAATACCAGTAATCAAAGAGCTTTATTTATTAGATTGGATATTGGGAGACATGAGAATGTTTTTAGTGGTTGTTTAAGTTAGTTGGTTTACTGTTAGTTATGTTTAGTGTAATTTTTTTTTTTTTTTAACAAGCAGAGATTTTATCACCCCAAAATGTAATTGGTATTTCAGGATTTCCAGCATGTATTATTAGTTTTTATTCTACTGTTTCTATTTATGAGTTACTGAGAATAGAAAGGCCCCAAACAAAGAGCAGCAGATCAGTCTTTTATCCCTCCGGGATCCCATTAAACAGGCTTTGCAACTGGTAACAAATGCACAACTCTTTTACCATTGTATACAAAATTACAATTAAGTATGGATTTTTTTCTATCCTTAAAGGCCATACAGTTTTGTGAAACTGCATCTATCAGATCGTTATGTAGTGCAGTATGCACTATGTATAATTATGGTTTCTTATTTCGCTACAATAAAATCTACTTTTACTGTGCAATCAAGAACCGTTTAGATTATATAGAAAGCTCTAAATACATCTTCCAATCATGGGTGTAATGTTTTAAGGTGGATTTGGCTTTTCATATGCGTAGGTTTTAAATGCTAGCATTGTTCTCTTTTTTTTTTCCGTATAGATCTCAGTCTTCACACTTAATTGTAAAACTGTTTTTGCTTCTATTGGCTTTGCAGTATTTCCAAAGCTGGCAGCAGCTAACTATATGACAATTAGAGGCAAAGCCACTTTGTTGCAAAGGTAATGCCCTGCAATGATCTTATTATCCATATCACAGCATGGACAGGGACAACATTGGTCTGTATCTAAAAAGTAATGTTTATTGATTGTCACTAAAACAACGAGTATCTTTTGTTTAAATACAAGGGTGGAAAATGCAGATCTCTGTTAATTCAGGGTGAGCTAGAAAAGTTAAATATTGACAGGAGATTCATAATATAATTCCCTCAAGCATTTCCTGGCAATTTAAATAATTATATCTATATCAACAATTTATAAAGTAGCACTGTTATTGTTGCAAACAGAAAAGTTCAGCAAATAAATTTAATATGCCAGGATATTTCCAGAGAAAAAATAGAAATCCCTTTATTATTATTACCCCTCTATATAATGAGAGTCTCTCCCTGCTATGTTGAAACTCCCCAGTTTTACCACAACTGAGATCTTAAAATATAGAACTCACTTGTATTGGCTCTGTTGGGAGAGACTTACTACCGTATTTATCGGCGTACAACACGCACAGAGGTATAAAATGCACCCTAACTTTCAGAGGGAAGTTTCAGGAAAAAACCTTTCCTTGCCACCCCCGAAGGAGCACTTGGTGAATTTGGATTCTCTGTTCTGCTCCTTGACTCCAAGAACAACCTCAGCCCCCCTGGTACACCTGGTTGAATAAAATTACCGCAAGCACAATTTACAGCACAAGTGAGAAATAGCTTTCGCCCGGCTGTGGGATATTGCAATAAATACACACACATACACCTGTTTAGTGAGTGAGTGAGTGAGTGAGTGAAAAACGTATATAGCGCAGCACATGCAAACTAAATCGTCTCTGGGCGTTTAGTGATAAATACGCTTAATCTATTGATTAAATATAAGTAACAGTTAAACCCAATTGAACACACTCAGCAGGCAGGTTAGCAATAAAAAATGCATATAAACTTTAAATGCAACAAGAGTATTTAAAAAACTCCACTAGGTTTTGAGTGCACTCAAACAAATAGATAGAGGTATAGTACCCCTTTAAACAGGCCAGCAGATAGGGAGTCAAGGTAGTTACAACTAAGGGCAGTCCTTAGTCCTAAGTTTCGTTGGAGCTCTTTGGCACGTGTTGTGGCTGTCAGTAAGGCCCATAGGCAGTATTAGAGCTATGGGGTCACTGGTTAAGTAGCTCCTAGTGACTTTATTCCTTTTCAGTGGCAGCAATATTTTGGCCGCAGCGGCCCGCTTACCAGTCCCGGTAAAATGAAGTTCAATGCTTCCAATCATGTGTCGACTTGATTCTGAGCATGCGCAGGTTTTTAACCGATGGTTTTGCATACTAACAATCGGTTTTGACATATCGGTTATCAATCCATCGGTTAAATTTTAAAGCAAGTTTTTTTTTTTTAAACGATGGTTAAATAACCTATGGGCCCCACAGACGATCGGTTTCGACCGATGAAAACGGTCCTTCAGACTCTGGTTAACCTATCGTGTGTACGCGGCTTAACACACGCAGCAATATTTTACATGTGTGGTTTGAACAGCGTCTACATATGTGGGTGGGACTTACGTGTGTGTTCGCTTCTGAGCATGAGCTACTGGGGACAGGGACGTTTAAAAAAATGTTTTTTAATTTTATTTTTTATTTTACTTTTTTAAATTTTTTTACACTTTATTTTACTTTTTTTATCACTTTTATCTCTATTACAAGGAATTTAACCACTTGATACCCTATGATCCTGACAGGACGTCATATGTAGTCCTGTAACTTTAAGACGCTAGGGGGGTGCACCCGTCGCGTCACTTAGAACATCGTGCGTGTGCCCGGCGGCCGCGATGGCCGCCGGGGCACACGCGATTGCCTACAATTGAGCTGGGACATGGAGCTCTGTGTGTAAACACAGAGCTCCACGTCCTGTCAGGGAGAAAGGAGACCGATTGTGTCCCTTGTACATAGGGACGCAATCGTTTACCTCCCCCAGTCACCCCCCTCCCCCTACAGTTAGAACACACCTAAGATACACATTTAACCCCTTCCCCGCCCCCTAGTGGTTAACCCCTTCCCTGCCAGTTACATTTATACAGTAATCAATGCATATTTATAGCATTGTTCACTGTATAAATGTAAATGGTCCCAAAAATGTGTCAAAAGTGTCCGATGTGTCCACTATAATGTCCCAGTCCCGGAAAAAAACGCAGATCGCCGCCATTTCTAGTAACAAATAAATTTTAAAAAAAATCATAATTATGTCCCCTATTTTGTAGGCAATATAACTTTTGCGCAAACCAGTCACTATACGATTATTGCGATTTTTTTTTTTTTTACCAAAAATATGTAGAAGAATACGTATCGGCCTAAACTGAGATAAAAAATGTTTGTTTTTTTTAATGTGATATTTATTATAGCAAAAACCAAAAAATATGGTATCTTTTTTCAAAATTGTCGCTCTTGGGGGATGGCAGCGTGATCGTGTAGCTCCGATCCAGACACGGGAACCGATCGGCCCCGCCGCGACATACCCGCACGAATCCTCCCGTTTTCCTTGCCGAGGACTCCGTGGAGCTGAGGAGATGACCCGAAAACGGAAAGAATCCGCCAAGCCCAAGAAATTGGACGACTTCTATCCGCCGCGGAATCGCGGCCTACAATAAGATGGCGCCGGCGCCGCAGCGGCCTCGCCTACCTCCTCACGCGGCTCACATTCGGCTGCATCCAGCCCAGGAGACGCAGCGGGCTCTGCTCGAGGATCCCCAGAGGTGTCCACTCCACTGACCCGTAGCCCTGCCAAGTCAAAGCCTCGGCTGGAGGGCTCAGCCTCCCAGGTAAGCCCTGTACAGGACTCTTTGAATGACACAACGGAGCTGGTAGATCCCTTTACAGCATTCCCCACCTCTGGTAAAGCTGTCTCTGACACAACATTAAAAGATATGCTGGTGTCCCTCCGCAGCTCCATGCATACTGACTTGCAATGTATGAAAACTTTTAAGGCTGACATAGGAGAGCTGGGAGACCGAGTGTCACATATGGAAGAAAAAATGGGGGAGTTTGCTGCATCACATAATACATTAATTGATGCCCACTCTGAGCATGATGAGGAGATTGCGTGGCTGAGGGCAAAGGTCGCTGACCTCGAGGACAGGTCAAGAAGGAACAACGTGAAAATCAGGGGGTGCCTGAAAATGTACTCCCTGCACAACTCCAGCAGTTTGCTAAAGATTTGACACACTACGACAGTTCCTGCCATCAGTCCCAGATTCTGAGCTACAAATTGACAGAATCCACAGGCTACCCAAGCCAGCATTTCTCCCTGATAATGTTCCCCTAGACGTCCTAATGAGGGTACATTTTTATCAGGTCAAGGACCAGCTGGTCTCTACTTTCAGGAAAACTCAACAACTGCCTGAAAGATTTGCCCACATTCAACTATTTGCTGACTTGTCGCAGTTTACAATGCAGAAGCGTAAATCATTACTCCCAATAACAAAGGCTCTCCGCAATCACAATATTCCCTATCATTGGGGGTATCCAGTCAAAATCACGGTCACTCATAATGGGCATGACACAGTGATTTCGAACTTGGACGCCGGGCTCACGCTGCTCAGATCTTTGGACATTCTCCCGGATCAACCAGTCCCCAGCCCACAGTCCACATCCCCTGTGCGGATGGCACAACAACATGAATGGCAGACAGTGACGAGGAAGAAGTCAGGCAAGAAATCTACAACCTAATCCCTCTCTTGCGGCTATGCTAGCCTTATTCGCCACTAGTTCCTCTGTGTTCTGGAGAAGTTCTGTTTGAGTTTCCTTCCATGATTTTGGGCAGGATTTCTGCCCCTGGTTGCTTATTTTTGAAAGCTGTTTTCTTACTGTGCTCCTTGTTTTATTTTTCTAGTTTTCAGTCCACTGACTCTTTTTCCCCTCCTCCCTCTGGCTCTTCCCCTTCCATGGTCCACTACGTCTGCTGGTCGTCTCAAACCACCCATGTTGTCCTGATGGGATCCTTGCTCTCGCCTCGGAGTGGATGTTGGCCTCCTACTTTCCTGGATCAGGTACCATTATTTTTCACTTTTCTCATTTTTACACCTGAGATATGGCTCTTAACATAGTGTCATTCAATGTGAACGGCCTCAACCACCCAGCCAAACGAGCCTCAGTCTGGAAGGAAGCTATTGCTCTTCGAGCAGATGTTCTGTGCATTCAAGAGACACACTTCTTAAAAGATGATCAGCCCAGGTTTCAGAATAAGCGATTTCCACATACCTTCATAGCTTCCGCACCGGTTAAACGCAAAGGCGTGCTCATAGCTATCAAAGACTCTGTCGCTCTCAGGGTTTCACAAGTTCATTCTGACCCGGAGGGTAGATATATTATTTTGATTGGGGAACTAAACAACAAACTTTTCACTATAGTGAATCTGTACGCTCCAAACTCCCATCAGTTGCGCTTTCTAAATCGCTTATACTCCAAGGTCGCTTCGCTTCGTCAAGGATCCCTGGTGATCTGCCGTGACCATAATTTGACGGTCGATTTTGCCCTGGACTCTTCTACCACTGTACAACGCCCTCCACCCCAACTGCAACAACTGCTTCACTTGGAAGGACTTTTTGATGTCTGGAGGTGTCACCACGCCACAGAACGTGACTATTCATTCTACTCAGCTAGACATAACTCTTATTCAAGAATCGATTTTATTTTTGTTGACAAGTCATTACTGCAGACGGTGTCTTCCTCTGCCATTCATACTATCTCGTGGTCGGACCACGCACCAGTGTCAGTTACAGTGGCGGGGGGACACACCTTTAATCCTGCAAGTGTTTGGAGAGCTAATTCTAAGATTTTCCAAATGCCCCATCACGCCGCTACTATCACTGATAGCCTTGAAAATTTCTTTGTCAAAAATAGGGGCTCAGTCTCAGACCCTAATACTTTATGGTGTGCCCATAAGGCGTATGTCAGAGGTATCATTTTACAAATTTGTGCAAGGGAAAAGAGGCAGAGGACGCAAAAACTCAACCGCCTTTTGGAAGACATAAATAGTTTAGAGTGTCAAAATAAATCTATTCCCTCTTCTCTGTTAGCACAGAAGCTCACGAAGTGCCGCTTCGATCTCAGACTTCTTCTGATTGAAAATGATGACAAACACCTTCGTAATCTCAAATTGGCCCATTATTTCTCAGGAAATAGAGCAGGTAAATTTCTAGCTCAGAGACTTAAAGCAGCGAGAGTCAAAGCTAGTATTCCATATCTGCTCCATCCGGTGGACAATCATAAAATTGTGAATCCTAGGGAGATTGCTGACTCCTTTGCACAGTACTACTCTAGTTTGTATAATCTACACCAGGACCCTAACACCTCTCAGCCTGTAGATAGTGCTATCCAGGATTTCTTACTTAAGGTGAATCTTCCTTCTCTCTCCCAATCTCAATTAGACGCATTGAACGCTCCTATTACTGAGTCTGAGATCGAACGAGTCATTAAGCAGCTTCCACTAGGTAAATCTCCTGGGCCTGATGGCCTCCCTAACGATTATTATCAAGTCTTCCAAAAAAGTTTAGTCCCTACCCTCAAGGAAATATTCTTGAATGCTATGTACTCTGCCTCGTTTCCCTCTGAAATGTTGAAAGCATATGTGGTCACTATTCCCAAACCGGGCAAGGATCCTGTCACACCGGCCAACTTCCGGCCAATATCACTACTTAATACTGATGTCAAATTATATGCGAAACTGGGAGGCGCATGCGCGGGAGCCCCGAGATGGACGTTTGAGCCAGGAGCTCCGCATCATCCCAGACCCTCGATCCTCCTAGCGGGCACCATAGCGCAGACCGGGACCCGATTCCCAGACATCCCGAGTGCGGACATCCCAGGGTCTTCAGGCGGATGTCTATCCCGACTGTCCGACGTGATTTAGGGCCGGAATTTGACAAATCCGGCGGGGACGGCGAATCCAAGATGGCCGCGGCACAGGCCTCCTCACACGCACACGCGGCAGCTGGAGGGGAGACGGAGCTCAGGCAAGTGTTAACCCCTGCAACCCTCACTTACTCTCAGGCCACTCAGAGCAAACAGCCCCTAATTCAACTCCCTTCACCAGCTTCCACTGAATCCCTTTTGGGACGCACACTGGGGGATTATGCTCTGTCTCCAGCGGGGCCTGAACTTCCAATTAACCTTACAACTCCCTCACCATCCCAGCAGGGAGAGGTCCAATACTCCCCACAGAATGATCTGTATGTGAAACTTTCTACCCTGTTGGAGAGAGGTTTAGCTAACACAGCAGCCCAGATTACTAGAGACATGAAATCTGACTTTGCCAACCTGGGTCCTAGAATGGAGGCTATACAGAGCAAATTAGATCTCACAGTGTCTTGTACCAACCAAAACGCAGCTCATATCCAAACCCTGCAAGAACAACTAGACATAGCTTTGTGTAAAATTGATGAACTTGAAAACAGAACAAGGAGATATAACTTTAGGGTCAGGGGTCTCCCAGAGACTATTACTGATGTGGGGGAAGCAGTGCAAGACCTGATTAAAGACCTTATTCCCTCTATTAAGCCCTATCGGTTGGAATTAGACAGAGCTCACAGAACATTAGGACCGCCTAGGAAAGATGGTCTCCCAAGGGATATTGTGGTTAAGCCACACTTTTATGCAACTAAAGAAGAGGTCATGAAACAGGCCAGGATCCAACAAAATTTATCTTGTCGGGGTCATCAGATCCAAATTTTTGCAGACCTGTCGCCTACGACCATCCAAAGGAGAAGAGCTCTTAAACCCATCCTTAATGTCCTCTCTAAGCGGGAAATTAAATATAGATGGAACTTTCCCTTTGCTGTCAAATTCTCTTACCAGGGCAAGCCCTATGTTTTCTCAAGCTTATTAGAGGGGGAGAAATTGCTTCTTCGTCTCAAGCTCATCTCCCAGGAAGCTCCTATGGACACCTCAGCAGCCTCCACAACTTCTGCTAAGCGCCCATCGCCTACCAGTCCAATATCCCCATTGTGGAATGTAGGCAAATCTAAAAAATCCAAAGAAGGTGGAGTCCCGTGAGAAAAATGAAACGGGGGGACATTACCTCATTTTGTTTAGGTTTTGTACCTGGGACATTTCTCTTAATTGGCCTATTGGCCGTTGAGGCCCCTCCGTGGGTGACGTAAATAGCTCAAATTGAATATCTCAATGTAGAGCTTGCCTCTGTTCCCCTCTGGGATTGGAATTTCCTTTGTTTTTGCCCTTTTTTTGTGTTTTGTTTGATTGTTTCTTTCTGAACATCTATATGCCCAAGGTTTAGTTTTAACACTCATCTTACCGGGCAGGGTTCGAAATTTTTTATGCTGGTGTTCCTATAGATCCTAGAACTGATTATTAAGTTTTACAACTGCAGGTTTGGGGCTTGGAGACCCTCCCGAATTGGCGGCTCCTCCAGGTCTCAAAATCCTTATGAGTAGGTTTTTCTAGTTTTTGGTTTTGGATTCTTTTACTATCTACAGTTGAGGGTCCCGAGAGTCTAAGATACATGTTTTGTGCCTAATGCTTCATAGTTTATTATTATAGTTTATTTGGGTCTGGGATGACTCACATGCACCCCCCCCATCCCTCAAAGGCGAGTTCCGCTTCTGTGGGATGGGCAGTCGGGCCTCCTTGAGGGGTCGGCGATTATTAATGTTCTTGTCTCAGGTTGATTTTCTGACAGAGTGGGACTTGGACTGTACTCTGGAATATATGTTATACTTTATGTTTTTTTTCTTTTTTTTGTTTGTTTCTGTTTTTTCTTTTTACTTCTTTTTCCTCCCCTCTTTATCTCTTTCTCTTTACCGAGTCAGCTGGGGATTCCTCCTCTCCATGGCAGTCTGGACCTGGTTCCTAGCCTACTGCTCTCCGCACATAACCCCAATCTCGAGAAGACATCCAAGGGTAAGTTCTGCATCTCATAACGACACATCATACTCTTACATAGATGGCTGACCCAACTTGTATACATAGGGAACTTAGGGTGGCTACCCATAATGTGCAGGGCCTAAATTCCCCCAGGAAACGGAGGTTGGCCTTTGATCAATACCGATCGTCCAAATTTGATGTTGTAATGCTCCAGGAAACTAATTTTCCGGCTCGGTATAGACCAAAGTTCATACACTCACACTATCCCACTTTTTTTCTGGCGAATGCGGAAAATAAGACACGGGGTGTAGCGCTCTTTTTTTCTAAAAATTATCAATTTAGTCATATCTCCACGCACAGGGACCCGGAGGGCAGATATATACTTGTCAAGGGCTCAATTGAGGGTGTCATTTACTCTTTTATTTCTTACTACGCGCCAAACAAAGGTCAGGCCACTTTCTTTCAGGACCTTCTTAAGGCTCTTCTACCTATCACAGAAGGCAAGACTATTTTTGGGGGTGACTCGAATGTTGCCTTCGACCAAGGATTGGATAGGTCTAAACCGCCTAATTCTCAACTATTGCGCCCCACTAGAGCTAGTTTGAATATTGCACGTACCCTTCATAAACAGGGACTAATAGACGTCTGGAGGGAGTTGAATCCAAATAAGAAAGACTTCACTCACTACTCCGCCCCTCATAAAATCTATGCCAGAATAGACCACATTCTGATTCCCCCTAATCTTATCCCATGCACAACTAAGGCCACTATTACCGACATACCATGGTCGGACCACTCTATTGTCTGCTTATCAGTTCGGAATGTACTTTCTAAACCTTCGGGCTCATATTGGCGTTTAAACGAATCCTTACTGAGTGACCCTGTGGTCCTTAAGGAGATAGAAAATTCCATAAAGGATTACTTTTCCTTAAACAATGTAGGGGAAATCTCCCCTGAAGTCCTTTGGGCAGCTCACAAAGCGGCCATTAGAGGGAAAATAATTAGTTTAGCTTCACGCCTTAAAAAAGAAAGGCTTATAGATATTAGAAAGCTTGAAGACAAATTCGCAGAGATTAAATCCCAACATAAGAAATCACCCACCAAAGAACTAGCCGCACAGGTAGACGCCATCAGGTTAGAGCTTAATTTATTACTAACTGTCAAAGCAGAAAAAGCCATACGCTGGAGTGGGGCTAAATATTACCATCAGAAGGATAAAATAGGGTCTATGTTGGCTTCAAAATTAAACCCACGAGTTCGAACCCTCTCCTTCCCTAGGATTAGAGGTAGAGACCAAAATCTCACGGCTAACCCCACCAAAGTTCTGCAAACTTTCAGGGAATTTTATTCCAATCTCTACAGTTCTTCTCAGGTGGTTGGGGACCAGGGGATATCAAACTTCCTCCAGGGGCTTCCTATCCCGGAGCTTTCTTCCTCTCACAGAGATATTTTGGAAGCTGATATATCGGTTGAAGAAATTGTGGGGGTCATTAAGAATCTGAAAACGGGTTCGGCCCCTGGCCCGGACGGTCTGTCGGCACCTTATTATAAGGCTTTTTCGGACACTCTTACACCCTATATGGCTAGTTTCTTTAATATGAAGACTAAGGGCTCTCCTCTAGATCCCCATCTCAATACTGCTTTTATAACCGTTATCCCGAAACCCAATAAAAATCCAGGAGGAAGTGGAAAACTACAGGCCTATTTCACTCATCAATAATGACCTGAAAATCCTAACTAAAATTTTGGCCAACCATCTCTCCTCATTTATAAGTAGGTACATTCATAAAGATCAGGTGGGTTTCATCCCGGGAAGACAAGGACCAGATCAAATAAGGAGAGCGGTAGATGTAGTCTCTATTCTACAATCAAATTGGGAGGGAGGTCCCAAACAGAGAGGTATGCTATTATCTTTAGACCTACACAAAGCTTTCGATTCCATTGAGTGGCCCTATTTATTTCTTTTGTTGGAACGTTGGGGTTTCGGTCATAAATTCCTAGGTATACTTAAATCCCTATATTCTACACCAAGAGCACTGATACGCCTTCTGGGACATTATTCCTCTCCTTTCAATATAGCAAGGGGGACTAGACAGGGGTGCCCCCTTTCACCTTTAGTCTTCGCCATTGCCATCGAAACATTGCCGATTGCCATCCGCTCCAATCCTAATGTGCTGGGGGTCTCCTGTGGTTCTCAAACACACAAATGTGGTTTGTTTGCGGATGACATGTTACTATTTATTACTTCCCCAGTCACTTCCCTTCCGATTTTATGTAACATTTTAAGGGATTTCTCTGGAGCCTCGGGCCTCCAAGTTAACTACAAGAAATCTTTTGCTCTAAACGTTTCTCTGTTGCCGGGTACGGTCGAGGCTCTGAGGACCTCCTTCGATTTTAAATGGAAGGATGATTATTTAGAATATCTGGGTATTAATCTTCCCCCCAAATTTGAATTATTATATTCAGTAAATTTTCCGCCCACTTACAAGAAACTTGAACTAAACCTAAAATCATGGGCTAATAGTGGTCTATCTTGGTTGGGCAGGATTCACTCCATAAAGATGACCCTTTTCCCCCGATTATTATACCTCTTTAGGGCCATTCCAATCACAGTAAGAAAAGATCACCTCCTAACTCTGCAAAGGAAAATTATTCAATTTGTATGGGGTGGTTCTGGTCATAGATTACCCCGTAGTACCCTTCTTAGACCTAAGAAATATGGGGGTTTGGGTCTTCCAAATCTTATCTGGTATTATCAAGCAGCGCGGCTCGCTCAACTTTCGACGATTTACTCAAGATTTGAGAAGCCGG
This sequence comes from Rana kukunoris, assembly GCA_029574335.1. Taxonomy (NCBI): domain Eukaryota; kingdom Metazoa; phylum Chordata; class Amphibia; order Anura; family Ranidae; genus Rana; species Rana kukunoris. The sequence goes on along the minus strand of CM056052.1, from coordinate 327,440,221 downwards.
ATTGGATTTGGATAGAAAGACAAGCCGCCCCGACGTACAGACTTGACTTGACTTTTTATTATGGGTTCCTCCTAAGGACAGACCGGCTGTTCTCTCCCCGGTTTTTCTCATTCCCTCGCACTTTGGGATAGGCTGAGATCTATTCCTGCGCTAATCTCGGGCTGTAGGCCGCTCTCCCACATATTTAACAATCCAGATTTTGCCCCGGGGTTGGATATCAGCTCTTTTAAGTGGTGGCTGGACAAAGGTCTTTACCGAATAGGTCATTATTTTTCCGCTTCGGGACCTTTGACTCTGTCTCATTGTAGGAGGCAACTTGAGCTCCCGAACTCGGAAATCTTCAGACTGGGGCAGATACAACATTTCCTTCACAGACTTTGGAAGGAAAAACCACTGCCACCTCACTTCACGGCGTATGAAACATGGTGTGGTAATGCAGAGGACCAGAGGGGTGGTATATCCATTATATACCAATGTTTAGCTTTACAATATAGTAAGACCCCCTACATGTCAGCTTGGGAAAGGGACCTGAAGCTGGATTGGGATTTAGATACATGGTCTCTGAACTTTTCGAGGGCTTACAAAGGCATCCTGAACATGGCTTTAGTAGAGGCCAATTTAAAAGTTTTATCTAGATGGTATCTCACCCCTGCCAAATTATCATTAATGTATCCAACCGCGGAGGCGGTTTGCTTCAGAGGTTGTGGTCTTTTTGGATCCATGGTCCACATATGGTGGGAATGCCCTAGAATTCGACGTTTTTGGTCTAAAATATTCAATCTTATTTGTAAAGTTACGGGATTGCAAATTTCTAAGTCCCCGGAAGTTGCTCTCCTAAACACTCTTAATCCAAAGACCCCAAAATCCTCACGGAGCCTGATCCATTTTATTTTGCTGGGGGCTAAATCTACTTTGGCCAGGGCCTGGAAACAACCCAAGGTTTCTTTTTTGGCCACCAAGCGCAAAATATCTTGGATTATGGCCCAAGAAAAACTGGCCAGTATTCTGCTTGATTCTAAAGACAAGTTCGAAACTACTTGGGAACCATGGGCCCATCATGTAGGTATTTCTTTAAAGCCAGGAATTCCCGCATAACTTGGTTAGTTCAACCGTAGGTTTTGTTCATGCTAGTTGTTGGAGAATGCTCTGGTGGGAGCGAATCAGTAAGCTGACTCGGTACTTTTAGGCTCTTTTCCTCTTTTCCTCTCTTTAATTCTTTCCATTTTCCTCTATTCTGTCTTCCTATATGGTTTGTGTTTATTGACACATTATTCCTCCAGTATTTTTATTTTATTATTGTCTTTTGAATTAGTTTTTGATGTTCAAGACACAAGTATTGTCCCCTTTTTTTTTTTTTTTACTGTACCTCAGAATATACTACGGCCTCCAGTACTTTTAAAATTGTGTTCTCACAATTTTAATATATTTGAAATTTTTCAACCTTTGAACATATTTAGGAACTTCAAGATAACTTGGATTATACCTGAATGTTATTGGTCCTGATATAATTTTATATTCCCAAATATCGACCAGCTCCAGCACAGTGTGTACCCACTTGGGGTGCCGGTTCAGGCTGATAATACGCCGGTCATTCTCTTTATATAATAAATAAGTTCCTGATGGGTTACATTTTTAAATTTTTTATATCCTGTCTGTTCTGAACAAATTGAACTACAAATATGTTTATATATGGTAACCGCTCTATTTTTTGTCTCTGAGTCACTAGTTTTCTTATTCTTCTCTTTATGAGAACGCAGAGACTTTGACATGATAAATGAGGTATGTTCTATTTTCCTCTACCTTACAGAAGGTATCATTATGTTCGTTTTAGTAATAGGATGTAAATTTGATACTGTGTCTGCTATGCTAATTTTTCCCTTTTATGTCATATTGTACTTTAACATGTTATGAAAATAAAAATCTTTGAAAGTAAATTATATGCGAAACTGATAGCCCACAGATTACTGCCTATCCTCCCATCCCTTGTAGCACCTGACCAATCGGGCTTTACCGCTGGAAGACAGGCATCTGATGCCACCAGAAGGGTGTTGGGAGTAGTGCAACATGCCAGGGCATCTCAAACGCCTTCTCTGCTCCTTTCATTGGATGCGGAGAAGGCATTTGACAGGATACATTGGGGATATATGTGGCAGACCTTGATGAAATTTGGATATGTGGGACCTATCCTCTCGGCCATTTTAGCTCTGTACTCCTCCCCATGTGCCCAAGTGTACACCTCTGGTCTACTGTCGAGCACATTTTCAATTACAAATGGCACCCGTCAAGGTTGCCCTCTCTCACCCTCCATTTTTAATTTGCTTATTGAGCCGTTGGCGGAGAGGATAATATCCCACCCGAATATTAAGGGAATCCACACATCTAAAAAGACTCACTCTGTGAATCTTTTCGCAGATGACATAATCCTCTTCCTGACCTCGCCCTCCACCTCATTGGGTCACGCCCATGCCACATTGTCTGAATTTAGCCTCATATCTTATTATAAGGTAAATTGTACAAAATCCTTTATCCTTGACCTTGGAATCCCCACGGCTCTTCGGAGCCAACTGCAGGAGACATTCCCTTATTCCTGGAGTGGGTCCTCTATTACATATCTAGGATTAAAAATAACAGCAGACCCCTCGCAGCTAGTGGAAGCCAATTACACCCCTTTGATCGACAAGATTTCAGGTGAAGTTATTAGATTGGCTAAAGTTGAGCTCACCTGGTCTGGCCGCTTAGCCGCCTTTAAAATGTTACTCTTGCCACAGATATTGTACGTTTTCAGGACCCTCCCAGTCCCTATTCCATCCCCTTACCTTAAAGCACTCATCACCTTACTCTCTAAATTTATTTGGCAAAAGACAAGACCAAGATGCTCAAAAATCTTTCTAGTTAAACATAGGATGGCTGGGGGCATGGGATTGGTCGATATCCGCGACTATTTCCGTGCCTCGACCCTGTCGCAGCTTCGGGCCTGGATGGATGCAAATTCTGGTGCTGTATGGAAGGACATTGAGCAAGACCTATGCCCAGTTCATGATCTAAAAGACTTTCTTCTCATTGATGCCTGGAGACCGTTTAGGTTACAGGATCTCCCTCTGTCTCTGTGGGCCTCTATCCAGGCCTGGAGGGACCTACGTTTCAGAAGTGGCCCTGCCTCCTCTCTCGCAGAGGTCCCCATCCCTATTAATATTTTCTCTCGGGTCATCCCCGACATTTCTCTCACTAATTGGCGAAATGGAGGGATCCAATTTGTTAATGATTTATTTTATAATAATATGCTTCTTCCCTTTGAGTCTCTACGTGATAAGTTTACTTTGTCCCTAACTGACCACTTTACTTATCTCCGGATAGCTCATTTTTTAAGATCTTTGAAGACGCATCAGATATTCCTCCCTAAGGAAGTCTGGCGCTTCTACAACTCCACTCCTGCCCCCTGTAAAGGAATTGCTCTCTTTTACAATTTATTTCAAGACAAGCTTTAATTTATAAAATCCCCCCCATTTATGAAATGGGAAAGTGACTTAGGTGAAACTTATACGGAAGACCAGTGGAAGCGCGCATTCCGGGCCCTGTTCAAGGCCTCGGCATGTGTGAACCACTGGGAACTATCCCAAAAGATAACTCTGAGATGGTATCTCACCCCCTATAGAATTTATAAATTCAGCAGGGACTGTTCCTTGCTCTGCTGGAGGAACTGTGGTATGATAGGGAACCTGTTACACATGTTGTGGTCTTGCAAACACCTTACAAGTTTCTGGAACTCAATCTTTTCATATATCTCTAGACTTACGGGCATACTTACACGACCGAACCCTGGTTTGGCGATATTACATTTAGGTATAGATCTCTTTCCACCCAACTTTAGGACAGTGGTTACCCATATCCTCCTTGCGGCTCGGACATTGATAGCCCAACACTGGAAAGAGGATAAGGCACCAAATGTCTCAGAGGTCTTGAAAATGGTTTAGTCTAATTACGTACATGAATCCCTCCTCGCAAGCAGACGAGGAGTCAGAGCAAAGTTAGACGCCAACTGGTCTATTTGGAAATTGTGGTATAATGGCGGGACCTAAGATTATCAATTTTCTGAGATTATGATTATTCTCTTTTTTCCTTTTGTTTTGTGATTGCTACATGTAATGTGTACTGTCCGGCAGTCTCTGTACAACTGACAAATCGGACCATGGATCTTCCTACCTTTCCCCCCTCCCTACCACTTTCTTTCTTATCTTTTCTTTGTTGTCTCTCTCTCACTATGCACTTTATTTTCTTTCTTTCCCATTCGGCCCCTTCTCTTTCTCTCTCTCTACTATTCCCTCATAGTCTGTATGGCAGTAGCCTTTCCTGTTATTCGGTTGAGGCTCTGGAGCAATCCCACAGCTGTGCTGTAACCTGTTGGCTGTTTGATGTATGACTATGTCACACTTGCAATAGTTATTTCTTGTATAGTATCTGTAATTACTGCTGTGATGCTCACTGCCGGTCCTGGCTATGTTGTATTTTCGTGTAAAACCCTTTCAATAAAAACTATTTGAAAAAAAAAAAAAATTGTCGCTCTTTTTTTGTTTATAGCGCAAAAAATAAAAACCGTACGGGCGATCAAATACCACCAAAAGAAAGCTCTATTTGTGGGGGGAAAAAGGACATCAATTTTGTTTGGGAGCTATATCGCACCACCGCGCAATTGTCAGTTAAAGCGACGCAGTGCCGGAAGCCAACATTTTGTCTGGGCAGGAAGGGGGTGTAGGTGCACAGTAGGCAAGTGGGTAAACATCCCTTCTAATAGGAATGGTTAGTTACAGGTCCTCTTTATGGAGCGATGCGTGGTCATTTAGACCTTGCACCTCTCCTCCAGGAAGGAAAGCATGAGATCGAAAAAACATCACGATCTTATGCTTACCAGCTTAGATCGTGGCTATATAATGACATTTGCTGCCTGGACGTGACATCATAACATCAAGCCCAGGCCTCCGACGGTCATAGACACAGTCTATGGTCGTCATCCGGAGGCGCACGATTCTTTCTCCGGGTCCCCAAAGGCACGGGAGAGCTCAGAGAAGCACCGGATGGTGGCAGGAGGGGGGGATGTCCCCTCTGTCACTTGTAAAAATGATCAAGCGGTGGAACAGCCGCTATGGTCATTCTTATGGTGCACAGAATTGCTGGCTGAAAATGAGGATATCTGAATGATAGCTGTAGCTGCAGGCATCATTCAGATATTTCCACTGAAAAACAAGGATGTCATATGACGGCCTTGGGCTGAAAGTGGTTAAAATAAACTTGCCATGCTCCTATGCCACATTTTAACAATGTTACAGTTACAGAATGCTGCCAGACCCTAAGCCTCAAGCAAGACTCTAGCAAGTGTTATGAATCCAGACAAATAGAACAGCATTCAGGGTGGTTATAAAGGGCTTTATTTCTATAATATATATAAAAAAAACACTAAAGCCTCTACACTGATGGTTTTTGAAAGGAGATCTAATAAAAATTCAGATATCTTACTAAACTTAAATGTGATTTTTTTTGTCTATCCTTGCTTGCATTGCTCGAGCACTTGGGCATACAGCACCAAGATATATATTTCCAGCTGGGTATTCTTATTCTTTAATATATATAAAGTAAAATGAGAAAAAATATGGGTTCAATGAGGAGTCTGCATTGTACATCCAGCATGCATGTACAGTATTTTGAAAAGAATGAATTGAGTTTCTTAGTGTAATAATGATTAGAACATTCCCACGCAGTAAATAGTCAGACAGTCATATAAAAGAATCCTCATTTAATTGTGAAACCTTCATAAGAAAATTTGAGAGATTCTTTGAAAATGGTCCAGAAACTTCAGTACATTTCCACTAACAAGCCAAGCTGCTCTGAAAAACAGGAACAGCTTTAGTCATTACAAGATCCTTGCTAACTTGTGCTGCAAATTGAAATAGCTGGTTATACCTATAAAAGTAATACACTTTGGGCTCATAATCAGAGAACAGTTGTCTTTTGAATGTCTTCAGTGTATAAGCATTTTGCCAAATTTTTCATTCTGTACACACTTAACATACTCTATGAATAGAGCATCATTGTGTTTTAATTTTCCCAAGATAGTCCTGTTTTTTTTTTTTTTTCCAATATCGTATTTCAGTGCTTACAATACTCAGTCTTGTGGGATTTACACTACTAGAATAAATTGAAGGTAATTTCATAAAATTCTCAACCTCCAAACAAGTAAACTACTTATGTAATAACTTGAACAAGGAAACACATGGAATGGCATATGTAAGATTTTGCTTTTCTAGTTGATGTTTAAAGCAAGGACATTTTCTTTCTTGTTGTACCCAAACTACATGCTAAGTAACCCTAACAGTAGAGTATCAATGGACAAATATCATACCATATTTTCATTTAGAAGAAATTAGCAACCATCTGTTTCTATTTTTTCAAGTACAAAGCAAGCATATGCTAAATCTAAAATCACCAATTCTTTTTTTAGGTAATGTTTGTGAAGATATTTTAGATTGTTTTTACTTTATGTGTGAGTAAGTAAAATCAGTGACTTTTACCCCTTACTCCATCCTCAATGTCGGCTCTTTTCAGAGTAGAATGTATGATGCGTGCATGTGTTTAGCCCTCAAGTTAACCAGTTTTTAACTCATTTCACTCACAATGACAATTTTTAACCATAGAATGTAGATTGCAAAGTGTGAGGATACATTTTCTTCACCCTGATATCAAAACTCTGCTTGGATTGACTCCTCTCCTCCCAACCGCAACCGTAACTCCTTGGCGTCAAGTTACGCAAATATGCGGCATCACTGGACTGATCGGGACCCAGAACTCTCAATTTTGGGTCACCTGATCACTGTGATCTCTGATTGGCTATCTTAGTGCACAGTCACTGTGAAGTAAGCCTCCATGTTTTCTCACGCTGAATTGAGTAGAGAGGTACATCATATCTCTCTCTTTCTTCCTGCAAAAAGGAAAAAAAAAAACAACTGTGTGTAAAAAATAAATAAAAAAAATGTATAACAAAAAATAAGTACATCAAAGTTTTATCTAGGTCAGTGCCAGGGTCAGTGCCAGGGTCAAAAGTGAGGTCCAGTTTTTTGGGGGGGCAGGATTTTTATTTATTATTATTATATTTATTTGTATCACTGTCAGTTAGTGTCAGTGTGTTTTAGGTAGGATTGTTAAAAACAACAACTAACAAACACTAATATGGTGTCACTGCAATTGTCAGGAACAGAACTTATTTTGGGTTGTTGTTTGGTGGAAGGTTATGGTAGTAGCAAGAAATATACAGCAAAAAAAAAAAAAATCACTACTTGGGGCAAGTTTTCCTTTAAAAAAAAAAAAACTGTGTTTATGTTTGACATTTCCCGCTATTGAATATGTTTTTAATGTGCACTGTTCAGTTGTGCCATGCAATGCTTAATGTTCATATCCCCTGCGTGGGATTATTGTTCTTACTTTTCGACGAAAAACAACAAAAATGTATAGAAAAAGATTGTACCAGAAAACAAAAACAGGAGATATCAATTACCACGTACCACCAAATGAAAGCCCAAGTTGTCCTGAATAAACATGGTATAATCCACCTAGATGCACAAAGTAGTTGTGATCATATGTACAATCTTTTTACTATTAAAAAATATTTAAATACTTTTTTGTAGTGCTCTCTTTAGAACATAACATTTGTTTTGAATTTTTGTAACCTTGATTTCCCTTTTACATACAGTGCCTGCCGCCGAGAATGTGTTTTTAGCACGACAGCATCGTGCTGATTCTCGGCGACAGGCTGCCGACATCATGCGCTCGATGGAATAGTAAAAGCACATTCCAGCGAGTGCGTCATAGAAGCGACGGGGATCCGACGCGGATTCCCGCCAATTCTACACGTGGGCGGAGTTTGTTATGAATCCTGAGAAGGATTGTTATATTCTTTGTGACTTTCAATAATGAAGAGTTTTCTTCATTTCAATATTTTTTAAAAGCTATTTTCCTATTCTTTATGGATTTTTAAACTTTGGATGTGTAGGCTCATATATAGTATTTGTGTATGTATCCATTGCCTTACATTGTAATTCTCCCTCTGTCCCAGTATCACAACTGAGAGTAGACTACATAAGGTGTATGGAAAATAATTCCACACTTTATATAACAGTGTAGGGTTGATTTACTGAAACTGGAGAGTGCAAAATGTGTTGCAGCTCTGCATAGAACCCAATCAGCTTCCATATTTTTTTTTTTTTTTTTTAAGGACATCCATTGAGTTGAAGGTATCATGAACCTTTGCCCCAATTGTACATGAAGCATGGTGTTCTTCACTCACATAAAGTGATGCAGAGAATGATGTTGCATCATTGAGAGATGATTAGCACTAGATAGTAATAGGAGGGGGGGGGTTGGAAGAGAACCCTTCAAATCATATTACCGTTCAATTGGCTTAGATGTGGCATTCATTATTTCAGATTTTTCATAACTTCAGATAGATTGGTCATTGTTACATTCACTAACCGCCAAATTTGAAAGGAAATTCAAATACCTATAATTTAAGAGTTAGTTGCTATTAGTTAATTATTATTGTATTTTATTTATTTATTTTAATAACAAACATGCCATACTTACCTTCACTGTGCAGTTAATTTTGCTCAGAGTGGCCCGATCCTTGTCTTCTGGGGTCCCTCGGTGGCTGTCTCGGCTCCTCCCTGCAAGAGCTAATCCCCTTCTGGGAAGCGCTCCCCAAGGGGGTTAGCTTGCGTGTGTGCTCCTGTGTGATACAATGGTGGCCAGAGCCACCAAGTGAATCACTCAGCCCCACCCCCGGCTGCACTGCTATCTATCATCCAATGAAGAGCCAAAAACAGCCAAGAAGACTGGGCTGAGAAGCCAGTTTGTTTAAGACGCAGGATTTTCGAGGGCTCAGGTAAGTAAATGGGGGGGCTTGTAAGCATAGGATGCATTAAGGTGGACAAACTGGAAGCTTTACAACCCGTTTAGGAGTTTGCACAAGACACGCAGGGGTGGATTTAGTAAAGGCAAATAAACTGTGTACTTTGCAAGTGCAGTTGCATTATTTTCTCTAGAGCATAGTTAAAGGGTAACCCCACTTTCGTGGGGGGAAAAAAATAGCAAATAAAGAAAAAATATAATAGCGCATATGATTGCGACACTAATCATATTGTAATTGAATGTCATTAAAAATTACCTTTCAATCTGCAGCCACTGTAATTTCTGAGAATGCAATGCAATATAGCTAATTGGAGTTGTTCTGTACACAGAGGCCCAGATTCTCAAAGAAGTTACGTCGGCGCATCTCGAGATACACCGTGTAACTTCTAGAATGCGCCGGCGTATCTTTTTTCTGTATCCAGAAAGCAAGATACGCCGGAATTTTGCTAAGATCCGACTGGCGTAAGTCTCTTACGCTGTCGTATCTTAGTTGCATATTTACGCTGGCGGCTAGGTGGCGCTTCTGTTGATTTACGCGTTGAATATGGTAATGAGCTAGATACCCCGATTCACAAACGTACGTGCGCCCGGCGCATTTTTTTACGTTGTTTACGTAAGGCTTTTTTGGGCGTAAAGTTACCCCTGCTCTATGAGGCGTAGCCAATGTTAGGTATGGACGTCGGAACAGCGTAACATTTTTCACATTTTACATTGTTTGCGTAAGTCGTCCGTGAATGGGGCTGTGCGTAAGTTATGCTCACGCTGAAAGCATTGAGTACTTGCGGCGTAATTTGGAGCATGCGCACTGGGATACGTCCACGGACGGCGCATGTACCGTTCGTTAAAAGCGTCAATTCTGTGGGGTCACGATTAATTTCCATAAAACACGCCCACCTCTTCCACATTTGAATTAGGTACGCTTACGCCGGCACATTTACGCTACACCGGCGTAACTTAGGACGCGAGTGCTTCTTGAATACTGCACTAGCCTCACTAAGTTGCGGCGTATCGTAAATACGATACGCTACGCCCGCTCAAAGTTACGCCGCCCTACGTGAATCTGGGCCAGAGTGTGTACTGACCACCCCCCAGAAACATAATTTCCTGCGTGTGTGATTGGCTCACCAATTTTCCCAGACGTCTGCCTAAGATACAAGTCAGATTTCAGGCATCCCTTGCAACAAAAATTACATTTTTTAGAGAGATACTTTCGATAGGAACCGTCTAAGGGGATGCAGGCCCAGCATATTTCCTCATTAGTGCTCTGTAGATCCACACCTGACAGTTAATTATGAAACTCCCACTACTCAGAATAGAGGCACAGAGAAACACACATAGATATCTTCAGAATAACAAAAGGTAGGAATCTGCAACAAAGTTTATTATAATCCTTGCAATGTACATAGATCACCCATAGGGGAATGTTTTTTTCTCAACAAAAGTGGAGTTATGCTGTAATGTTATGAAGTTTCACTTTATAAAGAATACTAGGTGCAAGGAAACAAAAAAATAAAAAGCATATTTGATTGCGCATAACTGAGGAATGGAAAAAGGCCAGAGATTCACTGCATTTAGTAAGCGCTGGGGAAATGACTGCAACTGCACTGGCAAAGTGCACAGTCCATCCACCCACAATATATATACTGTATATCCGAGGTCTCTTGCTGAAAAAATCCTAGCAAACAAACCTCCTATATAAAGAGCCTAACATTAGCATAGACGTTGTTAATACTATCATTTAGCCATTAGTAAAATATAAAATAAAATATAATATATATTTATTTTTTATCAAAAAGCCTGCTTCGTGATTTTTACCTACAGGTAAGCCTATTAGAAGGTCTACCTGTAGCTAAAATTAATATCTCCTATATGAGCACCATTTAAGAGATATTCACTCTGGGTGCAGCCAGTGACATAACTGCCATTTGGGCTCTGAAGGTCTGGCATACCTTGCCAGAACTTTAGAGGTTTGTGCCGGAACCGAGGGCTACTGTGCGCATGCACATGAGTGATGTCATCGTTGTTCTGGCCAATCACACAGCTGGAGCACCCAATCCAGGAGAAAAGGCAGGGGGGAAATGTCAGCCTTCACAGGGGTGACAGTGCGGTGCTGGAGGGCTTCATTTTAAGGTACAGTGGAACCTCGGTTAACAAGCTTTTTGAAAGACGAGCAACTTTTTTTTTAAGTCCTGACTCAGTTTGCGAGTGTTGTCCTGCAACACGAGCAGGATTCAAGCCAATGGGGTGTTTAGTACTGCATTGGGCCAGAGGTGCAAGGGCGCTGGTGACACTTGGAACGGTTCGGGGCCACTCGGAAATAATAATAATAATAATAATAATGATAATTTGAGTGTTTCCTAGACTTTCTGGGGGTTTTTGAGTTCAGCCGAGCTGTCTCTGAGTATTTACGAGGCTCTCCGTCATCCCCCCACCTCTGGCCACATGCGGTATTGCATTTATTAGAAGTCAAAGCGGAACAAATTATATTTGTTTTCATTGGCTTCTATGGGGAAACTTGCTTTGATATGTGAGTGCTTTGGATTACAAGCATTCTCCTGGAACGGATTATGCTCGTAATCCAATGTTCCACTGTAAGTATTTCATTATGTGCTAGTATGCGATATATACTAGCACATTATGCTATTGTCTTACAAGTGTTTTTTTTTTGTGTTTTTTAACCAGCCGTGGTTTACAACCACTTTAAAAAAATAGAAGAGATTTGAAATCAGGAAAATATAAAAGTAAAGTAAACATAAACAATTTAAGAGATATTACTACCTTAGAACTGAAGTGGTTCTGAATCATCACAGCAGGCCTACTAAAGGGTCTAAAAAATGTATTGTCTGCATTGTCCATAGCAATTTGTCAGATGGTCCCTTTTATTTTATTTTTCATTTTCTCAGTGTAGTAAGACAGAACAAAATAGATAAACTGGTTTCTATGGACAATTCAGGTATTTGTTCTTTCTAACATTTAGGTAAAAAGGTCCACCCAAAAGTGTAACTTCCACTCATCAGATTCCTCCCTCCTCCAGTGCCACAATTGGCACATTTCAGGGGGAGGGGGGACAGGATACTCTTTGACAGGTATCCTTTCCCACTTCCGGGAGCCCGGGCCGCAGCCTGTGGCGTCACTGCGGGGCTCCCTCCTCCTACCCTGGGCCAATAGGAGAGAGGCCTCGTGCATGCGCAGTAGGGTTCCCGGCGTGAAGCCAAAAGGCTACACTGTTGGGTTCCCTTACCCACAATGGGGGCAGCAGCACCCGACAACTCATGGAAATATCAGCTGCAGGTGCCGACATCGCTGGACTCCAGGACAGGTAAGTGTCCATTTATTAAAAGCCAGCAGCTGCGGTATGTTTTGCTGCTGGCTTTTAATTTTTTTTTTGGACAGGTGGCTAAAGATTCACACAGCACTTTTACAACAATCTTATAGTCAAATATGAATTCATTTGCTATTTATTCTTTTCATTAAAGTAAAACTTTGAGTCACAGACCTGAAACAATTATATAAATCAGAAAAAGACATATGTCCTAATCTGCATACTTGTGAGTTAGTGACCTAAACTATTGAAGCAAGAGCGTCAGCACAAAAGTCAGGTAGCTAACAGAATGGGAAGTCACCAGGGGCAGCTTCTATGATTCTCTCATTTTATTATCATCTAAAAGCTCTAGTTTTTGTTTTCCTCTTGGAAGGATAATCAGACATATTTTAATTAAGTTGGTATAAATGCCTTAAAATAAATGAACATTTTTTTGTTATATACTGTATAGTTAGGACCTGTTCACATTTAAACATGTTTTAAAATGCATAACAATGCTTGAAAAAAAAAAAAGGTGCATTGTCTTCTATTGACGTGCATTTTATGCGTGTTTGAAGTGTATTTTAGTGCATATTGACATGCATTTTTAACATAAATTGCTATTGCAGGTTATTTCCTATACATCACATCCCTCTCCTGTTTGTAGATTGAGAAAAAAAGTTAGGGAGTAAAATAGAAGAGAGATGAACATGTAGCACTACCCCCTAAGGAGCTGCTGGTTTAGATTCGGGCCTGCTGTTACCTTACTGTTCCATGCACTCGTCTCAGGGATTCTCCTTGAATAAGTGGTCAGAAAAGGAAGAAATGTCTGCACCAAACACCAAGTCTCCTTTTCTCCCCCTGCAGAGAGGGTTTTTTTTAAATTAAAGACAACTTCAGAAAAGAGGGATGGAGGTTTAGGGGAAATTCAGGCATTTGACTCACAAACCACAGATATTCTTTTTATGTCCAGAGGAACAGCCGTTTCCACGCTGGACTCAGCGACCCACTCTCACTGGTCTCGCAGCCGGTGCAAAGCTTGATCAAAGGATAGTCTCTGCCACAGACTAGGTGAATTGTAGAACTTGTTCTACTGGGCCTACATCTCAGTTGCAAGGCCTCAGGCCAACGTGGCTCTGGGGCAGTAACTGCCAACACATCCGTGAGGCCAGGAGGGCCCCTCAGGGTGTGATCGGAAGACAAACCCCACAAAATGGTTTCTGCCCCTTAAGTACCCCCTCCCAGAAGGCACAGCGGGTTGACCACGCCCTCTGGGCTGCTTCTGGGAAAGAGGCACCCGATGCATCCAGCCCGTTGCCTTTCCAACTCTGACCAGTGGTGACAGCAACACCCACCGTCAGAAGAAAAATCATGCAACCAGCGGGTCTGGAGAAGAGCCATGAACTTGAACAAATCTCTCTGGGCCAAACTACTGCCCAGGCAACTATAATTTCAACATATAGCGCCCACTCTCTGGGAGCAGGGCGCTACAAACACATTTTTGTTTTGAAAAGGCATTGGCATTGGGATGTCTAAAATAACAGCCCTAATTATTCTGATTTCACTAGCTACCGTATATTGAGCAGAAGTAAGCAGATGAGATTGGGGCAAGACAAACAGTGCTATAGGGTGCTTCTATTGCTCACACAATGTTGATTTACTTAAGACAAAAAGACTGTGCACTTTGTAAAGTACAGTTGCACTCTGAACGTGCAGTTGTTGCAGAGCTTAGTAAATGAGGTAAAGCTTCATTTTGCAAAGAATACCCAATCATGTGCAAGGAAAACAGCATTTTTGCTAACATATGATTGGATGATAGAAATCAGCAGAGCTTCTGCTCATTTACTAAGCTCTGGGTTGACTACTCTTGCTGAGTGCAACTGCATTTTGCAAAGTACAGTCAATTTGACTTTAGTAACTCAAGTAAAGGGCAGATTTGGGCCTAATGCCGCGTACACACGATTGGTTAAACCAATGAGAATGGTCTGATGTACCATTTTTATCGGTCCAAACGGACCGTGTGTGGGCGCCATTGGTTATTTAACCATCGGTTAAAAAAAAGCCAACTTGTTTTAAATTTAACCGATGGATACCTAACCGGAAAAAAAAAAACGATGGTTTGTAGGCACGACCATCGGTTAAAAATCCACGCATGCTCAGAATCAAGTCGACGCATGCCTAGAAGCATTGAACTTCAATTTTTTCAGCACGTCGTTGTGTTTTACGTCACCGCGTTCTGACACAGTGTTTTTTTTAACCGATGGTGTGTAGGCACGACGAACCATGAGTCAGCTTCATCGGTTAACCGATGAAGACGGTCCATCAGACCGTTCTCATCGGATGGACCGATCGTGTGTACATGGCATTATACTGGGATTTACAATATCATTCATATATTTCTAATAAACTCTGCCATGGAGACAAGTAGCTAAATAGTAGCATGGCAGGGAAAATCAGGTAAAAATAAGCATGTAAAATTCAAGCAAATCTGTTGCTTTTCTCTGTATGGATAAAGCACAAATTAATGTTAGGGTTTAGCATTTTCTTTTTTTTATATATATTTAATTCATTCTTTGGGGTGTTGGACTACATAAATTATATATTTCAGTTGAAATATTTGTCCCCTGCTATACGTTCAAGCCGAAACTGAATGAATTTCACCTAAAAATGAAGTAGCGTCATGATATGTAAATGACCCATTAACAAAATGCATTGCTTTTGGATGACTGCGCAAGTGAATGCACTCTAACTTCTTGCTGTCTTCCACAGTTCAGTTATTAATATGCTAAACAAAGATTGCAATTTTCCTTTTTAGGCCTTAGAGGCCTAGAGAATCCTATAATTTCATCTCTGTCATTCAGTTTTGCAAAGTGGAGCTCATTAATAAAAATCCCTTGAAGTTTCCCAAGGCATGATCCCCTGCCACTTCAAGTAGTGAGAAAAGCTAAATTCCCCAATCCATTTTACAGGAGATAAAGGTCATGCATGAATTACTGAAAACTCCTGTGCAATTGAACCAGTAATGAACAAACCCAAAAGGACCATTAGCTACCTCCCCAGAGGTTTTCATTTTTCCATATTACTATATTTTCAGAATATTGTCAAATTTTGTGAGATTTAAATGTCTTTTAATTGTGTTCTCTTACGACATGTACTGAACAGTCCTAATCTCATAATACAAAGTCAAAAAGACAGTATATACTTCACAAATATAACAGTATTTGCTCTATATTGAGCTTCCAGTTCAAAGTTGAAGTCCAGACAAACAAACAAACACATGACATGACATGGCATAAATCAGAACTGTTTGATCTGCCAATGGACTTTTATTTCTGTTAATCCCGTCCAGAGATTCACACAACCTTTACAGGCAGCACAGCTAGTTTGGTTACCTGATACCTCACTACTGGATTTAAAAGGTATTTCCACATTTGCAAAAATATGTGAGAAAACCCCTCTTTATATTTGTTATGGATTATATTCCCATCCATATAGCGTACAGTATATATATATACTGTACAGACTAAAAGTTTGGACACACCTTCTCATTCAAAGAGTTTTCTTTATTTTCATGACTATGAAAATTGTAGAGTCACACTGAAGGCATCAAAATTATGAATTAACACATGTGGAAATATATACATAACAATAAAGTGTGAAACTATATGTCATATTCTAGGTTCTTCAAAGTAGCCACCTTTTGCAGCAGACAGATCTCTAGAACAACTGTTAAGAGGAGACTGTGTGAATCAGGCCTTCATGGTAGAATATCTGCTAGGAAACCACTGCTAAAGAAAGGCAACAAGCAGAAGAGACTTGTTTGGGCTAAAGAACACAAAGAATGGCCAGTGGAAATCTGTGCTTTGGTCTGATGAGTCCAAACTTGAGATCTTTGGTTCCAACCAGCGTGTCTTTGTGCGACGCAGAAAAAGTGAACGGATGGACTCTACATGCCTGGTTCCCACCGTGAAGCATGGAGGAGGAGGTGTGATGGTGTGGTGGTGCTTTGCTGGTGACACTGTTGGGGATTTATTCAAAATTGAAGGGATACTGAACCAGCATGGCTACCACAGCATCTTGCAGCGGCATGCTATTCCATCCGGTTTGCGTTTAGTTGGACCATCATTTATTTTTCAACAGGACAATGACTCCAAACACACCTCCAGGCCGTGTAAGAGCTATTTGATCAAGAAGGAGAGTGATGGGGTGCTGCGCCAGATGACCTGGCCTCCACAGTCACAGGACCTGAACCGAATCGAGATGGTTTGGGGTGAGCATGACCGCAGAGTGAAGGCAAAAGGGCCGACAAGTGCTAAGCATCTCTGGGAACTCCTTATACAAAACAATTGGGCCAACTTTATTGTTTTGTTATTTTTTAATTCATGAAACTGTTTTTTCCCCAAAAAAAGGCGTTTGAAAAATGATTGCGCAAATACCGTGCAAGATAAAAAATTCCAATGACCGCCATTTTATTCCCTATGGTGTCTGGTAAAAACACATATACAGGGCCAGATTCACAGAGCCATTACTCCGGTCTATCTCCTGTTAGACCGGAGTAATTTCAAATTACCCGGGTCGTATCATTAGTTTGAATCCTCAAACCATGATACGACGGCTTCGGGCTTCGATCCGACAGGCTTACGTCTCCGTATGCTGTCGGATCTATGCTGCAAACTTTTTTCCCCCTCTGGGTGGAGTTTGCGTCGTTTTTCGCGTCGGGGTATGCAAATTTGCTTTTTTCCGGCGATCCATGAAGTTACGATCGTCCGTCGCATTCTCTTACGGCATCTGTAGTCATCTTTTTGCTGCGTAAAGTTAGGGGAGCAAAAATCTGGTCTATAGTTAGACAGCCCATGTTAAGTATGGCCGTCGTTCCCACGTCGAATTTCAATTTTTTTTTGTTTTTGCGTAAGTCGGTGGGAATAGGAATGTACGTAAACGACGCTACTCAAAAAAAACTGACGTGACGACGTAATTTCGCACAATGCACGGCGGGAAATTTCTGAACGGAGCATACGCAGCTTGATCGCCGCGGGGACGCGCCTAACTTAAATTTTTCATGTCCCCTAATCGCGTATTTCGATTCAACCGTGAGAAATACACTACGCCGCCGTACGTTACGGGCTGAAATCTACCAGAATTCGTCTTAGAGCCAGGTAAAATACGGCGGCGTAGTGTATCTCTGATACTCTGCGCCAGGGCAATTGTACCTGAATCTGGCCCATAGTGTTTGGGAGTTCTGAGTAATTTTCTAGCAAAAAAAATATGATTTTTGCATGTAGGAGAGAAGTGCCAAAATAGGCCCGGTTTGGAAGTGGTTAAGATCTGCCTGCACAGTACAGTGCATACCATCACAGAGTACCATCATAGATATTAAGTTGTCAATAATAAGAAGATCTACCTTCCAACAAGGCAATGACCCAAAGCACAAAGCAAAAATGACCACACAGTGGTTGAAGGAGAAAACAGTGAATGTCCTTGCATGGCTTAGTCAGAGAACAGCCTTAAACCCCATTGAAAATCCATGGAATGATTTGAAGACTATAGTCCACAAACGGTCAAAGTTACTGAACTTGAGCAGTTCTGCAAAGAAGAGTGGGCAAAATATTCCAAAGTCTAGATGTGCAAATTTAGTAGAGCCATATTCCAAAAGACTAAAGGCTGTAATTAAAGCGAAATGGGGTCCAACAAAATACTGACATAAGGGGGATCCTTCTTCCAACTCAGAATTTTTTTTTTATCGAAAACAGAATTACTGATAAGTTGCACTAGTAAATACAGCTGGATAAAACAAAACCGTGTCTGTCTTTTTTTTTGTTTTTAACTAGAGATTTGTATTTAGTTTTTCTTTTTTTATAAAAATTAGCGAAGTTTACAGAAATGGTCCAAATATAAAAGACCACATGTGTCTGTCTTCATTTCATGCTGCAACACAAAAAAGTGTTTATTTTAAAGGGGGTGATTCTTTTCTATACAGGCTGTATATATGTACTATTTTAAAATGATGTCATAGGGCCAGATTCAGCAACACTTGCGCTGGAGTATTTCGATATGCGCCGCGTAACTGTGAAGATGCGCCGTCGTTTCTATGTGCCCGTACCCACCAAACTAGATGCGCCCAATAACGGGCCATTTGCGACCGGCGGAACGTTCCGACGCCAGAGTATCGTCAGCGCTTAATTTCACTTGGCACATCAGTCGCGCCTATTGATTTCCCCTGCAAATATGCAAATGAGGGATTTTTCCCAATTCACGGACGGATTAGCACCATACGCTGGCTACATGCGCCGCGCGTATCTCGTCCGTCCGGCGCAAAGTTATTTCTACAAAAGGCTGCTTTATCTTTACTCCAGATGGCCACAGGTCAGCAGGAGAGCAGCTACAGCAGCGTTACCGACGATAAGAGCTAGATGAGCACCCCCACTTGCAGGACAACACCTCTGTCCATGCTTGTCTGTCAAATTTTACAGCCATGGAGGAAGACATCATAGGTCTCCATAGCCGAGATGACGGCTGACAGCTCCTGGCCATTAAAGTTCAGCTTTCTCCTGTGTGTTTGCGGGGAACGGGAGCAGCCATCTCAGAACAAAAGTAACATCACTGCGGGGAGGGGGAGCAGGATATACTTTAGTGCCGGAATGGCGCTTCTACGGGCGCATTTAAACGCCCAACGGAAGGCATTGCGCTGACGTTTCCCGTGAAGTGGTGCCGACGGAAGTTGTGAGCATGCGCACAAAGGGGGCGAGTGGAGCCTCACTCACTGCGCATGCTCCGTGGTTGATGCGCTGAACGTAAGCCTCTGCGCTGGGCTCCGCCCATCATTTACATATGATCACACCCACTTCCCCTTGCGTCGGGTTACGCCAGCGCATTATCGTTACTCTGGCGCAAGTTTACTCTCAACTGCTATGTGAATAACAGTACTTGCGCTGAAAGGGTCGTCAGAAGCGTTACTCTGGAGCAAAGATGCTCTCATCTACCTGAATCTGGCCCAATGTGTTTAAATTTAGGAAAGAAGAAAGTTTAGTTCTGTTTTAAATGTTTTCCAGGCTTTTTTATGTGTACACATTTTGATCTATGTTTTGTTGTCCTGACCAATGGCTGCAACACAGTAAAACAACTTCTGGGTATGAGATGCATGCTGCTCCCATAATGCAGTGCTGAGTGCCTGATCGACCAGTTGTCTGAACCAAACACTGTCACACTTAGGTGGTATGGGGAAGAAGCAAATGCAAGTACACATGTTTTAAAAGTCAACTTTTGCATAACTTTGCTGGCAGATCTAATTATTATGTAGGAAAGTGAAAGCTACGAATTGGCAAGAAAAAGTTCCTGAAATATTGTAAGAGAGTATTCCCACAATCTACTGTTATTTTACAGGAGTAATATACAAATTACACCTCTCTAAGTTATATATGCTGCTATGACAACCATTGCTTACAATGTTGCTTTATAATGAAGTCTTATAAACTACTTCAAATGACATGTGATGAATGATACAGTATATACGTATGGGCAGTCCCCGGGTTACAAACAAGATATGTTCTTTAGGTTTGTTCTTAAGATGAATCTGTTTCTAAGTCTGAACAGGTACATTTTTAAGTGTAGCTCCAGCCCAAAAAAAATAATTTGTTTGGATAGCATAGGGAAGGGTTATCACCCCTGTAACTTTTTTTGCTGTCTGTGCTCCTGTTCAGAAGATTTCACCTCACTTTCTGTCCCAATGATAATTGGATTTTGAAAATATTAGGTTGTTGTGGAAACAAGCCTTGGTGATAAAGCATCAGTGGAGGTACCTTTTTCCCATAATAACTCTTATAAGAGTGAATTTCACTTCCTAGGGGTAGATTTCCTCTGAAGGAAAATAAATCATCGCTCCAGGTGGGTCTCATGAACGATTAGGGAACCTCCCAAAAGACCAAGGTGCTGGCAATGCACTAGGCAAGTATGAAGATTCCAGAGGATATGAACAGCCGCACTCCAAGATAACTTCAGAAGTTGTCTTTATTGTTAAAATACAGAGCATGTACAATAACATACAGCCAGAGAGGAGACAGCCGACGTGTTTCACACTAATCTTAGTGTTTAATCATCATCATCATCATCATCATAGATTTCCTCTGACTTCCTGTTGTCTTCCTCCGTTTGTAAGTAGGAGTCGTTTGTAAGTCAGATGTTTGTAACTAGGGGACCTCCTGTGTATATATACTGCTTATGAACTGTTAATATCCCCCGTGTAGTAGACAATACTACAGAACTTGATTGACTGTAAACAATACAGCCTAGTAATATTTGTATTTATCTCATGCAGGAAGCAATTTCCTGTAGCTGTAGAAATAAACAGAAACCATACTAAAGTTGTTATTCTGAAAGCTGTATTTTAAGGTTGAAATTACCATTTAGCATAGCATCCTAATTTTTCTATAATGATCATGCTAACTGAGATGAAATGTCAGGTGATAATTACAATGATAATAATCCACAGTTTAATAGCCTTAAGTTAATCAAGGCCTTCTTTTTAAGTGTGTTATAATGGCGTCTCCCAAATCAGTGTTGCCTGCCCTTAATACCCTCCCAGAGGTGCACTTTTAGCAGACAACATATCCTTATAATTTTTCTGGTACAATATTTTTTTTTTTATTAAATAACATATTGACAAACGTTCACCCATGCAGGGGTACAGTTCAGGGGGCAACAAGAAGGTGTGGACTGGGGAAGTCTGATGAAGAAACTTTTATAAGTACTGACTGTCCACTGGGCTACCTAATGGGATAACCCAAGGGTCCATATAAATCACCAAGGGTTAAGGGCCAACTAACTAGGGCATTGGTTTACAGTGGAGAGTATTGCATGTACTGGTCTATTGGACAATCCCGAAACAGGTTGGGGTGAACAATCTGTAGAGATATACAGAAAAATGTGGGATCTAGCAACAGTGGCGGCTTGTCAACAAGAGATAGGCCCTAAATCTGAGAACCAAGGGTCACTTGAGAGCAAAGGGGAGAATGCTCAATTTATTTTTAAGTTAAAATCAGTGAAATGCATTCCAGGTACATCAAACAAAAGATGGAGGCAGTGGTCTCTCTGCAAAGCTCCAGCACACCCCCTGCTGTGTCACAGATACTGCTTATCAATCAGCACTGAACATGGTGCTAGGGGTCAGCTTTATGTTTGAGTCGAACATGAGTTTGATATAAACATTGGCTGTTCGGTCGTTCGCCAAATAGCAAACAATTTTGTGTGTTTGCAGCAAATTTGAAAGCCAAGGAACACCCTTATAAAGTCTATAGGAGAAATCAAAAGTGCTAATTTTAAAGGTTAATATGCAAGTTATTGTCATAAAAAGTGTTTGGGACCTTCCCCAGGGGACATGTATCAATGCAAAACAAGTTTTAAAAACGTCAGTTTTTTCAGGAGCAGTGATTTTATTAATGCTTAAAGTGAAACAATAAAAGTGAAGTATTCCTTTAAATTTCATACTTGGGGGGTGTCTATAGTATGCCTGTAAAGTAGCGCATGTTTCCCGTGTTTATAACAGTTCCTGCACAAAATTACATTTCTAAAGGAAAAAAGTCATTTAAAACTACTCGCGGCTATAATGAATTGTCGGGTTTCGGCAATACAGAAAATGCGTGGGGGTCCCCCCAAATTCCATATAAGGCCCTTCAGGTCTGGTATGGATATTAAGGGGAACCCTGTGCAATTTAAAAAAAAATAACGTAGGGTTCCCCCAAAAATCCATACCAGACCCTGAGCATGCAAACTATCAGGCCGCAGGAATAGAGGGGGGCGAGAGAGCGCCCCCTCCTGAACCGTACCGGGCCACATGTCCTCAACTTGGGAAGGATGTCCCCATGTTGATGGGGACAAGGGCCTCATCCCCACAACCCTTGCCCGATGATTGTGGGGGTCTGGATCTAGGGGTTCCCCTTTGTTAAAGGGGGCTTCCAGATTCCGATAAGCCCCCATCTGCAGACCCCCTCAACCATCGGACAAGGGTTGTTGGCATGATGCCCTTGTCCCCATCAACTTGGGGACATCTTTCCCATGTTGAGGGCATGTGGCCTGGAATGGTTAAAGAGGGGGGGAGCACTCTCTCACCCCCCTTTTCCTGCGGCCTGCCAGGTCGCGTGCTCGGGTTAAGGGTCTGGTATGGATTTTTGAGGGGAACCCCACGCAATTTTTTTTAATTGGAGCAGGGTTCCCCTTATTATTCATACCAGACCCAAAGGGCCTGGTAAGGGACTGGGGAAAACCCATGCCATTTTTTTTAATGACTTTTATCTGTATTGCTGGGACCCGACAATTCATTATAGCCATGAGTACTTTACAGCATGATGTCAGGGGACAAGATTTTCTGTGCTGTGTCCCCTTTCTAAAAGAAAAAAAAGACTATAAGACAAGCACCCTTTGCATTAACTAAAAGCACAGTTGGGCTTTATAGCAGCAAAAAACACATACTGCTATTAACAATGCTTATTTTAAAACTGGTGTGGTCAGTAAACTAGAAACAAGTCTTATTGATCAAGAAGACTTTTAAATATTTTAATGATGACTGTAAATTAATGCTATGAGTGATGGAGCGTGGAATGCTAGTAAGAGTTTGCACATCAGCCATGTTTAAAAGTAGCTGACATCTACATATAGCAGGTAATTAGCTCACTGCAGTCCCTGACAGATCATATCATGATATCTAGCCAGCAGATGACAACACTAATCTCCTAGGAGAACATGACACGTTGCAACTAAACATTATCATTATTTTACTTACATGAGCTGTTGTATCAAAATTATACTGTTTGATTGTTTCTTGCATTTTTCGCATTTAATGTATTTAAACAAATTCATGCAAAACAAGAATATAAACACATTGTGACACATTTGAAAGAAGCAGCATGTTCTGCACTTTCTGAAAGCTGCGTGTTATGTCTATTATTAAATTCAGCAACAACTTGTCATTCAGTCTTCAAAGTACAGAAGAAAGCACAGGAAAAAAATAATGAACTGAGCTTTACGCTTTCAGAAGAATTTTTTTCTTTTTTTAATCCATCTGGGTAACAGTTGCAAAAGTGACAGGTCCTCTTCAAGGCATTTAGAAATGGACACACTCCACCTGTTTTAAAGGTCAAGGCAGGCCAATGGAATGTAAATGGAAGTATATGAACTGTATGCTAGAGAAAGTAACACAACAATTTCTTGTAACACGCTATCTTTCTTTCTTGTTTTATTATCTGACAGGTGCCTGATGTTGTGTTTCTGTTGAAGGTTTGAATTTTTTGGGCCTTCATCTGCATGTTCACTTTATTCTGACTTCTCAAAGGCATCTATCACTTTGACAAGAAGTTTGTGAGAAAAAAGTCTTCCTCTGCTTACTGGCTCAGAAAATTGGCAGTGAACTCAAGTAGCAAAAAGGTAAATCTAGCACATGACATATAATTTTTATTTTTTTTCTAGTGTAGACATATGAAGTGTCTTACCCTTAGCAGGAAATATTTGTTGCTTTGCCGAATTAGGTTGATGCACAATACGTATGTTATGCTTTTGTATTATTTCTATAACACACCATGGGACAGCACAGTACTAAATATTTAATGCAAAATTAAAGCCTTAAGCCTCGTTCACACGATTGGATTTTCGGCAGACAAAACGTAGGACTTTTGTCCAAAGGGCATTGGCCAGGTATTTGTCTTGCATACAAACGGCACACAATTGTCAGCCAACAAACACAAAACTATGTGGTTTTTCAGTTCTTTAGCACCACCCTTTGGGCACCTTCTGCTAATGTCGTGTCTGGTGAGCATTGATTCTGAGCATACGTGTTTGTACTTTAGACTTTTGTCCGACAGAAAATTTTAAAGCCTGCCATCCAACATTTGTCAGTGGAAAATCTGACAACAATTGTCTGATGGAGCATACAAACGGTCGGATTTTCCACCAACAGCCTGTCATCACACAATTCCCGTCAAAAAATCTGATCGTGTGTACGAGGCTTAACCGAACTTTTAGTTTAAATTATAATTAACCACTTAAGGACCGCCTCCTGCACATATACGTCGGCAGAATGGCATGGCTGGGCAGATCCACATACAGGTACGTCCTGTACTACTACCCAGCCATGGGTCACGAGCGTGCCCCGCAGCGCGCGCCCGTGACCCGGTCCGAAGCTCCGGGACGGGGACCGCGGGACTCGCGGACCCGATCGCCACTGGAGTGTGGCGATCGTTTCCCGGAGCTGAAGAACGGGGAGAGCGTGTGTGGCGGCTGCATCAATCGCGTCATCCCTTTTATAGGGAGGACTCGATCAATGACGTCACACCTACAGCCACACCCCCCTACAGTTGTAAACACTCATTAGGGAACACATAACCCCTTCAGCGCCCCCTTGTGGTTAACTCCCAAACTGCAACTGTCAATTCCACAATAAACAATGCAATTTAAATGCATTTTTTGCTGTGAAGATGACAATTGTCCCAAAAATGTGTCAAAAAGTGTCCAAAGTGTCCGCCATAATGTCGCAGTCACTAAATAAAACGCTGATCGCCACCATTAGTAGTAAAAAAATAAAAATAATAAAAATGCAATAAAACTATCCCCTATTTTGTAAACGCTATAAATTTTGCGCAAACTAACCGATAAACGATTATTGCGATTTTTTTTACCAAAAGGTAGAAAAATACGTATCGGCCTAAACTGAGAAAAAATAAATTATATATTTTTTGGGAATGTTTAATATAGCAAAAAGTAAAAAACATTGCATTTTTTTTTTCAAAATTGTCGCTCTATTTTCGTTTATAATGCAAAAAATAAAAACCGCAGAAGTGATCAAATACCACCAAAAGAAAGCTCTATTTGTGGGGAAAAAAGGACGCCAATTTTGTTTGGGAGCCACGTCCCACGACCGTGCAATTGTCAGGTAAATCGACACAGTGCCAATTTGCAAAAAGGGGCCTGGTCCTTTAGCTGCATTTTGGTCCTGGGGCTTAAGTGGTTAAATGCAATTTTTTGGGGAGTTTTGAATAGACTGGAAATGGTTTAGAATCCCTTGTCATTTGTTACTGCTGTCTATGCCCCCATTACAAAGATTCACCCTCTCTATTTGCCTTGTTTACCATTATCAATTAGGCTAGGTTCACACTGCTGCGAATTTAAAATTGCGGTAAAATCGTGATTTCGCGTGGGGGCGTGGCCTGGAGCAGCATGTGAGCGGACGTCTTTTCTAGCAGCTTCGTGATTCCTCTGAACAATCCTGCACCATCCTGCTCTCCCGCCTCTATAACCCGGCCTAAAACCTTACCTCTCCTTCGGTGGACCCCCTGGGACTATTTGTGGAGGATTCTGGTGGACGGGAAAGTGGAGAAAGCAGCCCGCGGCCAGGATGAATGTCACCACGTGCTCCGGCCATGATGGCCGCTGCAACACCGCGCCGCTCCCATTGCTTGCATCCACTCCGGAGCTCTTTGCAGAGGACCCTGATTCGTCTCCCCCACCTTCTCCTGGGACCTTTACTACACCAGCGCTGCCTGCCCGGGAATCACCTAGCGAGGATGGCCTGGAGGAAGGCCCGGAACCGGAGCCCACGCTGCTGGATGTCCTTAAGATCATCAAGGTAAACCATGCAGACACTATGGGGAAGATGGAGGAACTTAAGTTAGACTTTACTATATTGCAGCAAGACATGCATAGGGTGCGGGGCCGCGTCTCAGAGGCGGAACGCCGTATCAGTGATCTGGAAGACAATCTAGGCCCGGCCCTCCCTGCCCTTAAGGCCCAGGGCACTAAACTTTGTTCGTTGGAAGACAAAATGGACGATTTGGAGAACCGTTTACGCAGGAATAACTTGCGCTTGGTCGGCCTTCCGGAACGGGTCGAGGGATCTGACCCGGTAGCATTCCTGGAGAGCTGGTTTGCCCAGGAATTTGGTACAGACTGCTTGTCCCCCTGTTTTGTTTTGGAGTGGGCCCATAGGGTGCCTGGTAGGCCGTTGCCACTGGGTAGCCCCCTCCCGCACCATGATAATGCGCCTCCTCAAATATAGGGACCATGACTCTATCCTGCGTGCTGCCCGTCTTAAGGAAAGTTTGAAGATCAACAACGCATCCGTGTCTCTCTTCCCTGATTACTCCCCTGCTGTCCGTGCCTCGAGAGCCAAGTACCAGCATGTCAAGCAAAAGCTGAGGGAGAAGAACGTACAATACTCCATGCTGTTCCCTGCGACGCTGAGAGTGGTGCACCAGGGCCAGGTGCATTTCCTACTAATGCTTTATCCTGGTTTGAATCCCTGCACCAACCTGGCCGTGTGTCTGATAGGGCGCCTGACACTTGATTTGTTTTTTGCCTGACACATTAATTTTGCGTTTTTTTTCTCTAATTCCTGTCAAGGGTGGCGGGTTTTCTTTCCTGTACCGGAGAAGTATATATTTTTTCCCACTGGAATGCATCGGGGGCAGGAGACCTCCTTTACCTACTGTGGCAAGAGGATGCAGTTCTCCACTGGCGGACTGTGCTGCTACCGTTCACTATTAACTGTTTTTTTTTTCTCCTGTTGTGTTAATTTTTCATGCACTTTGGTTCCTACTGAACACTGACTTTAGTTGCAGTTGCAGTTTGGGGCTAAAGCCAGCCCCTTGTTTTTGGGGTCTGGCAGGGGTTAAATGTCATGGGCAGTTGCCTATGCTATGTGTGAGTCTGGTTGTGCTTGTATTGCTGAATGTTGGTATGTATGTTGGTTGCAAGTGTGTGTGTGTTCTCGGCCCTATCTCTGCTCCCGCCTATCCCCTCCCTGCGGTATTGCTATGTAAATTGTGGAGGTGTCTAATTTTTGTTATTGCTTTCTCATGTCTGGGTTCAAGTGTATTTCCTGGAATGTCAGGGGGTTAAACTCCAAATTTAAGAGGGCATTACTGTTTGATTTCCTTAAGGTGCACAATCCTCGCTTGTTATGCCTGCAGGAGATGCATCTTTTGGGGTCAAAGGTGTTGGCGCTAAAAAAGTATTGGGTCATGTATGGTTATCATTCCACCTACTCTGGTAAGGAAGGGTCTCCCTTTCTCCTGTGACAGGGTGGTGCTGGATCCTAAGGGCCGGTATGTTTTTATTCAATGTCGGGTGCATGCCACGCCACTACTTCTGGTGGTGGTATATGCTCCTCCCCCTGTCACGGCTGACATTTTTACTGATTTAAGTGTGCTTCTTGCCACCTTCCCAGTAATGGCTACTCTTATAGTGGGGGATTTTAACTTGGTGCTTGATCCTGATCGGGACCGCTTGAGACCACTACAGCATAAATCTAAGTTGTTTAGTCAATGGTGTACCTCTTTTGGCTATGTAGTGAATATACATGTCAATCTCGGACGTACCGTACTCTTTCCAGGTTGGACTATGCCCTAGGGACTCCTGACTTAGTACCCAATGTTCGGGCGGTGTCCCACCTGACGCAGACGCTGTCTGACCACTCGGCCTTATCTATAGACATGGTGATGGGTCACAAACCTTCCTTCCGGTTGTGGCGGCTCAGTCCTCTCTCGGTCTCTAATGCCGAGTTTTAGGAGCCGGTCCGGCAGGATATGTCCCACTATTGGGGGGACAACGCTGGTTCCGCTTCCTTTGGCTCCACATTGGAATCCTTCAAGGCATCGTTGCGGGGCTCGTATATATCTAATATTGCACGGCACAGAAAGTCCTCCCAGGCTACCCTTTTGACCCTGGAATCCTCCCTGGAGAATGCCAGGGCCCAATACTCTGCGCTCCCCACCCCGGACACCCATGGGGTCCTGGTGGGGGCGCACAGGGCTCTGGACCTTCACAGGGTGGAGGTGACACGAAAACAGCAGTTACGCGTGTCAGCCAGGTTATGTGAACACAGTAGTAAGAATAGTAAGATGTTGGCCTATCTCTCCCGCACGAAATATGTGGATCGGACGATACCCCATATTCAGTTGCCAGACGGCTCTATCACCTCAGATCCCCTAACTATAAATCAAGCATTTCAGACCTTCTATAAGAACCTTTATACCGCCCAACCCCCCCCCCCCCCCCGAACGAGCTGGAGACGTTGGGATTCTTTGAGTCTCTTCAATTCCTTGTCCTGACAGGGTCACACGCTGCAATCCTAGACAAACCCCTGACGGCGGAGGAGGTCACTGAGGCTGTTTTCACATTCAAAGATTTTGTTAATTAAAAGTCAGAAGAAACAAGACATGCATGTATGAAGGCTCACCACAGATGCAACTGTGTATAAATCAGGCTTGGTACAGAAGCAGATACAAATCTCGAAAGGTTAACAAGGGGAACAGTCACATACAAGGGTGCCTATGCAGCTGTGGATTCCACACAACAATGGGAATAAATGTTATATCACACGCATTGATGGAGCTCTAAATATTCGTGTCATTGAGGTATCAGCTCACAGGCGTGCCTCCTGAGGTTGGTCAGGGAGCCAAAAGCAGATTTCAAAGAAAAAAAAGTCTTAGAAGAAGGAAGGAAGGAAGTGGAAGATAACAAGAAAGAGAGAGGGGGTGTGAGGAAGGTGGGGTACGGTACTGAAAGTCACTGTGTATGTATGGTACGTCCGATAACCGGTACAACTGTAGGTGTCCATAATGAGCTCTCGGAACCAGAAAACCCAGTAGTATCTCAAGTGTGTCATCAGGTCATCATAGACTCATAGTCATGCGAAAATCTGTAAGCGAACCATGGTCGCCAGGTGTCAAGGAATTTCTCAGCTGTTCCTCTGTCCTGAGCCAACATGTCCTCCATCTCACACACTTCCGCCACCCTGCGTAGCCATTCCTGAGTGGAAGGCACTCTGGTGGTGTTCCAGTGGAGGGGAATCAAAGACTTAGCCACATTTAGCAGGTGTTTAGTTAGGGAATTTTTGTAACGAGAAAGTGAGGCGGAGGACAGGTGTAGCAGACAACAGGCAGCAGACAATTCCAGGGATGTCTCTGTGATCCTTTTGATTATATCACAAATCTCCGTCCAGAAGGTAGAAATCGAGGGGCATGTCCACCAAATGTGGAACAACGAGCCTACCTCAGATTGGCACCTCCAGCATATGTCCGGCTTCGAGGGATTCCATTTATGGAGCCTCTCTGGTGTGTTGTACCGTCTGGATAACAATTTATAGCTCGTCTCCTGCAGCCGCGTGCTGATGGAGCACTTGTGCGTCAGTATGCAGGCATTTTGCCATTGCTTGTCTGTAAAGGTTAGGCCAAGATCCTCCGACCAGCTCCGTCTCTGCCTGTCCAGACCTGCCCCGTCTAAACATTTCAGCCATGCGTATGCCACCGATGTAGCCCTGCCCACCGGGACCCGCGCGTGGCAGGTAGACTCCAGGACCGTCTGTGGTCTAAATAGGTCGGGCGAGTTCTTGAGGCCATTCAGATAACTGCGCAACTGGAAATATGACCACAGTTTCATATTGGGAAGATTGTTGTCTAATTTGAGTGAGGGCCAATCTTTAAGTTTGTTCCCATTATAACAGTTACCAGCCAGTAGTGGGTTGCAGGTGGGTGATGAATGTCAAGGAGCGCATGCCCGGGGAGAAGTCAGGGTTGTCAGCCAGAGGGGTGAGTGGGCTAGGAAAGGAGGAGAGTTTCTTCAGCCTGGAGAGCGAATGAAAAACTCCCAAGGTGGTTCCTGTGATAGGATTTTTACGAAGGGGCATTGGACACTTGGGCCACGCGATCCACGGCGAGTACAGGAGGGCTACGGGGCTAAGCTCAGTTTCTATCGATACCCAGTCTTTTGCGTGTCCATGGCAATGCCAGTCAAGAATCCTAGCTAAGTGGGCTGCTTGGTAGTACAGTTTGAAATCAGGAAAACCCAGACCACCTCGTTCCTTAAGTTGCATTAGACTAAGTAATTTGATTCTAGGCTTCTTTCCGTTCCAAAGGAAGCGGAGTAGAATGGAATTTAGCGAGGTGAAGAGGCGTCGCGGGATTGCGATCGGAAGAGTACGTATCAGGTATAGGAACCTAGGTAGTATCACCATTTTAACTATGGCCGTGCGGCCGAACCAGGAGAAGTGTCGCAAGCCCCAATGTTTAAGTTCCTCTTCGCAACTCCTAAGGAGCGGCATGAAGTTCCTATCAAAGGCATCTCGGACATGTGGGGTCAGCCATACCCCCAGATATTTAAGGGCCCCGTTTTCCCAACGAAAGGGCGAGTTTGTTTTGGTCAGTGTCAGAAGTCTTTCCGGTAGCGAGACGTTGAGAGCTTCCGATTTTGCGTAATTGATTTTTAAGTTGGATAAATACCCATAGTGGGCAAGTTCCTTCATTAGGTTGGGGAGCGATATGTGGGGATCAGACAGGAAAAACAAAAGGTCGTCAGCGTAGGCCGCAATTTTGAACTCACCGTCTCCCACACGGAAGCCAGTTACCGCTGTGTTCAGTTTGATCGTCCTAATAAAAGGTTCTAGCGTTAGGATAAAAAGCAGGGGCGACAACGGGCAGCCCTGCCTTGTCCCATTGGCGATATCGACTTTATCCGAGAGACTACCATTGATTTTTAGGCGCGCCGATGGGTTTTGATAGAGCGCAGCAATCCATGTCATTATGTGCGGCCCGAAGCCCACATGGTCGCACACCGCCGTCATGAAGTCCCAAGCCACCCGGTCGAAGGCCTTCTCCGCATCCGTAGATAGGAGAAGGCCCTCGATCTTCCGCACCTTCGCCGCGTGGGTAAGCAACAGTGCCTTTGTAACATTATCTTTAGCTTCCCGATTCGGCATGAAGCCCGCTTGTTCAAGACCTATTAGCCCAGGGAGCAGTGGGCTAAGCCTAGTGGCAATGATTTTGGCAAACAGTTTCACATCCAGATTGAGGATAGAAATGGGCCGGT
Source organism: Rana kukunoris (assembly GCA_029574335.1). NCBI lineage: Eukaryota > Metazoa > Chordata > Amphibia > Anura > Ranidae > Rana > Rana kukunoris. Next base: position 327,409,128 of record CM056052.1, on the reverse strand, counting down.
AGCTCGAGCACAAAGTGGGGTCCTTGCCAGGCTTTGGTATCACCGCTATGTGGGCCGAGAGGAAATCCGGGGTCACCTGCCTTGGTGAAGACAGTGAGTGCAAAGGTTTTATAGTAAATAGCAGAATAACCGTCCGGTCCCGGACTTTTATTAGTCTTCAACTGTCTGATTGCCACACCTATCTCCTCCGTTGTAATTGGTTGCTCCAGTGTAGCAATATCAGGGGCCGAGAGCATCGGGATGCCACTCTTGAGCAGGTATTCCCTCATAATGTGTGGCCTATCGCCTGTCATGCAGGGTTGTTTATGTTGTGGAGGGAGATTACAGAGTTTTGTATAGAAATTGTGGAAATGATCCGCGATCATCTCGGTTGTCGCATCTAAGCTCCCATCGTCTCGTCTTATGCCAGCAATATTGTTGGCGGTGGAGCACTCACGAAGCGCCCTCGCCAAGAACCTGCCGGCCTTGTCTCCCGATTCGTAATAGAGTCGTTTTTTGAAAAATAACAAACGTCTGGCCGATGAGTCTAGCAGCTGCTGCAATTCCCGTCTCAAGTCAAGCAACTGTTTAGCTGAATCAATGGAGAGCGATTGCTTGTGTAGGGCTTCCAGGGTATTAATTCGAGCAGTCAATTTGAGCATTAAGGCCTCCCTATCCTTTTTACGCTTGGAGCCAAGACCCATCAAGACCCCTCTAATGGTGCACTTGTGGGCTTCCCAGACCGCAAGCGGGTCTGAGCCCGGGATGGCATTAAGTGTAAAGAATTCCGTCAGGGATTCAGTTATAGAGGGGAGCGTAGTCGGGTCAGTCAAGAGGGATGCATTGAGCCTCCACGTAGGCGAGTGCCGGGAGGGACCCGGCGGATCCATGGAGAGCGACACTGGAGCATGGTCCGAGAATGTCTGGATGCCTATATGAGCTCCCGTCACTCTCGCAAGGTCGCGTTGTGTGACAAAAATATAGTCTAATCTAGCATATCTCGCGTGCGGGGTTGAGAAGTGAGTGAAGTCACGCCCCTCTGGATGCGAGAAACGCCATGAGTCAACTAGTTGGAGGGACTGTAGCATCACCTTAAGTCGCTTTAGGAGTCTATAGGTGATACACGACTTCCCGTTAGAGGTGTCTACAAGGGGGTTCAGGGGCACATTAAAGTCCCCCCCAAAATAATACAGCCATTGGCAAACCCCGCAAGTTCCCCAACAATTTTCCGGCAAAACACGCCGTGCGCCTTGTTCGGGAAGTATACGTTCGCTAGCGTCAACGGGGATCCTCTGTATGTGCCCTTAAGGAAAGAAACCTACCCCCAGGGTCGCTCAGCTGGTCCGTGATCTGGAAAGGGGCATCTTTGCTAATCAATATCGTCACACCTTTTGATTTTGAGTCATTGTTGGTCGCATGAAACACATCCGGGAAGTGGGCATTGGAGAGCCTAGGGACATGGTTGGTCCTAAAGTGAGTTTCCTGGAGGAAAACAAAATGGGGCCTACCTTTTTTTAGTTCTCTTAGTAGGGAGGAACGACGTTCCGGTACATTCAGTCCCCTGACATTGTGCGAGATCACCAGAGGGTGGTTCCCCAGGGAAGAGTAGGCCATTCTGAGAAATTCAGGCGGCGGGGCCGGTCGGAGGAGCAATCTAAAGAAGTACAACTGCAATAGACAAATTAGCAACAACACCTTTGAGTCCAGTAACATCAAAACACAGTAGGTAGGCTAAAGTACTTTAGCAACACGGGGTAGAGGAAATTGGTAGGGGAAAAGCCAAGGGTTGGTATAGGTAGAGGAAAGAGAGAGATCAGTAGGTATAGGAGTGGGGAGACAGAATCAGGAGAAGGCCACCTAATAGAAGATCTCCCCACGAGACCAAAATCAGTCCCGCCAGGGAGAGTCTACCTGAGGTGTAGAGCGTGCCCTATGACCCTAGTAAGAGGTCAGAGCACTTTGCGGGGTGTTAGGGAGGCAACGACAGCGGAGCGACAGCACCCCAGACAAATCACTATCTGAACAAAAACAGAAACAGTAAATTCCAGATAGGTGGTGTAAAACAGCGGGCGGCACACACAGCCCTATTAATCTAGATCAAATTGATCCAACAGGCAAAATATTAAACAAATACCCAGCCTTCTTGTAGACAGCTCCTGCAAGCAGGAGTGAGAAGGCAGCTAAAAGTAACTGGCTTGAGTCCCCCGCCCCCAAGTGCATAACAACGGTATTTCAGCAGAAATCTCCCCTCACTGCATCTCAACAGCGATAACATGCCTTAAAAATAAAAAAGGAAGGGAAAAAAGCAGAAAAAATAAAAAACAAAAATACAGCGATTAACAGTGAGCTGAGGCATTATAAGACATTGATAACCCTGGTAACTAAGAACAGCAAAACAAAAAAAAAAAAAGAGCTTTCCTTGAGGCACAAGCTTTTAGAATACCAGACTCCCACCACTGTATGAGTGGTACCATGTCGGTTGGAGGGGGTCCCCCCTCCAAGTGCAGGTGGTGATCAAAAACCTGATAGGCAGCAACGGTCCCGTACCAAGAAAAGAGCCACGTCCAGGGCAGGGTACATTATTAAGCAAGAATTTCCCATCTCATTCAGGCTGCGGTCGGTAATGGCGTCTGCGGGAGTTTCAAAGTGTCTGACGCGCCTTTCAATAGCACAGTGAAGGGAGTCCGGTTGACAGGGCCGTAACATGGGGGATGACAGGGTTAACGTTGAGGGGTCAGTTGCTGAGAGTGCAAGCTCAGATCAGCTAGGGGGAACACAAGGTAGTTCGGGAGGAGAACAACTGGGGGGGGTAAAACATCGGGGGACAAGACTCAGGATACAAAGTCAGTACTCACGGTTCCTCAGCTCTGTTCCTGGGCGCATCAGTAGGACGACCCGGGGTGTCATTTCTTGAACCTCCACTACGGGCTTGTTTGGGCCTCTTCGCCTGCCTTTTGTCCAGAGTGGAGAGCGGCGAGCCAGGCGGGCTACATGCTTGCGGTGGGAGCAGGAATTCCGCATACCATTCAGGCACGTCCACCTGACCAAGATCAAGGGCTTCACAGAACTCAGGAAGATCAGCCGGAGTGCGGAGTGTGAACTGGCGCCCATTGTAGGAAACATTCAGCGCAAAGGGGAATCGCCAGGTGTACCTGAGCTCCCTCTCTCGAAGCCTCTCCAGCAGGGGGCGAAGAGCTCTCCTGTTGCGCAGTGTTATCTGTGACAGGTCCTGGAATAGCATGATTGAGGAGCCATTAAAGATGATGTTGTCACTCCTTCTGGCTTTGCGCATAATGTCCTCCTTGAGAGTGTAGCTCTCCAGACAACATATGATGTCCCTCGGCGGCGCCGTATCAGGTCCTCTAGGCCGCAGCGCCTGTGTGCTCTCACAAAACCAACGTCCGCATCTTCCTGCTGTTCTAGCAGGCTGTTAAAGACACTTCTCAGTGTGATAACAATTTGGTCTGGTTCCACTGATTCCGGAATGCCCCGTACACGCACGTTGCACCTGCGGCCTCTGTTGTCGAGGTCCTCTATGTGGCGGTTCATGTCTATTAGGTGCTGGGCATGGACCATGGTAATCCGTTCTATCTTGTGTATCGCCCTGTCCCTGCGTTTCCCCGCCATTTCCGTGGCCGCCATCTTCTCATTGAGCACTAGCATGCTCGTCTTTAAGTCTGTGAGGGCTGCCGAGAAGGTGGCTTTAATGTCAGCTGCAATCACTGACATGTCTGCGAGGGTCAGGGGGTGATCAGGGGAAGACTTACTCCGTGCAGTATTCTCAGGCGCAGACTGGGAGTCATCGCTGTAGTCTTCCTCATGTTGGATCGGCGCCATCTTGGCACCGGCAATAGCACCGCGTCCCGATTGCCTCGGCTTGAAGAGCTCGGCGATGTTTTTAGCCGAGGAAGGGACCGGATTCCGCCTCGTGCGGGATGAGGGAGTGGAGTGGAGCTTTTTGCTAGGCATCTGGGAGCTTACAGCCGGGTATAAGCTGCTAACGGGCCGTGTGTGCCGGAGAGCCGTCTCAGCAAGCTGCCATCCTTGCCGCGCGCCAAGTCACGCCCCCCACTGAGGCTGTTTTCTCGCTTCCTCCCAATAAGGCCCCTGGTTTGGATGGCTTGCCTGCAGAGTGGTATAAGAACTATGTGGAGGAACTGTCACAGAAATTATTCTCCCTGTTTGGGCAAGCGTTGCGGGAGGGTGAACTCCCCTCCTCCATGTGCGAAGCCCTGATAGTGGTGCTCCCTAAACCCGAGAAAGATAGGTTGTTTTGTGAATCCTATCGTCCAATATCACTACTAAACAGTGAAAATGCTTGCAAAAATGTGCAAAAATTTTGGCCTTACGTCTGCATAAAGTTATCCTCCACCTTATTCACAGAGATCAAGTGGGTTCATGCCTGGGAAGCGTACGTATGACAATATCCGACAACTTTACCTGCATATTTAAGGCTGCTGCCGCCGCCGAGAGGAGTGGTCTGGTGTTGTCATTAGACGTGCTGAAGGTCTTTGATACTGTCAATTGGTTCTTTTTGTGGGAAACCATGCATCGTATGGGCTTTAGCGCCCAATTTATTCGATGGGTTTGTTTACTCTATACCAATCCTAGGGCCAGGGTAAGCACCAATAAAGATGTCTCTGATGTTTTTACTTTGCAGAGGGGTACCAGGCAGGGCTGCCCGCTGTCGCCTCTTTTGTTTGCTCTGGCCATTGAGCCCTTGGCACTGGCGGTGCAACAGACGGCGGCGGTGGGTGGCATTTGTTATGGTTCCCTCTCTGAAAAGATTTCTCTCTACGCAGATGATGCTTTCGTATATTTGGATGGTACTGAGCGGTCCTTTGACTCCCTGATGGGCGTGGTGGAGGAGTTTGGGAAGGTCTCCGGGCTGAGGTTGGGCTGGGAAAAATCGGTGGCCTTTCCTTTTGGCCCCGCTTTTGACTGTGCCTACCTCTCACGGTCTAAACTATCTGTCAAACCCACGTTCAAATACCTGGGAATACATGTTAACACGGATTTGTCCTCTTATGAACATCTTAATGTTACCCCGATTGTATCACATATGGAGACCAGGTTAAAAACCTGGGCCTCTTTACCGCTCAACCTCATAGGTCGAGTGAATATTTTTAAGATGATATATCTACCCAAATTTTTGTATGTGTTTTAGGCATCGCCAGTTTTTATGTTGAAATTTTTTTTTTTTTTAAATTGACTCATTACTCTTTGCTTTTCTTTGGCAGGGGTCAAACCCAAGGATTGCTAGGGCCTCTCTTCAGGCAGCTACGCTGGCTGGAGGGTTGGCCTGTCCGAATTTACGGCGGTATTTCATAGCGTCGCAACTCGCGTATGTGTATGACTGGTTCCTGGAGGCCTCCCTGTCTTGTTCCACTGTCCTGTTGACTGCTTTGATAGGCTCTAGGGAGTCACTGGTTGACGACCTGCATAGGTCTGCTCCCGGACGCTACTCCCGTAACTCCCCGATAGAGGTCAGTTGGCTGGCTTGGCATGAAGGTAATGGGATGCTTACAGATTTGGGCGGGCTCTCTCCCAGGGCTCCCCTATGGCAAAACCCTAACTTCCCTGAGCTCCTGGGTCACGCAGATTCTCGGTGGTGGACCCAAACGGGGGTCAAACGAGTATCCCACATCTTTGTTAATGACAAATTTATCTCCTTTGATGACTTAAAAGTGAGAAGTGGGGTGGCGGATACATTTCTGTTCAAATACATGCTACTACGTCACGCGGTGCGGGCACAATTTGGGGGTTTGACCCAGGGGCTCACTGAATCACCTCTTGAGGAGCTTATGTCCTGCTCAGATATTGGGAAGCTGGTCACAACAGTTTACTGTCATCTGCAGTCGGCGGGGGTTACGCCATTTCAGACTGCCCAGCGGAAATGGGAGGTAGACATTCCGGGGCTGTCCGAAGAAGGGTGTGAGGAGGCCTCGGAGGTCTGCTTCCTTGATCTTATAGGGTCAAATGACCGATACGTCCAATTTAAATGTATTCACCAGCTACATTATACGCCGGCTAAGCTGGCCCGTATGGGTCTAGTTACTACAGTTTCCTGCCCTAGGTGCAGCTCATCAGAGGCCGATTATATACATATGTTTTGGTCATGCCCTGTTTTGTCTATGTATTTGAAGGACTTGTTTTCTTTTTTTAAGGACACCCTGTGTCTGTCTGTTCCTTTTGCTCCGGAAGCTGGACTGCTGGGAGTGATAAACGACTCCATACCTACGATACCCGCTCGGATTATGATACGTATGATTTTATTCTATGCCAGAAAACTGATTCTGTTACATTGGAAAAATGCCTCTGCTCCTACTATTCAAATGATGTTCCATATGATAAATAAGGTTTTACCAAGTTATAAGTGCAGATACAGGGATAGGGAGTGCCCTAAAAAATTCACTAAGATATGGCATTGCACATTTGCATTGCACACGGATCAAACTCACACAGGACCCATTTTTCCCACAGCTTATATTCGCAACGCATTAATGTGAATGGCACTAATGTTAAACTATGTAATTTAAATGACTTGCGAATTTAAGAAATCACAACGGCTCAAATTCGCAATAGAATTTGCAGCAGTGTGAACCTAGCCTGAAGGTGAAAGTAAAAGAAAATCCCACTTATTGGGTTGTCCCTAGAAGAGTAATACAGGGGAAATCTTCCAATGGGGACACTAGTTCTGGTAATTTGAAGATATTTCCTCTTAGTCCCTGTTTGGCTATGGAACAGGAAGTGAAGGGAAATCTCTGCAATAGGACAGAAAAAAATGTATCGGACAGGGGTTATAACCGCCCCTTACTCTATCCAAAAAAAAAAAAAAAAGTTTTGCCTATAGTTCTAATTAAAGGTTGAAATATAGGAAAAGCTAATATTGTCTAAATACAAGATACATGTGTATTCTTACTAAATTATTGAGCTGCTTTGTGGTTTTCTCCTTGATTAATGGAGTAATCCAGTGTGAAACTTTGCCTCTGTGCAGGAGCTTCATGTATTAAAAATGTTAATGCTGCTCTCCCTCTCTTTGAGCAGTGTAACTGGTCATATCTCTGCCCCTCATGTAGTTTTCGGCAGGCAACTTACAGTGGTTGAGGCCTGCTGAATTCCTCCCGCAGCTCTGTTCTCTGCATAGGCTATGTGCAGCACAGTAATATCTGCATTTGGTGCCCACAAAGTGGATTTAGTTCTTGTGGCTATTGAGGAATATATTTAATTTAACTACTAGCCTAATCAAAAAAATAGCCAAATATATTTTTAAAAAGAATATGGAAAATGTACAGTACATCTTGGATAGATGTACTATAGATAGATGGTCACCAGTCATCTCTATGACCGTCGGAGGCCGGGGCGCGATGTTATGACATCACACCCGGTACTTGGAAGTAAACAAAGCCGCAATCGCGGCTGTCGGCATGTGATCGGTGAATTTGTTTTCACAGATTTCATGCTTGTAAGCCTGGAGGAGAGATGTGGGGTCTTATTTGACCCCACATCTCTCCATAAAGAGGACCTGTCACAGTGATTCATATTACAAGGGATGTTTACATTCCTTGTAATAGGAATAAAAGTGATAAACAAAATGTATAAAAAAAGTGTAAAAATTTAAAAAATGAAGTAAAATATATATATATATATATATATATATATATATATATATATATATATATTTTACTTCATTTTTTAAATTTTTACACATATATATATATTTTAAACACCCCTGTCCCGATAGCTCGCGTGCAGAAGCGAACACACATGCAAGTCCCGCCTACATATGTAAACACCATTCAAACCCCACATGTGAGGTATTGTCGCATGCGTTAGAGCATGTGCAACAATTCTAGCACTAGACCTCCTCTGTAACTCGAAAATAGTAACCTGTAAAAAAAATTAAAGCGTTGGCTATGGATATTTTTAAGTACCGAAGTTTGGCGCCATTCCATGAGTGTGTGCAATTTTAAAGCGTGACATGTTAGGTATCTATTTACTCGGCGTAACATCGTCCTTCACATTATACCAAAAAATTGGGCTAACTTTACTGTTTTTTGTTATTTTTTAATTCATGAAACAGTTTATTTCCCTAAAAAAAGGCGTTTGAAAAATGATTGCGCAAATACTGTGCAAGAAAAAAAGTTGCAATGACCGCCGTTTTATTCCCTAGGGTGTCTGCTAAAAAAATATAATGTTTGGGGGTTCTGTTTAATTTTCTAGCAAACAAATTGTGATTTTTACATGAAGGAGAGAAGAGGCAAAATAGGCCTGGTGATCAAGTGGTTAAAGTGGAACTGTAAATAAGTAAAGGACATTTAATTGTTTTCATGTTCTTAAACAAGCAGCAAATAAACGTTAAAACAATTCCCCACTGACCATGCAAATGTGATCAGCTGAAGCTTCTCAATTTTACTTTCATGTTCTCTCTGAAGCTCAGCTATTCCTTTCTAGCAATGTTGATTAGCTGCCAGTCTTAAAATCTCCAATGTAAGTACAGAGCAGGTGCAGACACTGTCTTGAACAACTTTACTGCTTCTATTGTAAACTTTGAGAATGAATTTCTCCACAATGTCTGTAACTACATAGGTCAGTATCTAGCTCTATATATTGGCTTTCTGCTCATTACTGTATATTAACACACACATCTTGTAATATAAGAGCCTATGTTCATATGACATTTAACAGTCATATGTCATAACATATAACAGTCATACCTTTAGATGTGACTGTCACCTTAAACCAGAGAAAATCAATTGAGTTCTACACTACAGTTTGGACTACAGACAGAAAAACATGTTACTTTCTGAATGTGTAATTGATTTAGAAAGAAAAATGTCTTTAGTAGTATGAATTTGTTGAGATCAGAAAAACTATTTTGGGTAAAAGTATGTACCGTATATACTCAAGTATAAGCCAAGTTTTTCAGCGCATTTTTTTGTGATGAAAATGCCCCCCTTGACTTATACTCGAGTCACCTTTTTTGCGCCTAATCTCTCGGAATTTGGGGACCCGGTACTGGCCGGCCGTTGGTCCCCTGGACCCCAAATTCCTCTACAAGTGTGCAAAGTTTGTTGGCCGGGGAGCACCGATTTTTCAAAGTCGGGCACCCCCTCTATAGACTCCCATGTTAAATGGTTGGCTCGGCTTATATTCGGGTTGGCTTATACTGGATTATATACGGAAGGTAAATAAAATAAATGTAAGGAGATTCTAAATAGTACATTATTAAAACAACTTGTAATATCCACAAATATATATGTAAAGGTTTTCATACCTTAACAAAACTTGAGATATTGACAATGTTAAAGGCTCATATACCTGCCACTTTTGGCTTTCAACTTTCCCTGCAGTGTCCTTCTACAGGTTTACAGACTGGAAGTTTGCAGCACATAGAAAAAAATACTTCCATCATCATCAAAGTTTTAGCTCAGAAATTATCATTTCTCATGAGCTTCTGATAATTTTTCATATATATGTGTGAATGTTACTCATATCTCTTTTCTAATAGTTTGACTTTAGGGGAACATATACCGTATAATGCATACTATTAGAGATTTTAGTGCTTTACAAAGTCATGGAGTCATTCAATAAAGTGGTTCATAATGCCAAGAAGTCATTCCATAAAAGCTGTTTAAGTATTAAAGTAAATCTGTCAAAAATGTGAGAAATTCAAATCAAGCATATGATAAAAATATATAAGCAACATTTACCTTCAGTAAAAGCTACATGTCAAAACTATCAGTTATGCCAGGGATATAGGTATCTAAATTAACATGAAAGTCTTGACTTTTCTGATGAAGTTGCATTGAATTGAGCCTCTCTATTTTCAAATATTTTTTTTTTTAGAGCATGCTGCATTTTTTTAACAACGTTTTAAACAATGTCATTTTTCGAGTTGTAAAAAATGATCGCGTGCGAGCTAAAACGACGTTAAAAACCAGTGCATGCTCAGAAGCAAGTTACGACACGGGAGTGCGTGTTCTGGTAAAACTACTATTCATAATGGAGTAAGCACATTCATCACGCTGTAACAGACAGAAAAGCACAAATCGTCTTTTACTAACACAGAATCAGCTAATGCAGCCCCAAGGGTGGCGTCATCTGCATGGAACTTCCCCTTTATAGTGCCTTTGTACGTTTTGTACGTCACCGCGCTTTGCTAGAGCATTTTTAAAAAACAGTGGTGTGTGGGCAACGTAGTTTTAATGATGAAGTTGGAAAAACATAGTTTTTTCTACATGCCGAAAAACATAGTTTTTTTTTCATGCCGAAAAATGATCGTGTGTACGCGGCATTACTTCATGGTATTCTAAATGTATTTACAATTCTGCATTACTTTTGAAGCTACTAAATGCATTACTACATAGAACACAGGCATGGTCTGGTCAGAAAACTCCAGCACAGATTTTAAACAGCGCATTCTAAGCAATCCAGCACTGGGTAGACTGACCAGAATTTGCTCAAAACAACTCGATCACGACGCTTCCTCCCGCTGTTCTGCCGGGCGAACGGATCACAGTGACTTATATAGGCCTATCTTGTGACGTCGCAGTCTCATCATGCTCCGGTAGGTACCACGTGGTACCTACCGGAGCATGATGGGACTGCGACGTCACAAGATAGGCCTATATAAGTCGCTGCGAGCCGCGCGCCCGGCAGAACAGCGGGAGGAAGCGTCGTGTCAACATCTGGAGAAGAAGAGGGAAGAAGAAGAAGAAGACATCACGGAAGACCGAAGAAGAAGAAGACCCCCGGAGAGCGGAGAAGACCCCCGGTGAGCGGAAGAAGAGCGGAGAAGACCCCCGGAGAGCGGGAGGAGACCCTAAAGAGCGGAGAAGACCCCCGAAGAGCGGAGAAGACCCCCGGAGAGCAGGAGAAGACCCCCGCAGCGGCACCCACCCACTCATTCACTTAGGATGGGGGGCTGGTATCTGGGGGCCCCCTTATTAAAGGGGGCTCCTAGATTCCAATAAGCCTCCCACCCGCATACCCCGACAACCAACGGCCAGGGTTGTCGGGAAGGGGCCCTGTCCTCATCAACATGGGGACAGGGTGCTCTGAGGTGGGGGGGCCGAAGTGCGCCCCCCTGCCCCAGAGCACCTGACCCCCCCATGTTGAGGGCATGCTGCCCAGTACGACTCAGGAGGGGGGGGGCGCTCGCTCGCCCCCACTCCCCACCTCACCGGCCGGCGTGCTTTGGATACGGGTCTGGTATGGATTGTGGGGGACCCCCACGCCATTTTTTTCGGCGTTGGGGGGGTCTCCTTGCAACCCATAACAGACCTAAGGGCCCGGTATACTCCTGAGGGGGGAACCCATGCCAGATTTTATTTTTAAATCCGGCGGGGACTTCCCCTTAAGGATTGTGACCAGTTTCCATGCAATCCACATTATGAAAAGTCTTCTTTTTTTTTTTTTTCTCACCGAGGAAAACATGACGATGTAAAGTGAAGTTCATATTCACCATCCTTAAGGCTGTTTTTGACCTCAAGAGGGTCATACTATCTGGTAAGGGTCAGTGTGTACTGTGTTCCATGGTGAAGGGTTGTCACTGCCCCCTGTTTACTGTATAGCTATCCTTCACGGGTGGATATTATTTATAATTCTCAACGGTATCACACTATGAAAGTTTTTTTCTTTTCTTTCCGGTATTGTCACTACATATTGAAATCTACAAGTGCAAGACCTTCGTGATTGGTAACGGGACATTGGTTTTTTTCCTATATTTTTGTGTGTAAAATCCAGCATTATTGGCTGCACAGATGGACCTTTGACCAACACCGAGAACTTAACCCCTCTTGTTCACGTTTGACCTATAAGGTTTTTTTTGTACATATATAATTTTATTCTGTGGACTTCACTAATATCAATTTTGGTTCTGTATTTCACACTATATATTTTTTTGACAACATATTGTGCCATCACCAGGCATTGTCTCACGTCTAGCGCGATTCCCCCCCTTTTTTCCTGTCATATTTCATATTTTATATTTCACACAACCAATCGTGTTTTCCTAGATTGGTTTATTATTGTTCACTCACTTTTTCAATTTTGATATCATCATCATAAATTTCACACACATAGGTTTTGCGCTGTACCTTACCCCTTTTTCCAAACTCTACAGGTGAGACACACCTCTTAGCAAAGAAGATTAAAACATCTCTACAGGTGTGCATGGCTTTTAGCAGAGAACATTTTACATTTTTCAGTGAAAAACTTTTTTTTATTACACAGCATGAATTGATTTGGTATTACATGGTAATGTACAACTGCTATAGCAGACGGTTAAAACAAATTGCAATAAATTATACTGTATAATTTTTACTAAATCAAGATTGTAAATGTAATATGGTTTCATAACCCTCACTATTCTGTAGCTCATTAAATAAAGATAATCAAAGAATTAATAATATTTATAATTAGTATCATTGAAAAAATCTTGTAAGTATATTGACCTGAGTGCTAACCATGGCTTTTGAAAGTTAAGTTAGAATTAAAACATATAATATTTACTATATTTTGATGTCATGCAAATACATTACACAAATGCTTCAATAAAATTATAGCATTAGCAGTGCTGAGAAACTTTCACATTTACATTTGTTACAATAGTGCATGCTAAATGTTCCCAGAAACATCAGATCAAATATCCATTCATAAAGCTAATATGGGATGTAGATCCAATCTTTAGATCCCGTCACCACACAGCGTTTGAAAAACTCCCCTATGGGAATTAACTCACCAGATAAACCAACGTTTTTCACCTGTATTTAATTGTTTCTTTGTAACAGATAATGCATCCTTCCATCTATATAGCACTAGCAACAAAAAAATGTGTACGCATAGCATAATTCTGCAAAGATTTATTGATAAAATCTCCCCTTCCAGATGTACACTTACAAAATTACAATATATAAAAGCATGTGAGCTATCATGCACACTATCTGTCAGCGGTCATCTCAAACCGGGAACACTGCTCTACGAGTGATCTGCAGAGTGGTGAGAGACAGGCACGTAAGTGAGACAGGGATACATGATTTGAATTACTACATGCTTTTATATATTGGAATTTTGGAAGTGTACATCTGGAAGGGGGATTTTATCAATACATCTTTGCGGAATTACGCTATGTGTACACTTCTTTTGTTACAAGTGCTGTATAGATGGAAGGACGCATCATATGTTACAAAGAAACAATTAAATACGGGGGCATACCTTTGGTTCACCTGGTGAGTTAATTACCATAGAGGAGTTTTTTCACACGTGGTGTGGTGACGGGATCTAAAAATTGGATCTACATCCCATATAAGATTTATGATTGGACATTTTGAACTGATGTTTCTTGGGACATTTATCATGCACTATTGTAACAAATGTAAATGTAAAAGTTTCTCAGCGCTGCTAATGCTATAATGTCATTGTAGCATTTGTGTCATGTTTTGTTTAGTAGCGGCTACCATTTTACCATGTTATCAATAACTAACATTATTATTGGTCTGTGAGCGCTGGGAGTAGAGATGGCCTGCCGGTTCGCCCGACGGTCGATTTGCGGTGAACTTTCGCGGTCCGCCAAACCCGCGGACATCTGCCAATGTTCGCGGCGGTCCGCAATGTTACATGGGTAAGAACTTTGACCTATGACACATCCATCAGGTGGTGCAGGACAGCCAATTGAGACATTTCAACACATGGACATACCACCTACCTTATAAATAGACCTGATCTGGCGACCATCTTACATTCTGCTTTTTGTCAGTGTAGGGAGAGGGTGCTGTTTGGAGCAGGGACAGGCTGTGTTCATTCAAATAGCTATCTAAAAGGTCCACAAAAGTCATTTTAAGGACTGGTATAAGTGTGCTACTTGCTATAGTATATAGGTGTCTAATACATTCATATATTTTTTGTCAGTGTAGGGAGAGGTTGGCGTTTCCAGCAGGGACAGAGTTTAGTGACACAAATCGCTACCTAACAGGTCCACAAAAGTCCTTTCAAGCACTGGTATAGGTGTGCTACTTGCTCTGCAGTACATGATAGTGTGTAATACATTCATATACTTTTTGTCAGTGTAGGGAGAGGTTGGCGTTTCCAGCAAGGAAAGAGTTTAGCGACACAAATCGCTACCTAACAGGTCCACAAAAGTCCTTTCAAGCACTGGTATAGGTGTGCTACTTGCTCTGCAGTACATTATAGTGTGTAATACATTCATATACTTTTTGTCAGTGTAGGGAGAGGTTGGCATTTCCAACAAGGAAAGAGTTTAGCGACACAAATCGCTACCTAACCATTCCACAAAAGTCCTTTCAAGCACTGGTATATGTGTGCTATTTGCTCTGTAATATATAGGTGTAATATACAGTTATAATATACTTTCGAATATAGAAAGCATATTATGGTGGATTTGTATTGTGCAGCATTGTGACTGCTGGTGTACTTGGTTACTGCTGGATTTTTGCCTATTTCACTGCGTTACCTCTGCTACACACATTAAAAAAAATAATCCTGAAAAAAAAGTTTCATAACTGGTGCGATAAACCAGTGGCCCCCCAAAACGACAGATTTAGTTGTATACCTTCTTCCACATATACTGCTCTTCTCTAGAGACTTTTGTTGTCACAGGGTCATTTAAAAAATGACAGGCAGAGGAAGAGGCAGGCCCTTCCGCAGGGGTGGGGTAGGGCAGGAGCACCAGGCCGGAGCCAAAGTGGGAAGTGGCACAATGTTCATTTGATTACGTCAAAGGACGCACCAGACTTGGTTGAGTGGCTCGCCACCAACACCACCACCATATACCCTCTGCTTGAGTCACAGGAATTATTTTCCGATCCATCAGAAGACATTTCAGATGCGCAGCCATTCTTGGCATTGGATCAAGAAGAGGAGGTAGCAACAGCCGTCACTCAGCAGTCTGACGACAGTACTCAGATCAGCCCAAGGAGGTTGGTGCCCGCTCTTGCTGCCTACTGCGAGATCTCTACTATTAGTGATGGGGAAGGTGACATCGATGATGACCTGTCTATAGACGTCACGTGGGTGCCCACAAGAGAGGAAGAGGAGAGGAGTTCAGAGGGAGAGAGGGACCAGCAGATAGGGAGAAGAAGCAGGCCGAACTTACATTTCACAGGAGGGACAAACCAGACTCCTAATATATCAGGAGCGAGCCATTAACCATGTATGGTCACATCTGGTGCTCCCATGACGCCAGCCCATGGCTCCGCGGTGTGAACTTTTTCTAACGTGTCCGCTGCAGACAATAGTGTTGCAATCTGCAGCCTTTGCAGTCAGCGCATAAGTCGCGGTAAGCCTAACACACACCTAGGGACGACCGCCTTAAGAAGGCACCTGGCCTCCCATCATCAAGCCCAGTGGGAGCAACGCCATCAGAACCCACAAAGCCACACTCCAGGCTCTCACCGTCCAGCCTCTTCTCCTTCTCCTTCTCCTTCCCCTCTATGCTCACAATTGTCCTCCACTCCACCTCCCATCATGCCTTCTTCACGTTTTTCTGCAAAAAGGCAGACTTCCGTAGCCTAAATGTTAGATCGTAAAAAAAACAAGACGCCGGATAACCCTCTTGCTCAATGGTTGACCGTTGGCTTGTCAGAACTGATAGCCCGCCAACTACTGACATAAACTGGTGGAGTCAGAGGCCTTTTGAAAATTTGTGGCCATTGGAACACCACAATGTAAGGTCCCAGGAAGGATTTTTTTTCACAGAAGGGCATCCCAGAGCTATATGGCCATGTTCAGCGGCAAGTAAATGTATCTCTGGCACACAGTGTCAGTGCCAAAATACATCTGACCACAGACACGCGGTCTAGCAAACACGGGCAGGGAAGGTATATAACTTACACTGCCCACTGGGTGAACCTTCTGACGGCCGTCAAGCATGTAACCCGTGGCACCCATGTAGATTTGGATTTACCGCAGTGGATTACATGCAGGCCTGCCTCTTCTTCTCCTGTCCATATACTACCCCAAACAAAAGATAATTTGAGCGCACAGGCTTATGGTGCAATAACGTCTTTTATTGGATATAAAAGAATACAATTAATCAATACACTTACAAGTGAAGGTGAATAAACAGCGTTCAACAGTTCCTCCAATAGAGAGCCTTAGCGAGGGACACATCCGTGCTTCAGAGTGAATGAGAAGACCGCTGGATGGCTGGATGAGCTGGCTCCACAGACACGGGCTCATCAAGCAGCTGCTGACAGGCCGCAAGTGAGCTGCTCGCTGACTGAAGAAACAGCCGGTCAGGAGAGGGCTGTGTGGCGCCTACAACACTTGCCTTAGGGAAGGCTCTGGTGAAGCTAACTGATAGAGGACACTGTAGTTGTCAGGATAACATGTTTCGGAAGTGCGTGGCCTCTTTCAGATCAATTCAGGCATCCATCAGTCTCAGTCTTCTCATTCATGCAGAAGTACGGATGTGTCCCTCGCTAAGGCTCTCTATTGGAGGAACTGTTTAACACTGTTTATTCACCTTCACTTGTGAGTGTATTGATTGATTTTATTATTTTATATCCAATAAAAGATGTTACTGCACCATCAGCCTGTGCTCGTATTCTCTTTTAATTTATTTTAATTTCCAGTTGATCACTGAGCTGCAAGGAGTATGGTGCTGGCCAGACTGTTTCACATTAAGCATTCTTGTTAAGGGATTCCTTGGTCAGTGTGCTATCACTTTGGATTGAACATTTCTATTGCAAAGACTATTTTTGTTGTATTTTTTGTTTCCATATACTACCCTAGCCTGTCCGTATACTATCCTAGCCTGTCTATATACTACCCTAGCCTCCCCCTATACTGCCCTAGCCTGTCTATATACTGCCCTAGCCTGCCCTTGTACTGCTCCATGTAAATCTGACTTCCTGATAAATGTAATTTTAGTTTTTATTATCACGATATAAATTATAACCAGTAACCAGATAAAGATATACTGCTCCAAAGTTTTCCTCCAACAACACAGCTTTTGTAAGGAGTATTTTATTCCAATCTATTAATCTAGCCAATTATTTAGGGGTTTCCTTAGTCAATTATGGCAACCAATGACCAGCACAAACTTTTCCTAAGAAAATAAATAAATCTACATTCTGTTTACAGAAGCAGTGTACTTCCCTCTACACTAAAAATACACAGGAACATTTAAAAATACTCAAAGATTTATCTCTTGTATAAAGCACTCTGCAGTCTTGTACTGTGAATATCACAAGATCAATTGTTAGATGCCAAGAACTATCCCTGTTACTTTTGCATATTAAAATCAAGTGCACCTGCATAAATTACCAAACTTCGGAAGGATTGAGCAGACAAAATCACACGTGCGCGCATGCAGACACAAACAATCCACCGGTGAATAAAAAAGAGATGCCTATGATTGAAAAATCTCATTCCAGCAGCAGAAGAAGAAATTGCAGGAAGCCTGTGAAGAATATAATAAATGCAATTTATCTTCATTTGCCAAATGGAGATTCAGGAATTGGGGACATATCTGGAAGAAGATAGCCATAACTGGCAGACATTATTTAGCACAAGGACCTAGACTATGGCCATTTATAACTGAGATGTTATTACAACCATAACAAATATTAGAGAGAGCAGAGGTGCCCTATTAGTTGCAACTGCTGTCTTGATTCTAAGGGCTCAGTAAATTTGTTAATATATCTGCAGAAAATTTAACACTTATACAGGTACTTGTATTTACAATTTTATTTAGCGTTGAACTTTGCATCTTGATGGTTATTAAGGTAAACATCAAAAATGGTTTTCTCCTGTATGCATTGTTTAGGATTTTTTTTTTTTTTTTATAGAAACACATATGCAGCATTATTTGTACGTGCATTACTGTTATTTAACAGTAAAAGCAGATATAGATGCATTCCTATGGGTGGTAAAATATATGCTACAAGTTCACAAATGTTATACAACTCTATAAATAAACTGGATGCTTAAAGCAATGCTCCTCGGAGAAATAATAAAGTCACATTTTCTGACTATAACTATGGGTCAACTTTGGGTTGAAAACTTATGATGATAGAACAACACTCTATGTGCTGCAATTTCAGTTGTCAAGCACCTCTAGATAACATGATCAGGATGTGATTACATATTACAGAGTTTAAAGATATATTTTGTTTAGCTCAGTGTATAGCAAACTAGCAAAGGGGAAAATTGGAACCTTAAGATATAAGATTTGAATCATTTGTTTCCAGCTTGCATGCAGTAGGGAAGTACATTTTACATGTACTATACAATATTGTTTCTAAGCGAACGTATGGCCACAGGACTTATTTGCTAGCTTTGGACCTACAGTTTCATATTAAGTACATGCATTCTTAATAATAAAATGTAAGTGGATGGGCCTATTCACATTTATGGATGGTGGCAAGGTGGATATCTTGGTGCAGTGCAGTTATTTAAAGTAGCTTTCCATTAACAGATATTGTTTACATGTGTTGTGTTGTGTTTCAAATATTTGTTAATCAAATTCAACACAGCACAAAAGTATGACTGGACTCTAATTACCATCAGAGGTATTTATCATCTGTCACTGAGGTCACAGTATTGTTGAGTAACCATCTATTTCCTGCACTGAGATGAAGACTCAGATGACACAGTAATGTAAATCCTAGTAGCTATACAGTTCACAAATGTGATGACTGGAGGGAGGAAGTTGCAGCAGAATGATGTTAAGTGGCAGATGGAAGGGGCTTATCATTAGGGTCAGAGTTCTGGTGTTCACTTGTAGGTTTCTCCCAGAAGCCTTTAGATCCCAGTAATTGATCTCCACCTGATGCTGGGAGGGTTTTTAGTTCCTCCTCTTGCATTTTCCTCATGCTTAATTGTTTTACCCTGATATCCAGATACTGTTTGCTAATTTATCCTGCCCTGCCCTGCTCCTGATCTTACTTTTGTCCTGCATTGTGTACCCTACTGCCTTATTTCTCCTCCCCTTGTTCCAGATTTCCAGTCCTGGATGAACCCCCTTACTTGCATCTATGATGTACCCTGTTTTTTTTGTGTGTTACCCATTTTGTATATACTGTATAGAGTATAGTTAATTTGCTAGTTAGGTTTTGTGTTCCTTAGGTTGCTTGGTAGGTATTTTGTCATTTGGTTATAGTTCTTCACATTTGCTGTGTATCCTGTTTGCTGGTGTTCGGATGTGTTTTGTTTCACTGTTAATAAACTTGCTTAAATCATATACAGTGTAGTATCAGTATCCTAAGTGTAGCTACACAGATCTGGCAATCCCTGCAGTTGGTATCCCTGATAAGAGTTTCAGGTTGGTAGTTGAGTGTAGATAGCAGGTGGTGGCGCCTACTTAAAGTATTTGAATGATGTGCCAAGTGTGTTGCCAAAATTAAAGTGCAAATAATATGTAAAATATGTAAAATGCAAAGTGCTGTATAGTGCTAATCCTTACAATTAAATACTGGTAAATACAATGTTAGTGATACATAAAAATAGCAGAAGACAATGTGTATTTGGTACAAAAATTATCCAAAAATAATCAAAGAAATCAAAAAAGTCCAATTTCCAATCTTGTTTCATGCAGAAATAAAATGAAAACTATTTTCAATCTTGCTTCATGCAAAGTAAAGTGCTGGGTGCTTCATGCAGGTACAACCGTCAGTGGGTCACTCAGTGCTCTTCCCCAATGTTCCCGCACTCACCGGATCCAATCACCCCTACAGGGGTAACAGGCTCTCACAATAAGTATCCACACTGCTATGTCTGTCAGGTTTTTTCATATGGAATCTTTCCAACCGCTCAACCACTCATAGAGGAGACAAATGAAAGCGCCCAATAGCGTGATACCGTTTCACAAAAGATATACTTTATTCTCATAAAATGGGTACTCACATTTAGCATATAGTATAAAAGCCTTAAAACGAGTGCTGTAGCTCAGAGGAACGATCGCTCTACCGGTTTCGTCATGCTGACGTCATCTGGAGCGCGCCTCTGAGCCTCCAGCACTTCCTTATTTATATTAGAATGGACGTTGTGTCGGACAAGGCGGACGTTGTGTCTGAGAAAAAAACGGACGTTGCGTCTGACAAAAAGGCGGACGTTGCGTCGGAAAAAAAAAACGTCTTTCATGCGTCCTCCATGTTGGAGATTATTGCAGACCGATGTTTTGATGCTAGAGACTCTATATTATAGAGTCTCTGTTGGAGAGTAACAAGAAATCCGGAAGTTTGGATTTGATGGTGATTGCATCTGTCTTATATATATATCTCATTTGGTCGGATTTCAAATGTTAACTTATTTCAGACACAGAATTCCATACATCCCATAATCTCTGACACAGATTATTATGCATAAATCTACCATAAAATACAATATAAGATTTGAAATATGAAATAAATAAAAATAAAAAATAAAAAATATATATTCATATAAAAAATATATATATACAGTATATAAATATAAAAATATATAAAAATATATAAAGTGAGAGATTAATGACTATTTTGGGAGGTCTATTACATATGAGGAGAATTAAATTATATTTCCAATTAGGATGGAGATTATAAATATATGTATCATTAAGATATATATCATAAGATCCTAATATTAATAATAGTAGTAATAATGATAATAAAATGTAAAAAATATTATATATATTTAAATATATATGAGGTAAGGACAATAAAAATATAGATATATATACCACTACTCATTATTATATAAAAGGACATAACACTATGACAATATATAGAGGGAGAATTGGTAAAGTATGGATATGAGTATATGATATAAAAATATGTATATAATACTTTTTTTTTTTCTTTCTTTACTTTTAATTTTTTTTGGTCTCTGTCCTTTTTGTGATTTTTTCTCTTTACTTTATTGTCTCCTTCCTGGAGGCTCTGTTTACGCTATTGTCACATATTCAGAGGCCCTCATGGCCGCTCATAATTTTTGTTTGGGTTCTTGTCATATATGTTCTTACTATGTTCTACGCTGGTGGGAGTCTGTGGAGACTGTGGGCGATAGCCATTTGGCTGACTCTTTACTGCTGTATACCTACGATTGTTCCCTAACTGTGACACCTCATACTGTTCTTGTTTATTATGTTAAAATACCAATAAACATATTTTCAACTCTAAAAATATGTATATAAAAAATTTGTATATAAAAAATAATGTATATAAAAAATGTATGTAAAATATATATGAAAGAATATATATTTTAAAAATTAGTTAAAAAAGAATTTTCCCTTGTTCCAAAAATAGTTGTGGCTCATGGCTAGTGTTAGACCCTCCAAAATGTAATTTATTTGTTCCTGCTTTAATCTGCTTTGGAATCTTTATGTAGGGCCCATTTTACCCCTTTAATGCCGTCTTCCTGCACTATATTAGTATATAAAGAGTTGACGTCTATGGTAACTATAAGATCCGTGGATTTTATTTCTAAATCTCTAAGTTCCATTATGAGCTGTCTACTGTCCTTGAGGTATGATGGTCCTTCCTTTACTAATGGTTGTAGGAATCCATCAATATAGGCTCCAAATCTTGAGAAAAGCGAGTCTATACCGCTTATGATCGGTCTTCCCGCTGGATTGATTTGGTTTTTGTGTACTTTGTGTAGATAATAGATGTCTTTGCCGTTTCTGGGGTTAAGTATTTGGCTTCTTTTTTATTTTGGATTATTTTTGTACGGAATACACATTGGGCCGTACATCTGCACATTATTGGACCGGCGTAGCGCACCACCTTTACGTTAGACTGGCGCAATGTAGCGGCGCAATCACCCTATTCTCGTTGGTTTTACGCAGAAATTTGCACCTGCGCAACGTTATTTCTGAGGCGCAAGGAAATGAGCCGTGACCCAATGCAAATGAAGGGCCGGCCGGCTCGCACATGCGCGCTTGAAGCAGACCATGGTCAGCACCTCTGTGCGCATGCTCACAACTCGGGAACGGCGCAATCAGTGAAATTGGAAGTGGACTAGGGCAAAATCGTGAACTATGCAGACAGCATAAATAGACAGACAGAAACGCACTTCTTTTGCAAAAGTACATCCCTTTGTATCCCTCCCTATACAGCAAGGTGCTTTTGTTCTGTTGTTAGTTGCGTTTGTCTTTGTGATATTTGTGGACTGTGTGATCTAGTGTTTGTTAGAAGATATTTGAAAGTGATTTTTGGTGACTGCTTGTGAGAGTTTTTGTTTGATAGTTTTTTGTTTGTTTGTTTTCTTGCTTGATTTTTCCTGCTTGTTTTTGTGAGTGATTTTTCCTGCTTGTTTTTGTGAGTGATTTTTGCTGATTGTTTGGGAGAGAGTTTTTGTATGAGTATGACTGAGAGAAAGAGGAAGTTAAATTTTACTTTGGGGGAGAAACAAATTCTTGCCCGGGCCATTTCCCAATATGGGCGTTTCCCCCACGACCCGGAGAGTGCCAACACCACCCCGGCCAGGAGGCGTGATATCTTGCAGAACATTACTGACGAGGTGAATGCATCGGGGGGGGGAGACCCGGACACGGTCAGGGATTGAAAAGAATATCAATGACCTCCGGCGTCTGGTCAGAAAGAAGCTGGCCAAAATGGTAGCCCATACCAGGGCCACAGGAGGGGGCCCACCATTCCCTGTTAGGCTGACAGCGGAGGAGCGTGCGGTGGCCCAGACCTTTCATAAACAGGTGGAGGGCCTGCCCGTCTATGACTCAAGTCATGAAGGCATGATGCCTTCATGACTTGGCATACAACAGCAGACATTGGGCAGGATGTGAGGGCCCTCACTCAGGCTATCCAGGCCAACACGGCATCACTAAGTGCTGGCCTGAACAGAATTTCCGTGGCCTTGGAGGGCAGGCCGCCAGATGGGCAGAGACCAGGGGCTGCTCCTCCTTCCCCGGATTACCCCCCCTCCCCATGAGTCTCCCCTGAGGAGCCGGGGCCGTGGGCTCACGCCAACGGCATTAATTTGTTTTCCCCTTTTTTTTTGCTGGAATTTTTTCTTTTGCTGGAAAAAATTTTTTTTGTGATGTGAATGTTTTTGGAATGTGGGGGTGATATTCCTGCCGGCAAAGGGGTGTCACCCTCAGTTTTGGTGGGGAAGGGTTCCCCAGGACCAGGAAAAAGTGATTCCCAGGTTCGTGTGAATGGTGTATGAATGTACAGTGACATAATTGGAGCCATGGCGTGGCGTTGCTGCTCACAAGCCCAGCATGGTGGGCTTGTGCTAATTCAATTAGGTGAGGATGTGATGTGTCTGTGCTAGGGACCACAGTGGTGTGCATGCATGCATTCTCATTGTGCCATGATTAATGTGTGTGTTTAACATGCAAAGATGCCTAATGTGAGCTGTCTCCTGGCTGCTCTTCCCTCAGAAGACGGGGTAACCTCGGTTAGGGGGGGATTGTCTGGTTCAGGGGTCAGGTCATCACGTAGGTCAATCTGCAGGCCCTTTCTCACTGCGAAGTTGTGCAGAATGCAACATGCACCAATGATCTGGCACACGAAGTTGGGGGAATACAACAGGGTCCCCCCAGACTTATCCAGGCATCGGAAACGTGACTTCAGGAGGCCAAAGGTGCGCTCCACCACTGCACGTGTTTGGGCGTGGGCTTCATTGTATCTTTCCTCTCCTGTGGTTTGGGGGTTCCGGATAGGAGTCATTAAATGGGGTCCCAGTGCATATGCAGAGTCACCTGTAAGGAAAAACACAGGAGGATGTTAGTCATGCATGTGCCCCTTGTGATGTGTGCATCATGGGGGGGGGACAGTCATGCCTGCCACCCATGTCACTCACCAACCAGCCAGCTGTCCCCATACACGTTCTGTTCGAATTCCATTGGGATGGGGCTCTGATTGTATATGTAGCTGTCATGGCTGGATCCGGGGTGTTTGGCACGGACGTGCCATATGAGGCCTTGGGCATCGACTATCACCTGTACATTGATGGAATGCCAATGCTTCCGATTGCGGTATATGTGCTCTGTCTCATAGGGGGGCTGGAGTGCCACATGTGTGCAATCAATGGCCCCCACGGTGCGTGGGAATCTGGCAATTCTGTAGAAATCTGTCATTGCCTTCTGCCGCAGGTCCTCAGTGGTGGGTTTGATGATTTGGTTGGCCATGCGTCTGAGGATTGCAGGGACAACCTGGTGCACACATCTGCTCATGGAGGGTTGTGACATCCCAGTCACCACTCCACTTGTTCTTTGTGGATCCCCGTAACTCCCTCATTAGCATATTTGAATAGCAAATCAATGGTGTGTCTAGCGAAATTACGCTGGACAAAAAAAAGTAGATTTCTTGCGTATCTCGTTTTGGGGATGCGGACTATCGAAACGCATGCGCAAATTTAGACTTATGCCGCGCATCTCCTGTTACGCCGGCGTAATCGCTCTGTGAATCTGGCCCATTGTCTTTTGCTATTTTTATGTATCAATAACATTGTATTTACCAGTATTTAATTTTAAGGATTAGCACTATACAGCACTTTGCATTTTACATATGTTACATATTATTTGCACTTTAATTTTGGCAACACTCTTGGCACATCATTTAAATACTTTAAGTAGGCGCCCCCACCTGCTATCTACACTCAACACCTTTCCTCCACTCAGGTGGAGATTTTTGTGCAGGGGCTGCCACTATAATATCTTTATTAATATAAATATTTTGCATTATACCTCAATTTTAATTTGTTCACGTATCACCAATTTAAATTGTCCGTAGCGCAGATTCATTCCCTTTTTTTTTTTCAGGTTGGTAGTGTTTTTGGCACTCCATGATATCTTCTCTCTGGCAGGACTTTTACATTTAAAAAAGTTGAAAAGTTTGACAGGTTCACTTTAATAAAGGAGCACTGTATTATAAAGTGAAGGTCTTTTGTTTTTCTTTTTTTTTCTTTTGTCTGAGTTTAAAAACTTGAATATATCTCATGTCTCAAAAAAAATATACAAATACATGAACAATCCCACCTGGTTTATTCTACAACATTAGGTTCATTTTATTATAGAAAACATCAGATAACATATCCAAAAGTGGTTTGTTGTTGATGTCTCTCTGACAGGCAAGGATGTTGAGAGAAGCACAAACATGTATTTACTTGATAAGGATTAAATAGGATGAAATAGTTTTGAGTGTATACAGTCTGTGCCGGCTGAAACATATTTTTACTTTCTTTTAGCTCTCATTTGTGGAGACCAAAATTCATAATGCAACCTTTGTCAGGCTGAAGTATTATGTAAGCAGGGCCTAATACACATACATAGGTATACATTATTTATTTTATTATTACAATTAAACTGTTTAATATACATGGCTTCATCATTCTATATACAAAGTATGAATTACATGAGTAGATTAGGTTACTGTATTATTTAAGTCCTCTTTGTGGCTGAAGAGCATTTTAGTTCTGGATATATCTGTATAATCAACTCCAATATTATCTTGGGATTTGCCTATTCCCTTGTTACAAAGAGTCCAGTATGTTTCAATGAAACTGAGTTTCATTGTTACTGAGTAGGCATGTAGCATGCTTAGAGCTGTCCAAGCTGCATGGCCATAACATACAGATTTACAGTATATTGGATTTTCCTTAGTGTCTTATAGTAATACTAAATCCTATAATAGATACATGGACAGAGCTCTTGGATATGTTCAAGTACTATGATGAAATTAATGCAGTAGGCTAAATAAAAAAATAGGTATAAGGATATTCATTTTCAAGAAAGTGAGTTATTGTCAGGTTTGGGCTCAGCCCTTCCTTCTCTAAGCTGGCGCCTCAGCTCTCGGGTTATTGCCAGCTCCCATCTCTCCCCAGTGCCTCACCTGTTGATGATCCTGCTTGTCAGTCCTGCCTACTTAAGCCGTCCAGCTCAGATGATCTCTGCCTTCACCTTGGTCAACATCACAGAGACTATCTCCTGTGTTCTTGTTAAAGACATTGCTTCTGGCTTCTGATCCTGCTTGCTGTTCTACTATGTTTATATCTGGTTCCCTGATGTTTGGCTTGACTGACAATCCAATATGGTTTCTGAACTCTGGCTATGTTTTGGCTATGCCTCGACCTGTGGGTTTACATCCTGTGACAGACTCAGATTTCCTATGTCTAAAATCATCCTATGACCACTAGGGCCATAGGATGAATGGAAGAATGATATCTTGGACTACCTGAGATAGGATTATTAGGTATGGATTATCCACATTATATTCTGAGATCTCTGTAGGGCTATTTTAAGTTTGTTAATTCTGAGCTCAAAGGGTTAATTGTAGAGTGCCTCTTTCATACTGCAAATGCTAATGTCCTCTTCTATGGCGGCTAATTGACTCTATTTTGTGTATTGTACTACAATAGAGTCCGTCTCCTGTCAGGTGTATTGAATTAGCATGTCAATTATGTTCAGAAGAACTTGGCAAGCTTTGCGGTGCCGAAATGTCTAGCTACTGGTTAGATAATTAGTTCATGTTGATTATTGTTCTGGTTGCCTCCTCTTTACTGTATATAAGATTGTGGTTTTGGTCCTATTAAACATTCCATACTTAGCACACATACAAGTGTCGTCTCGTTGTGTGTTTCAAGGCAGCTAAAATATCCAGTATCTACTGTATGTCAAGACTATGGGAAGCAGTATCTGATGGAAGCATTTGGTCTGAATGCAGGGACCTTCCGTGACAGTGGTGGCACAGCAGTGGGATGCTTTCTGCAGTCAGGACATCAACCTCCACCTGGATTTAAGGTCTGGATAGCAGGAGAGGAGAGGTACAGATACCAGCCGCCATGGAAGAGGAATTCGGAAGGAGGTTGCGAGAGAAGGAGATACAGCACACAGGACCAGAATCAGAGCAGGTCCTACTTGAATGGTCTGATTCGATCCGCTGCGAACTCTGGAAGGAAGCGCTAGCTCTCGAGCAGCAACACCAGTGAAAAGTTCTCCCCTCCATCCATGTAAGGTACTGGTCGCAGTATGAAGTACGAATGCTGTTATTGGGGGAACAACCAAAACAGGAGTGGACAGCGGAGTTAAGCAGGCTGATCCGGGCAGAGATGCGGTTGGACGAAAGCTACAGAGCCCTTCGGTGGTATGTAGCCCAAGAGTGCTGTGGTCAGTGGATAACAGCCCCACGGAAGGCTTTGACTATGATGGCCTGGGATTGTTGTATTGGAGGATGTACGAGGACCCCGACTTTGGGAGCGATTGGGAGTGGCGTTTGGAGGACATAATGGAATACATGGAGCGGAGACTAAATCTCTCGGAAGTGCACTGGCTACAGGAAGATTTGGAGTTTCTGTCTGTTCAAGAATGGGAGCTGGAATTTGCCTACAGACGGCTGCTAGACTCTGCTCAGCGCCAGGGCCCGGGCTCCCTTTGTCTGGGACTATCAGGAAATACCAGTGGACAATGCTGAAATCCTGGCTGAAGAATCGTCAATGTGGCAGAGTAACAGTGTGCGTTGCCAACCTGCCCCTGCAGCTATGGACCCGGAGGTCTTATGGCGGATGCAGCAAGTGCTGACTGGCCTTGATGATCCTGTTTTTGCATTGGATGATCTTGAATGGAGGAAAGTGCCTGTCCAGCAGCATGCCAGTGAACCGGCAGTAGAAAATCTGGACATTACCATTCCCAAAGCTGAAGTGCTGACCGCAGGGCCGAGCTCTGCTAACCTCTGCTCAGTACCTATAGCATCTTCTGGGTTTCATGGACAGGAGATGGTGAACCCCTATCCCCAGACACCAGTTGCAGAGACAGGGGATCTGATAGACATTTCTGCTGAGGAAGAACAACCTGAGGAGCCTCCAGCAGAAGAGCTGGTTTCGGGGCAAAACTTCATTGTGCTCTGCTCAGCACCAAGGGCAGTATCGGTGGAGTTGCAAGAAATTTCCCGAGCTGAAGCGCTGGTCACCGGACAGAGGGTTCAATACCTCTGCCCCACCCCTGTGGCAGTTCATCGTCCCTCCCCCAACAGTTGGCCAGGATGGAGAATGTGGTCTTTCCTCCCCAGCAAGGATCCATGCATCTGGGAGACAGTACCACAGACATGTTGTCCCAGCAGCCAGATGAGGGAACGGAAAAGGAAGCAGCCAGCTCACCTCTCCAATGGCAGCTACACAGTTTGAGTGTGGAGAAATACAGCCGCCTTTCCCACCGGTTAGCCAGAGCAGATGATGTGATGTACCCAGCAGAAGAGCTGGCCACAGAGCAGAGGGCCACATGCCTCTGCTCTCAACTAACTGAAGAGGGGGTTCCTGTGGTAGTGGATGGGACTGTGGTCTCCACTCCCAGCAACTCAGCAGAAGAGCTGGCAACAGAGAAGAGTGCCACACGCCTCTGCTCTCAACTAATGGAAGAGGGGGTCCCTGTGGTAGTGGAGGGGACTTCGATCTTCACTGACACAACACCAGAAAATGGTGCGGCACTTAGACAGGAGGATGTCGGCTTTGCTTTGCAAGCACCAGTGGATGGGACTTCAGTCTCCACTGGTATACCCCAGGGGTAAATGCTGGGACCTTCCGTGACACATCCTCTGCAGTGTTTTCTTGGCTTTGCAAACTATTATCGGAAGTTTATTCATAACTTCTTGTCTTTGGTCAAGCCCCTGACTGATATGAACAGAAAGGACGGTAACCTACAGAGTTGGTCTCCAGAGTCCATAATGCCACGTACACACCATCACTTTATGTGATGAAAAAAAAATGAATTTTTTGTCAAGTAAAAAACAACGTTTTTGAAACTTCAATTTAAAAAAACGACGTTGCCTGCACACCATCGTTTTTTCACAATGCTCTAGCAAAGCGAGGTTACGTTCACCACTCTTTTCCATTGAAGCTCGCTTCATAACTAGCTTCTGGGCATGCGCGGGTTGAAAAACGTCGTTTTTTGCTACACACAGTGATTTTTACTAACAAGGAATCAGCTAAAAGTAGCCCAAAGGCGAATAGAACTTCCCCTTTAGAGTGCCACCGTATGTGTTGTACGTCACCACACTTTGTTCATCATTTTTTTTAAACGATGGTGTATGGACAACATAGTTTTTAATGATGAAGTTGGAAAAACTTTGTTTTTTGGACATGCTGAAAAACAAAGTTTTTTTTTTCATGCCGAAAAATGATCGTGTGTACGTTAGAGTCTTAGAGCAAAAGACTTGAGACAGGCAGGTGTCAGACCTAAATCCAATTAAGAATCTGTTGCAAGACTTGAAAATTGCTGTTCGCAGAAGCTTTTTGCCCAATCTGACAGAGCTTGAGCTATTTTGCAAAGAACAATGTGCAAAAATGTCACTCTCTAGATCTGTGTTTCTCAACCTTTTTACCATCGAGGAACCCCTGGCAAAAGGTTTGAGATTTCAGGGAACCCCCGAAAATAGCGTTCAGATCTGTCAGAGATTCGAAATAGACCAGTACTGTGTGATTGCAAAAGAGGAATCCAAAACAGATATAGGTAAAAATGGTGATTTATTTAAGAAGAGGGGGTAACACCCCACCACCTTCAACAAGCTCAGTGCAAACAATCAATGACCCACAGTGACAAAAACAACACTAAAGACGATATGTACAGTAAAGGGGAATACCAGAATCATAAACAGGCCAGGCCGAGGTCATACACAGGGAATCAGAAAATGAGGGATCAGGTCAGGTCGGATCAGATCAGGTCAGAAGTCCAGGATGGAGACAACAGGCTCAGGGTCCAGATATCAGGCTCAGGATCAGGTTAGTAGGCAGATACCAGGGCAAGGTATGATTACACATGCCGGGTATATATAGGAGGTGTGCTGATTACGTTCAGGTCACACCTGAACGCAGCAAGGGCCAAACGCTCCACACTGCCAGGGTCCATCCGCTGGTGGAGGCCAGTACTACGTCCCAAAGGTGATATACCAGCAGGGGGAAGTTCTCCTGACAGCTCCTAACGGTCAGGAGACCCCTGCTGGTGGAACGCAGCACTGCAAGCCAGATCATAAATAGCACCAGCGGATGGAACCTTTCCTGACAAGATCTACAGCTCACGGAACATTGAAGTGAATAGCGAGCTTTGATAGAACAAACAATTTTTTTAAGAAATAGCATTAAATAATAGAAATATTAGGACTTACCTATTTTATGTGAAACATGTGTATTTTCTTCTGAAACACACACACCACAGTACAGGGCACACAACCGGGTAACTAAAATCTAGTGGAACCAATTGCCTTTAGAAGTCACCTAATTAGTAAATTAGTTAATTAATTAAGTGTGCAATTTATTCTCAGTATAAATGTAGTTATTCTGTGAATCCCTCAGAGGTGTGTTAGACCCCTGTCACACTGAGGAGTTTTTTAGGCGGTACAGCGCTAAAAATAGCGCTGCTATAACGCCTGAAAAACTCCTGCACTGCATACTCAATGTAAAAGTCTGAGGACTTTCACACTGAGGCGATTGCACTGGCGGGAGAGAAAAAAATCTCCTATTAACCCTTTATCGGCCGCTAGCAGGAGTTAATACCGCACCGCTAGCGGCCGAATCCTGCGACAAATCCGACGGTATAGCGCCGCTATAGGGGTACTATAGGGGTGCTATTTTTATACCGCCACTGCACCTCCCGCCCAACTGTGAAAGGGGCCTTAGAGAACCTTAGTGAACAAACAGCATCATGAAGGCCAAGGAACACACCAGACAGGTCAGGAATGAAGTTGTGGAGAAGTTTAAAGCAGGGTTAGGTTAACAAAAAATTATCCCAAGCTTTGAACATCTCACAGAGCACTGTTCAATCCATCATCTGAAAACAGAAAGCGTATGGCACAACTGCAAACCTACCAAGACATGGCTGTCTACCTAAACTGACAGGCCAGTCAAGTAGAGCATTAATCAGAGAAGCAGCCAAGAGGCCCATGG
The DNA here is from genome assembly GCA_029574335.1 of Rana kukunoris. Taxonomy (NCBI): domain Eukaryota; kingdom Metazoa; phylum Chordata; class Amphibia; order Anura; family Ranidae; genus Rana; species Rana kukunoris. Next base: position 327,378,318 of record CM056052.1, on the reverse strand, counting down.
TAACTCTGGAGGAGCTGCAGAGATCCACAGCTCAGGTGGTAAAATCTGTCCACAGGACACCTATTAGTGGTACACTCCACAAATCTGACTTTTTTGGAAGAGTGGCAAGAAGAAAGTTATTGTTGAAAGCCATAAGAAGTGCAGTTGCACTTTGCGATAAACCATGTTTGGGACACAGCAAACATGTGGAAGAGGGGGCTCTGGTCAGATGAGACCAAAATGTATCTTTTTGGCCTAAAAACAAAAGGTTATGTGTGGCGGAAAACTAACACTGCACATCACCCTGAACACACCATCCACACCGTGAAACATGGTGGCGGCAGCATCATGTTGTGGGGATACTTTTTTTAGCAGGGACAGGGAAGCTGGTCAGAGTTGATAGGAAGATGGGTAGAGACAAATACAGGGCAATCTTTGAAGAAAACCAATTAGAGTCTTCAAAAGACTTGAAACTGGGGAAGAGGTCCCCCTTCCAGCAGGGCAACAAACCTAAACATACTGCCAGAGCTACAATGGAATTGTTTAGATCAAAGCATGTTCGTGTGTTAGAATAGCCCAGTCAAAGTCCAGATCTAAGTCCAATTGAGAATCTGTGGCAAGACTTAAAAATTGCTCTCTATCCAATCTAAAAGAGCTTGAGCTATTTTGCAAAGAAGAATGGGCAACACTGTCACTCTCTAGTGCAAAGCTGATAGAGACAGCCCCAAAAAGACTTACAGCTGTATTTGCACCAAAAGGGTTCTACAAAGTATTGACTCAGAGGAGACATATTTATTTGTAAAAAAAAAAACAGAAAATCATTTATCATTTTCTTTCCACTTCACTCCACTCCACTCCACTTTGTGTTGCTCCATCACATAAAATCCGAATAAAATACATTGAATTTTTTTGGTTGTAACATGACAAAATGTGAACAATTTCAAGGGGTATGAATACTTTTTCAAAGCACTGTATTATATGTTTTTGGTAAATCTAAAGGAAAATTGCAAAAGAAAATTGTATAATGTATGGCCAGCCTTAGGACCCTTTCACATGGGGCAGATCAGTAATGATCCGCCTCCATGTGTTCGTAAGCTCAGCGGGGATCGCTCCCTAAATCCCTGCCAAGCCGTCGGATGACAGGGCGGATGACACTGTGCAGGGACCGCCCTGTCTTTTCTCCGCTCTCCCCTATGGGGAATCAGATGAACACGGACCATGTGTCCGTGTTCATTCGATCTGATCCGCAGACGGAAGAAAAAATAGGACATTCTTCCGTCTGCAAAATCGGATCTTTGCGGAGGCGGGTGATTACGGGTGTCAGTGGATGTTTATCCGCTGACACCCATAATCACATAGGGACCAATGTATGTCCCTTTTTCATCCGCAAACGGATGGATGAAAAAGCGGACATACGGTCTGCACGTGTGTAAGGTCTTTTTGCTTACTTCTAAATATTTAACTCCTTATAATTACAGAAAAAGTAAACCATCTCTATTTTCGTATATCAGTCTTCACAGCTGAAAATCTAAAGAATACATATAAAGCAGATGTTATATTACCCCAAGAAGCGCATTGTTGTAATGGAGTTTGGAGTTGCACAAAAAGTGATTCATCTAACGGTTGGCCTCATTTCATGTGATTGGTTTTTGAACAATGTTTACAAGTATACACTATCAACTGCATGTTATTAATAGTACATACAAGTGTATAGTATGCTATATGACTGTGCTCTATCTATTTGAATACAGTATATCATTATATCATATATATGGAAATTGGTCTTTAATAAGCAAGGTTATGATCCAAGAAATTAGAAACCACTGCAAATTTTCTGTCTTTAAATTAGCATAGTGAGCTGTCTGCCAGTATTTAACACCTGTAGTTAAAATGAAAACCCTCCTCCCACGCCAAGTAATATAGCTGTACAACAAAACTGTGAATCTTGCTGTGGTTTTCTCTCACTGACTGCTTAATAAATCAGTAAGCAAAAGCAGTGACAGTTCACGGCTAAACACAGCACTTAGGACAATCACTGATTTAATGCTTCGCTTGTCCTGTGCTGGTTAGCAGGGATGCTGTGTGTCCCAGAGTAAGGAAACAGTAGTGAGTGAAAAATGGACAGGAGTGAGATAGAGATTGGGTGGGGAGATGAGTTACGCAAATGCTACACTGGCTGGGTGGGTGTAACAATGCTAAGGCGCTTAATGCAGCAGCGTAAATAATCAAATGTTTTATGTACAGACTTTTTTTAAACGTAATGCTTGTTTATGTTTATTATTTCTTTAGCGGTACAAATTAAGGGGCAGATTCACAAAGACGTAATATTCCGCTGCGTAATCGAAATACGGTACGCTGCCGTATTTCACCAGACTCTACACCGAATTCAGGTAGTTTTTTTGCGCGTACGCTATTGTGTCGTATTTTTTTTCCGCCGCGCAATCGAAATACGTGATTAGGGGGCGTGAAGCATTTAAATTAAGCGCGTCCCCGCGACGATCGAACTGCGCATGCTCTGTTCAGGAATTTCCCGCCGTGCATTGCGCGAAATCACGTCGTGACGTCATTCGTTGTTTGAGTAGCGGCGTTTACGAACATTCCTATTCCCGGACGACTTACGTTAAAAATAATAAAAGACATCGGAAAACGTTGAAATTCGACGCGGGAACGACGGCCATACTTAACATGGGCTGTCTAATATTAGACCAGCAAAAAGCAGGTATAGTGAAACGGAAAAAAAAGATGACTAAAGGTGCCGTAAGAGATTGCGTTGAAAGTGCGAAATTTTGTGGATTGCAGGCAAAAGCTCATTAGCATACCCTGACGGCGAAAAACAACAGGAAGTCCGCCCAGTGGCCGCAATTTTCTGGCAGCGTAGATCTGAAGGCGTACTAACACGTAATACAGTCGAAATGAAGCCCGCAGGTGTCTTTTCATGGTTTGAGGATTTCGACTAGCGTAAAAACGCCCGTAAGTCGAAATTACTCCAGTCTAACAACATTTACACAGGCGTAATCGCTTTGTGAATCTAGGCCTAAGTGCCTAGTATTTTCAGAAGTATAAAGCTAAATGACAATCTAGTTGTCTAAATGCAATTATTTGAAGACGGATGAATGTGGTCCCATGGTATCATTCGCTAAAAAAAAACTACACTTTTCACCAATCTTTAGCAAACGTTGAAATTATCTGCTGCTGTCCACAAGTTTCAAGAGAAAAGGCAATTTTTTTCACAAATGATTTTTAAATGATAGACATACGAAGAAGGTTTGGTGTGCTAATATTTTTCATCAATCATTACTTAATGTAATTTGTAATTTAAGCTGCATGGGATGTCAGAATTTTAATATGTGAATATAGAAATGTTGCCCTATTATGGGTAGGGGGAGTCATGTGTGATCAATCTTCTCCTAGTTATAGGTTCAATTCAGAAAGCAAATGCACCAGGATAAGAAATGTTTTATTAAGCTGGATCCAATACAATTTAAAAATTACTTTATAGTCACATGGTTTAAAATAAAATAATTTTCCTTGTATTAAAGCTTTGTGAACTGACCCTTGTGACTACCAATCCTCTTTTGAACCTAAACTAGGAGATTGAGCCTCTGCATCGGTGAGAGATATGGGACCCTTCTCATTCATTGCTATGGCAGTCCCCTCATTTTGTTGGTCTTTGAGCATTTGAAGTGGGACACCTAACTGCTTAGATAGCAAGGATAACTTGCACAAATTTGTGACAGTGTTGAATTGTAAAGCCGCGTACACACAATCGGATTATCTGATGGGAATTGTGTGATGTCAGAAAATCCGTCCGTTTGTATGCTCCATCGGACAATTGTTGTCGGATTTTCCACTGACAAATGTGGGATAACATGCTTTAAAATTGTCCGCCAACAAATGCGTGTTGTCGGATTATCCGATCATGTGTACACAAGTTCTTCGGACAAAACTCATAAGTACAAATACGCATGCTCAGAAGCAATGCTCACCATAACACAACATTAACAGACGTTGCCCAAAGGGTAGCGCTAAAGAACCACATTGTTTTGTGTTTGCCGACAATTCTTTGCTGTTTGTATGCCAAGTTCACGGCCAACACCCTTCGAACAAACATCCTACGCTTTGTCCGCAGAAAATCTAATTGTGTGTATGAGGCTTAGGTCCGGTAACTTGCGGCACATTTTCACTGGTAAGTTGTACACTTGCAGAGCACTTGAAGCACAAAGTTCTAGTTAACACTTTTGCAATTTGTAGCAAATTTGAGTGCCAAGTCTCTAGCAAGAGCAAAGTTGCAGTGGTGAATCTACAGCAAGAGCTGCAAGGGATGACTATTGCACAACATAGCTGAATCACAACTTGCAGCAGACCTGCAGAATTTTACTTCCTTGTTTTCGCATGTCGCGGCGACAACGTCACCGCCACGTCACCGCGTTGTCTGTCCGCAGGGATTTTGGTCTGATCGTGTGTACACACATCAGACCAAAATATCCCAGGAGACATGTCCGATGAAAACGGTCTGCGGAACGTTTTCATCGGACATGTCTCCTCGTGTGTACGCGGCCTAAGAATCGTCTCTGTTAGACGCGGCGGCGGGAGCCACGGCCACCCGCTTACATGTTTTTTTCTTGTTGCTTCACTCCGAGCGAGCGAGTCAATCGTCTGTCTCGGAGGAAGTTGCGGACTACAGCTCCCAGAAACCACGGCGGCGGCCGTCACTTCAGTGAAGTCAGCTGACATGAAGGCCGCGCTGTGGCTTCTGGGAGCTGTAGCCCGCAACCTCCTCTGAGACAGACGATTGACTCTCTCGCTCGAAGTGAAGCAAGAAAAAAAAACATGTAAGCGGGTGGCCGCGGCTCCTTGCGCTCCCGCCGCCGCGCCTAACAGTGCTACTATGCTTGTGTCATGACGGCCGCCGCTGTGGCTTCTGGGAGCTGTAGTTCGCAACTTCCTCCGAGACAGACGATTGACTCACTCGCTCGGAGTGAAGCAACAAGAAAAAAAAATTAAAGTGGGCGGCCGCGGCTCCTTGCGCTCCCGCCACCGCGCCTAACAGTGCTACTGTGCTTGTGTTGTGACAGCTGCCGATGTGGCTTCTGGGAGTTGTGACTTCTGAGGGAGGCTCCCGGTGGGTGGTGTAACCAAGGAGAGAAAGGGAAGTTGTGCTACAACTCCGGGCCTGTCAATGTAATTGACCCCACAGGAGCATCAAAACCACCCCCCCCCCTAGGACTGGAGAAGGTAATGCAACTTGCAAGCAGGAGGACCTGTCCTGCTGAGCTGGCAGCTGCCATTGGACCATGGCTGAGGTGAGAGGTCCTGACCCCCACATGATCATTCTATTTATTTCCCCCCCTGCTGGGAGCTGCCCATTATCTGTGGGTCCTGCTGGAAGCTAGCCATAGCCTACAGGCCAGCAGGGCCCACTGGTCATGACCAGCTCCCAGCAGGACCCACAGGTCTGCTGCCAGCCCCCTGCAGGACCCACAGATTACCAGCCAGCTCCCTGCAGAACCCACAGGTCCACGGCCAGCTCCTTGCAGGACCCACAGATTCATAACCAGCCCCCTGCAGGACCCACAGATCCGTAGTCCCCTCCCAGCAGGACCCACAGGCTGTAGGTCCTGCTGGGAACTGTCTGCGGACCTGTGGTTCCTGCTGGCCGCACCATGTGACACCAACCCTAGCGATGCCACTGCTTGTGTGTGTCTCGCACATCGCACAAGCTTTGGGCTGAAATTCCTGATGGCACTGTAACAAAGTCCCGCCTCCTGTGATATAGACGGAACACTGATCCAATGCAGTAAAATTTAATCAGTGTGACGTGTATCATAGAAGCCACAAGCTGGTCTAGGAGGCAGGACTTTGTTACAGTGGCTGCCCGGGAGATTTAAATCCAAGCTCTGTGACAGCAGGAGATCGTCGCTGCTTTGTGTGATCCAGGAGCACTGAAAGGCTGCAATTGGTGTGCACCGATGACCTGGATTTGGTGGGAACTTGTAGCTTGCATTTGATGGGCGCTGATGGGGCTGCAATAGGTGGGCTGCATTTGATGCATTGATTTCTTGTATAATTTCCGCAGTCTCTGACCATCTCTTGTATAATTTCTGCAGTCTCTTACCATGTCTTGTATCATGCCTGCAGTCTCTGACCATGTCTTGTTTCATGTCTCCAGTCTCTGACCATGTCTTGTACCATGTCTGCAGTCTATGACCATCTCTTGTACCATGTCTGCAGTCTCTGACCATGTCTTGTACCATGTCTGCAGTCTCTGACCATCTCTTATATCATGTTTGCAGTCTCTGACCATCTCTTGTATCATGTCTGCAGTCTCTGACCATCTCTTGTATCATGTCTGCAGTCTCTGACCATCTCTTGTACCATGTCTGTATGTAGTATGTCTGAGGGCTCTTTCTACCAGACCTCCTAACATAAGCCCTCTCTGTATCCAATAAAAGAGACCCCCCCCCCAGGTCCCATTAGTGTACTCTCTTCTTGTAATTTGTTTATTGTTAAGAGGATCCCAGGATAATGAAGACTTCTTAAGGGAGCATCGCTGTGTCTGAGTCGTTGAAACATTTGTAACGGGGAGGAGTTAGTAAGATGACCCACGCACCATGTGGGGGCACCAGAAATATTTCTGCACCCAGGCGCCTGTGACCCTAGGATCGGCCCTGGCTGGAGGATTACTACACTAGAGGTCGCAACAGCTTATATATACAAGTTTATACATTTAATGAGGTGAGAGTCCAGAGAGACCAGTTGTGGATATCTATTGTTATTTATCCTATCCAGATTCATCCATTGATGTGAAGATATTGTCTGATATTCCATCTCTATACCTCCACTTCAAGGGACTTTTTGTGTTTACCAAAGCACAGAGTGCTACATTTGGACATTCTCTGGCATTATTGTGCATTTATTCATAGATGTTGAGTAGTATAAGAATTTTTGTTTTGCTTTGTTTGTGTTTTTGGTAATTACCACATCAGCACGAGATCACTTTTATTTGACTTATGATTTTGTGTGCATTGTGAACACTTTGGGCCAGATTCAGCAAGACTTGCGCTGGAGTATATCGATATGCGCCGCGTAACTGTAAAGATGCGCCGTTGTATCTACGCGGCCGTACCCACCAAACTAGATGCGACAGAAAACGGGCTTTTTCCGACCGGCTTAACTCTCCTTCGCCACAGTATCGTAAGCGCATATTTTCGCTCGTCGCATCCGTCGCGCCTATTGATTTCCCATTCAAATATGCAAATGAGGAAGATTTCCCAATTCGCGAACGGATTAGCACCAGACGCTGGCTACATGCGCCGCGCGTATATCGTCCGTCCGTCGCAAAGTTATTTCTACAAATAGCTGCTTTATCTTTACTCCAGACGGCCTCAGGTCAGCAGGAGTAGCAAAAAATACTACCACGCCACTCACATAACCAGAATAATTGACTGACACTGCCATGGTACCAACAAAGACTGGTTTCAAATAGAACTTATACACAATAAACAGAAACTACTGTATTACCCTTGGATGACACACTCTAAATAAACCAGAAACATAAAACACCCACTGATTGCAAACACATTAAACATATGGAACAAATTTTTTTTTTCCGCACAAATTAGCCACAATCTCAGGTCCACTTATACCAATTGCCAACAACCACGACTTCACTCCTGGACTAAACCAAAGAAGACTCCAGAGACCTTCCTCCAGCTCTAAACTTTTAGCCACCCACTGTCTCTATGGTAACAAGGTCAAAACACTAGAATCACTCCAAGAGGAATATGGCAAATCATTTCCTAGCTTTTGGTTTTACATACAACTGAAAGATTTCTTTCTAAACAGTAAACATAAGGCTTCATACTGCCTACCCATGACATCTTTAGAATCTATTTGCTACAAAAGATCCCCGGGCCTGAAAACAACCTCCCTTGCTTACACATGGTTGAACCAATCACCACACAAAGATAATAACAAGCATAAAGCAAAATGGAAACTTGACCTGGGAATCAAAATCAGCGATTCTCAATGGGAAAAGGCATGTATCCTAGCACACAAATGTTCCTTAAGCACCAAATTCCAAGAGATTTCTTATAAAATTTTAACACAGTGGTATGTGACTCCACAAAAGGCCAGGAGGTGGTTCCCAACAACTTTGTATACGTGTTGGAAATGTGGTAAAGAGGTAGGATGATGTATGCATATTTGGTGGACATGTCCCCCAATCCTTGACTACTGGCAAAACATTTAAGCATGCTCTCCTGGTATCACCATGGACATTAACTGGCCAATGAACTTCAAACGGGTACGTTTTCTGATTTAAAAAATACTGATGTTGGTTGAACTTACTTATCAAATTTAGTTAATGGGAAAGATAAATGAATTTGCAAATATATTTAAATTCCACCTTGTCAAATGGTTGTGACATGTAAGAGCAGTAAAACCATGGAATAGTCTTCCACAAGAACTGTTTGAAGCAGATATGGCAAAAGATTAAAGCCGACCCAAAGATGGTTCCTATATCAGCTGATTCAGCAGGGACCAGACATTCAAACCATGTATTGGGAGGCTGGTTGTACCCAAGTTGATCAATCAACTTGGGTACAACCTGTCTGACAGAATCTTAATGTGATTATTCCATTAAGTGGCTGTTATAGGTAATCACAGATCCAGGTCACTACGATCAGAGATCCGGATCAAAACAGCACCTAGAGAGAAGACATTGCTGGCAGCAGAGGAGTTACATTGTGTTCTTTGGCCCTCCTTCCCTCCATGTGAACCTCATCCAAAAGTTTCACTGTGAACTTGCTGATGACCAGTGTTGTTTTGACCCTTTAAGTCCATTGTTTCCGGTAAGCCTTCACACAATCGGTGGTGGTTCTCCTTGCAAGCTCCTATTGTCATTTTTCTGTTGATGCTTCATGTTTCCATTCATGCCTCAGTGATGTCAACTTACTGATAGTGTATATTTACATCAGGACTGTTTGATTCAACCCTTTCCCCTCTCCTTTTCACATTGGTGGACATTATTTTATTTAAAAAAAAAAAAGTAATCACCTTTTATATTCAATTTGTGTTTTTACACTTATACTTGTCATCACTTAAACTTGGTCACACAATTATTATCACCCTTTTTGTGATTGTATATATTTTGCAGGGCTAACCAGAACACTGACCACATCCATGTTCTCTAAGAACAGTTTGACATAGCCTTGTCCAGGATCGATGATCTTTCAGATTGATCGAGGAGGGATGACTTCAGGATTAAAGGCCTTCCAGATACGATAACAGATATCACCACAATAGTGTGAGACCATGGTTCACAGATCTTTGGGCTCCCCCAGAAAGGATGGGTCGCCAAGAGATGTTGTTGTTTTTTTTTACATAGCTTCCTCTGCAATTCAACGGCAAAGATCCCTGAAACCTCTCTTAGCAATCCTAACCCAAAGGGACATCAAACACTGGTGGGCCTTTCCTTTTGCATTTAAGTTCACCTTTAACCACTTGCTTACTGGGCACTTATACCCCCCTCCTGCCCAGGTGATATTTCAGGTTCCGGCACTGCGTCGCTTTAACTGACAATTGCGCGGTCGTGCGACGTGGCTCCCAAACAAAATTGACGTCCTTTTTTCCCCACAAGTAGAGCTTTCTTTTGGTGGTATTTGATCACTTCTGTGGTTTTTATTTTTTGCGCTATAAACAAAAAAGAGCATCAATTTTGAAGAAAATACAATATTTTTTACTTGTTGCTATAATAAATATCCCAATTAAAAAAAAAAAAAACATTTTTTTCTCAGTTTAGGGCGATGCGTATTCTTCTACATATTTTTGGTAAAAAAAAAATCGCAATAAGCGATGGTTTGCGCAAAATGTATAGTGCCTACAAAATAGGGGACAGAATTATTATTTTTTATTATTTTTTTTTTACTAGAAATGGCGGCGATTTGCGATTTTTATTGGGACTGCGACGTTATGGCGGACACATCGGACACTTTTGACACATTTTTGGCGTCATTCACATTTATACTGCGATCGGTGCTATAAAAATGCACTAATTACAGTATAAATGTGACTGGCATTGAAGGGGTTAACACTAGGGGGTGAGGAAGGGGTTAAATGTATTCCCTGCATAGTGTTCTATCTGTGGGGGGAGGGGGGTGACTGGGGAGGTGACCAATCTGTGTCTCTATGTACAAGAGACACAGATCCGTCTCCTGCTCTCCAGAGACAGAACGCTGTCTCTATGTAAAACGGCAATGAGAGATGATCTATGAGATCATCTCTCATTGGCCGCACAGATCGCATCGCAAACTGCCACTCTGATTGGACGTTCGCGGCGATCTGTGATTGGCTGTGTCCAAGGGACACGGGCAACACAGTGTTTCCCCGCAGCGCGCTCTGGAGCGCGCGCCGGGAAGCAGCTAGTGACAAGCCGTCAATTGACGGCTTGTTGACAATTTAGATCTGCGCTAGAGCCGTCATTCGGCTGTAGCGCGGATCTCAAGTAGTTAAGGGTAAAACCCACTCATTCTCAAACTTATCTCACAGGACTCACCAATGGACACCTCAAGCTTGCAACCAGGGTAGCAACCCAAGGCATGCCTCATTTAAGATGGGGGCCCACCCGGAATAACTTGATCATAAATCAGGATATGATGTACAGTCACATATTAGGGGCCTGTCCCCATTTAATTCTTTAGTTTTAGGGTTGGTTGTGACTGGGGCAGTTGCAGTGTGCCCCCCCCTACCTTTCAGTTATAGTTCCCCCATATGGTAGGCTTTTTACCCTCACTGAGGGCTATGAAACTTTGTGTTATTTTAATAATTCTTCTTTCTCTCCAGGCCTCCATGTGCTTATTTCCCTTTCTTTTCTTTCTCGAATCCTTTTTCTTTTATAGTCTGCCTCCGGATGCCACCTCTTCAAGACATTATACCAGAAGTTCTGTTACTCAATCAACCTAGCCTACGTTTACTGATCCTGCTTCATGCCAAGGTAAGTGGCAGAAGATTGGATAGTTTCGTAACCTGCTTGCTCCATGTCCTGTGACACAACGCTCACTCCTCTGTATAGTCTCTCATAACACACAGGGCTTAAACTCCCCAACAAAGAAATGGAAAGTCTTTCATGCCTACCAATCCCCCCAAAAATGTGTAGTTTTGCTCCAGGATACCCATTTTCCAAGACAGTACACACCCTCCTTCCTCCATGCACATTATCCCCAGTTTTTCCTAGCAAAAGCTGAGGACAAAATGAGGGGAGTTGCCATCTTGTTCTCTAAACATTGTAAATTTATACTAGAATTGGAACTCAGAGACCCAGAGGGCAGATTCATCACAGTGAAGGGTGTCCTGGGCGATCACTTATGCTATTTTGTCTCATACTATGCTCCCAAACAGGGACAAGTCAAATTTTTTCATTCAATGCTCCAAACTCTGGCTCCACTGCTGGGAGGTACCACGATTTATGGGAGCGACTCAAATATGACCTTTGACCAGGGACTAGGCAGAAGCAAACCCCCAACTTCATAGCTCGTTCGCCACTAGGGTAGCTCTAAAATTGCCAAACTAATCTACCAACAAGGCCTAGTGGACATATGGAGAGAAATTAACCCTTCTAAACAAGATTATACACACATCTCGAGCCCACATCAATTACATATCCCCTTAATACTTAAATCCTCCATTAAAGATACGATATGGTCGGATCACTCTATGGTCCTACTCTCACTGCGTAGAAACTTCACAAGACCAAATCTCTCCCATTGGAGACTCAACAAATCAATTCTAAGCCACCCCATCCCACAGTGATTAAATAGAAACATCTTTAAAATAATACTTCCTCCTCAATCATCTTTGCAAAGACACTAGGGGCGGCCCACAAATCGAAAATCTGAGGAAAGTCCATTCAAATAACGACACAGTTGTAACGGGAAAGACTTGTCCATATAGAGAAACTTGAGAAGGAATTAATCTTTTTACAAACTGTCATGGACAAGTAAATTACATTAAGATGATTCTGTTTTCCAGATTGTTGTACCGCTTCCCTTCACTCCCAGTCCCAATTAGAAGAGACCATATTAAGCTCTCTCAGTGGAAAATAATTACATTTATATGGGGCAAGACGGGGTATCGCTTCTCACAATGTGTCCTCTTTAGCCTCAAATCCCAGGGTGGCCTGGGACTTCCAAATTGTATTTGGTATTATCAAGCGGCAAGGCTGACACAACTGTCCACTGTCTATTCTACATTAGAGAAGCCCAATTGGGTAATCATAGGGAGACAGGAATTTTCAACATTTACACTGGACTTCCTTCTTTGGTGTTCTCCCAAGAACAGACCCCCAGTTATGTCCCACTTTGTACCACTCTCTATTCTCGTGGGATAACCTGCAAAATCTTCCCTCTTTGGTCTCAGAAATTCAACCCCTAGCTCACATTTTCCACAATCCTTGATTCAACCTAGGCATAGACATCAGAAACTTTAAATGGTGGCTTGACAAGGGCATGTATCGTAGTGGACACTTTTTTCCCTGTATGGGACCACTTACACTAAAACACTGTGTGAACAAATTAGAACTCTCTAACTCTTAAGTTTAACCACATTTCACACTTTTTATATTCACTATGGAAAAACAAACCTAATCCTCTGATGTTCAAGGACTACGAGCTTTGGTGTGGCCAGATCACAAAGCAAAGAGGATGCATATTTATAATCTATTCATCACTAGCAAGGCATAACATTAAACTTCCACACATGAAGGAATGGAAGAGAAATCTGCAAGAGGACTGGGATTTGGAGGAGTGGCATGAATCCCTCTCCAGACCCTGAAAAGGAATTTTTAATTCTTCTCTAATAGAAGCCAACCTTAAGGTTCTCACAGGATGGTACCTGGTCCCTACAAGACTGGCTTCCATATTTCCTTCCTCTTCCCTATTATGCTTCAGGGGTTGTCACATACTTGGTACGATGATACATGTTGGGTGGGAATGTGCAAAAATTTAAAAGTTTTCAAATAAAATATTTCATCTCATTCGCAAAGTCACTGGCTACTCGGTCTCAAAGACCCCATCTGTAGCTCTGCTTAACCGTCCCATCCCAGAAATTCCCAAAACTACCTAGAAACAAATCCTCTGTATGCTGCTAGGAGCCAAAAGGTCTATAGCTAAGGTCTGAAAGCAATCCAAGGTCTCCATCTTAGCAACTAAAAGAAAGATCTGGATAATGGCCCAGGAAAAAATAGTTAGCATTATCCTAGATGCAACTAAAATATTTAAAGCAATAGGGGAACCATGGGCTCAACATGTGGGTATCTCCTTATTACCTGCCACCAGCTGTGATTAACCTGGGATGGGGCACCTTGGAGGCTGACAAAAATCTACTCTTCTATAATCTCTCTTGTTCCTGTCTTTCTTTCCTATATCTCTAATCCACTATAATATTATATGGATTCATAGCAATGACTTTACAGTTTTGAGTTGCTTATCTTTCAACAAAGCCAGGAACCCACTGCTTGTGTGTTTTTTTAGGCATAATGGTTCTAAATTTAAAATCTTTAAGCTACTCACTTAACAAACTAGTCGTCCTAGTTGCTCTCTACTGTTTGAAGTTATGGATCTATCGCAGATAAAGGTTGCACAATATTTTCTAAGGATAAGTGGAGGCTGGTGGTCTCTCCAATAGCCCCATGACACAGTTTGTTCCCATTGGGGGTGTCGGGGGCGTAGGGTAGATTTACCAACTCACTATTAATCTATTCTAAATTCCTTGGATCTGGATGGCTTAATTGCCCTGTATGGCGTTTAGCTATGGTTTTACAAGTCTGTATCACTATATGTTATGCCACTGATTAATGCCATTATTTTTCTCTCTTCTGTACTGACGTTTTACTGAAAATCAATAAAATCTTTGAAATGCAATAATCAAAGTGTGTTCTCCTGGCAGGGAAGGCTCCCCCCTCGGCAGAATACAGCTCCATGGGAGGGATTCCCCATCAACATTGACTGTGTTGATGGGGCAATTGAGCAATTTTCTTTCCTGCAAGATATGGTTTCAGTAACAAAAAATAGCTCTGTGTATAGCCAGCTTTAGTTAAAGTACACAAAAATGCATAGAAGGGCCCGGATTCACATACATTGGCGCATGTATATGCCGCCGTAGTGTATCTTCTTTACGCTACGCAATGCAGAGAGGGAAACATGGAATTCACAAAGCAAATTCTCCCAACTCTGCGCCGGCGTAGCGTATATTCGTCGGCGTAAGGCAGCATAAGTGGAAGTGGGCTGCAAGTGGGTGTGATACATGGTAATGAAGCATGACCCCATGCAAATGATGTGCAGAGTGCTAGGCAAGTACTTAAAACGAACGTCACATGCGCCGTCCCGTGGACGTATCCCAGTGCGCATGCTCACAATCACGTCGAAACAACTACCTAGGACACGTCAAATCACTGCCTACGTCGTGAACGTAACCTACGCCCAGCCCTATTCACGTACAATGTAAACTACGTAAAATTTGACGGCATTCGTTCCCTGGCCCATACCTTTGCATGAGTTGCGCCTCCAATATGGGGAATAACTTTATGCCGGACTTACGACTTACGCAAATTGCGTATATTATGCGTCGGGCGCATATTTGCATCGAAAATCAATGGGAGCGACACATGCGTCCAGCGTAAATATGCGGAGTAAACTCTTGTTTTTTTGGTATTTATGAAAAGAGTAAAACTTGCAGATACCCTTTGATTTAAAAGGGTGAGGGACTCTTTAGTTACTTTTTGTTCAACTCTCCATAACCTGTCTCCTTATGCTTACCATATAAAAGAAAATTGTACCATACTAGATGTCTTTCTTTTCATGGGCATATGTCTTTTTTAAAGTAACTATAAGTGTTATAAGAGGCTTTTCATTCACAAAAGCCATTTACTTCATTTTTCTACAAGGAGCTCAATTAACTAAAAGGAGATTGCAATATTGATTTTGCTGCTTTTAGAATCGTGCAATGACATATTGACATTCATCAATTTATAATCAATATATGGTGCAATATTAAATTGATGCTTTTTCTGGGATGGAATTGTGTTAATCACTATTTAGTGTTAACTGAATTTGGCCTTCTGTAAGATTGTGTAATTAATATGAACTATTTGCAAGATCTTTTAGGTTGATTTCATGTACTGTAAGAATAACATATCATTTTAAACTATGAATTCCTTATATATCAGTATATTAGTTTAAAATAGATTCAGCAACTGTGTTTTACAGCAGAGTTAAATATATTGATTAATTTTGTTGGCACCATATTGTATAACCTCAAATGTTCTTGTTTTTGTTTTGCTTCATTACTCTTCTGGAATATGTTTTGTTTATTTTTAAAACATCCTATGCAACCTTACTATTTGTACTCACTATGAGGGAGATTTACTAACACTGGTGCACACAGAATCTGGTACAAATGGAACAAATAAATTATAAAAAATAATAATTATAAAAAGCTTTTAATGGTTTTTAAAATGGTTTTAAAAAAAAGATTCTCTGTTTTTCATATTTTATTATGGTAGGGTAAAAACCCTAGCATTATTCTTTCTACATTAAAACTTCCTAAAGATAGCAGGGGACTAGCTGTGCCAAATGCAAGGACATACTTTATTGCTTCTCAACTTCAACAAATGGTAGGATGGGGCTCTATAGATACAGTGGATCTAATCCAATCACTTCTGCTGACTCCAATATCCTATAATCATTTAATGGCTCAACTGGAATCTGGTTCTTTTAGGAACGTTACTCGTTAACCGACTGTTATGTTGATGAATAGAGTATGGCAGGAAATGAGACAAATAATGCAATATACAGAGATTTCAGGCTATACCCCTCTATGGGAGAACACAAAATATGAGGAGATAAATAAACTGGAAGGATTTGAGGTTTGGAGAGGATTGGGAATTCAATATATTGTCCAACAATATTTTAGAGGGGTTTTAAAAACATACCAAGAACTACAAATAGAATATTCCCTTCCCCCAAAAACCTTCTTCCAATACCTACAATTAAGACACGCTTTACAGGCCCAATTTAAAGGTAATAAGGTAGCCTCCCTGGCGGTATTCCCGAGTGTGGCTTGAGGTTAAGTTTCAGTACCATTAGCGGTAACCCGAGCCACACTCGGATTGCATTGCAGGATCCTGGTGCAGTATACTCACCTTGTCCCCAGGATCCTGCGATGTCCCCTCGCTATGTCCGTGGGCTGTGTCCTCCGCCCGATGCCTCTGTGTGGCAAGTTCAAAAATGACAAAATTCACAATACATACAGTACACTGTAATCTTACAGATTACATTACTGTATTAAATTATTTCATATCCTATTTGTACCCAGTGTTTTCTCCAGCCCTGCATGCAATTTTATTTTATATATACTGTTCTTTCTGCCTGGAAACTTGAGATTGTCCATAGCAACCAAAAAGTGTCCCTTTATGCCAAAAGTGGTTTGAGACCAGCTAGAAAACAGCAATAGTAAATAATAACACTTGCACAATTGAGCGATAGTGGGGAAATTAATTTTATTATAAATATTATATTATATATTTTTTATAATTTATAGTTATTATAATTTATGATTTTGTGTTTCAAACTTTATCATACCTGGGATGTCTACTAGACTCTTGTTTGGACAGATTTAAGTGTGTTATTACTAAGAATTACAGGCCTAAAATATAAAATGCCAAATTTCTATGCAAAACAATTGTACCGCTTTGAGACCCAAAAATCTGTCATAATCATTCTGCCAGGGTAGTTAAAAGCTCAAAACATGCCATTAATAGATTTAATAGCAAAAAAAAAAAATGAAAAAGGGCATTATCTCTAATTTAGACATCTACTTGATAGGGCATTATCAGGGAAAAGCTACTTGCCCTGCTAGACGGGGATGGGAAAATGACCTAGGGGATTTAATAGATAAACAGTGGAGTGAATGGCTTTGGTAGGTAAGCCTGCCAAAATGTCCTAATATGCTTATTTATACTACATCATTATGGCTAAAAGATCCTTGGGACCCCAATTATTTCTTGTTGCACATTTACTTCCTGCCTTTGTCGAATGTGTATTTAGGTTCACTTTGGTTATGTGGGCAAGTGTGTATCGAGAATAAAAAAATAGAAACAAAGGGAGATTCATCCATTAATTGATTTCATGTTTGCAGAATAATATAAACTAGATAAAAATTCCTGTAATCATACTCCTGTAAAAAAAAAGTTAAATGTATTATTAAAATTAATATACTATTAATAGAGTAGAATTTTTTTAGTGGCAACTAAATGTGAAATTCAATAGAATTTTTAATTGAATTTCACATTAAGTTGCCGCTAAAGTCCCAACCCTTTATGGGGGGCGCTTTTCTACATATGTAATAGCGGGATGTTGGAAACATTCTGGTCCTTTTTGGCAAAACCCCCTTGTTAATTATACTATTAATAGAGAATCATTTGATTCCATGACCACAATGTGTTTAGATGTAGCCAGTCACACGACACTCAAAGCAGACAATAGCAGTTCTGCTGTGTTAAGTCTTGATGAGTAAAACTGTGTAAATTTATCTTCTTTGTGGAAATATTTCGTTTAATTAAAGCTATGTCAATATAACTAGCTCAAATTCACTTTACACACCACTGAGACATTAATAAAAACTCGCAATTTCAACAAGAGCAATCACGTGGCAGATATTTTATTAACTTCATATTATATGAAATACTTTATTGTGGAGAGTACAGAAAAGAAAGTTATTTGGTATTGTAATAATTGCAACTGTATTTACAATTCAATAGGTGAATAGGTGAATAGGTGAATAGGTGAAACAATACATGAGAATCTTATATATGAGGAAAAGAGGTCATCTCTTAACACAATCTTTTTGATTCTTAAATGGGGTTGATTAAACATTAGTCAATAGAAAAGCTATAGATTTGCTGGGATCATGGCAATTACTTTGTATACAGTATAAAGTAATAGTCAAATTTAGGAATTGGTGTAAAAAAGTCTCTGCTATATAATTGAAATAATAACTAATAATAAGAATGGAAGAGGGGGGCAGCAGAGTGAGTCACATAGGTTAAATCTAAGTGTAGTGCCATAAGTCTAAATCTAAGGCCGCGTACACACAATCGAACATGTCCGCTAAAAACTGGTCCACCGACCAGTTTCAGTGGACATATCCGATCGTGTGTACGACCTAGCGGACAGGTTTTTCCAGCGGACAAATTTCAAAGCATGCTTTCATATTTGTCCGCTGGAAACCTGTCCGTTGGACATGTCCGCTGGTTAGTACGCCTAACCAGTGGACATAAATCTCCCGCATGCGTAGAATGGATTTGACGAATGCGTGGAAGTATTTTACTTCCTGGAGTGGTGACGTGGCGGTGTCAACGTCACTGCCACATCACTGCATCCTCAGTCCAAGGGGATTTTCGTCCGATGGTGTGTACACGCCATCGGACCAAAATCCGATGTTTCAGCGGACATGTCTCCCCGTGTGTACGCGGCCTTAGAGATTTCTTTCAGGAGGATGGAAGGGAACCATGACCTCATCAATGTGCGGATGCCCTTTGTATTGTTCAATCATCAATGGAGAACATGTAAACAGTATATACTGTATATATATATATATATATATATATATATATACTGTGTGTGTATATATATATATATATATATATATATATATATATATAGTGCAAAGTTTTTTACTGTAATTTTTAGTTACTTGGTGTGGAGTGCTGTGGAAAATTAAAAAAGAACACATGGCCAGATCTGGGTGACATCAGAGATGCAGACCAGAAGTAAGATAACAGCGTTATTTATTCTTGTGCCGATACATTAGAGGTAATGGCAGATTATTTTTTTCCGCATGCGTGGAAGTATTTTACGTCCTGGTTCGGTGACGTGTACACGATCAAACCAAAATAGCCCAGCAGACAAATCCGATCAAAACGGTCTTTTAGACTGATTTGATCGGATTTATTTAGTCGTGTGTATGCGGCCTTACATGCCACATTTGGCATGTAATTTTCTTGGGGGGGGAGTGGGGGCTTCAGGATGAGTGGGACTTCCTGTCCCACTTCCTCCTTTCGCCTAGGGACCACTAAGGCGATACATCATATCGCCTTTTAGTGGCCCCTCCCTGTAGGCGATCACCTGGGACACGTGACAGGTCCCAGGTGATCGCCTGTCCAATCAGGGAGCGCTGTCACGGCCGAGTGCCCACAGTTGCAGTGGAGGAGGCGGCGGTGAAGGGGGGGACCGGAATGAAGCTCCCATCGGTACATAGCTGGACTGTGGAACAGGTAAGTGTATGTTTATTAAAAGCCAGCAGCTACACTTTTTGTAGCTGCTGACTTTTAATAAACATAAAAAAAGGCTGGAACTCCCCTTTAAGAAAGCAAGGTGTATATTTTATCCACTACACTATGGTAGTACGTTTCTTGGTTCTGAGTACCTTCTAGAGGCATGACTGTGGTGGACTTAATCCCTAAAGGGGTTGTAAAGGTTAATTTTATTTTCTAAATAGGTTCCTTTAACCACTTGCTTACTGGGTGTGGCAAACCTAGCCACTTCTGGAACGCTGGACGTTACATGTCAAAAGGTTGTCTGTATTATATGCTATGTATTCTGCTGGGTCTTATGTGGGCTTAGTAATTTGTATGCTGGCAGCCGTAAGCCACTAGCATTCAAGTACTTTGTTTTATGTTGCCCAATCGGTGTTCGGCAGTTTTAAACCAAACTCCCACAACACATAACCCCAGACCCCAGCTATCAACCGACTTTTCCCTCGTGCAGCAATGCCTGATGGGAGAATTGTCCAAAATGTTAAGTTCCCCATGTGGTCCTCCCTGTATTACCCCAGCTAAATCTATTTGGAAATCCCTTGCATGGGGAATTATATAAATATGGAAGCCTGTGAATAAAAAGTCAGTTGACCCTCAGAGCTGTGTTTCATCCGGTTACTGGGGGGGGATTTGGGATATTGCCTTACTTTTCAACGCTGACTGTGGATTTACCCTGGTTATCAGTGGAGATCGTGGAGTTTAATATTGTATTCCGCTACACTGGGCACTTAAACACCCCTCATGTAGTGAGGGTACATCTATACACAATTAAAGGAGGTGGCTTACAGTGTGAAGAGTATTTACAGCACTGGGGGTTTGTAAACGGTACCTGGATGGCAGTGGTGCGCTGATTTGGGATATTGCCTTACTTTTCAACGCTGACTGTGGATTTACCCTGGTTATCAGCGGAGATCGTGGAGTTTAATATTGTATTCCGCTACACTGGGCACTTAAACATCCCTCATGTAGTGAGGGTACATCTATACACAATTAAAGGAGGTGGCTTACAGTGTGAAGAGTATTTACAGCACTGGGGGTTTGTAAACGGTACCTGGATGGCAGTGGTGCGCTGAGCTGATATTATTTACAGCACTGGTGTTTCTGGAATTAATTCCTAGGGGGTGAAGGAACACTGCATAAATTAATGAACAAAAAATAACATACCATTGTTTTGTTGATTGAAAGTGGTTTTAAATAGTATTTATTTATGATTTAAGTTTATTACATTGTGACACTTAGTATATTATATAACACACATTTATTATAAAGGTTGTTTTATTTTCAGCAACACACATTTTATTTTATGATCTATTGGTTGGTGGATGAACTCAAACTATGAAAGCGGTTGTAAACTGGTAAAAAAAAAGCTGTAAGGCAATTGCATAATGTGGTAGTATGCATCACATACTAGCACATTATTAAATACTTACTTTAGAACAAAACCCTCCCGTGGCGCACTGTCACCGATGAGAGGGATGACATCTTCCCCCGAGTCTTTCTTCTGGGTTCACGTGCACCGACTGTTTGACAAAGCGGGCTTTATTCCTGCTTTAATAGTTAAATTTTTGGGGTAGCACAATCTATTTCCTCAGATTACCCTATTGTCTGCCACCTACACTGACCTCTGTCTGTCTCTGGACTATTGCTACCTTCTGCTGCCTGCTCACATCTAAAATAATTTTCATATAAAAAGATAGTATCTTAAACATTGCTACTTTATCCAAATTGTAGTCCGTAAATCCATTTTTCTTGATTAATATTTCAAATTAAATAAATCTTTTTTTTGACACACTAGCATACAACAAGATGTCCTCTTTGGTTAAATGGCAATCTTAATAGTTTAAAGCTTCTTTCATAAAGTCTGATCCAAGAAATCCCAAGGGTTAATTTACAGTCTGGTGGTTTACATTGTGTTAGAGTTCTAAACTAAAAAAAAAATTAAATCTTCAGCGTAATGCAAGGTGCACAATAGAACATCAGAGTTCTCACTTCTGTTCCATCAATAATTAAATTTCATATTCACAGAGAGCAAGGAAAAGCATGTGATACTATCCACTAATTAGTAGCATCACAGACTGGACTAAGAATAGTAACTTATACACATAGTAAAATAATGATAAAAATCATCAAAAGTCTTTATCAATAAAATACAGCAGCGCTAGTGATCGGGACACAGTTCAAATCCGATCACTCATTCACATTCAAAGAGATAAATGAAAGTAAGAAAGTTCTCCAGAGCTCAGAGGGTGCACAAATATTCCGTGACAAAAAAGGGGGTGCTCTTCAAGACAATTTCAACTGTCCATGATTAGTGACATCACTCGTGAGCCGAACAAAGCATGCGAAGATCCTGTGACAATGTCCCCTCAAGGATGTCTACTCACCAGATTGATGTTATAACAGGCTTTGAACAGTAATGTCATCGGATTCCCTCTTCCTCATGGAGATGATATTCCAGCAGCATGCAGTACTCCTAATGACCATCCGGTGTCAGGGCACATAAAAAAAGCTCGATATGGTGTGATACCATTTAAAAAA
Organism: Rana kukunoris; assembly: GCA_029574335.1. Classification (NCBI taxonomy): domain Eukaryota; kingdom Metazoa; phylum Chordata; class Amphibia; order Anura; family Ranidae; genus Rana; species Rana kukunoris. The sequence goes on along the minus strand of CM056052.1, from coordinate 327,356,432 downwards.
CTTTTATTTTAACATGCTGTTAAAAATCATGCATACAAACAGCAACAAAAAAACTACTCCACAGAGCAGTAACTGATACAAGGTGTAATGCCTTTCAGCCAGTCATCAGCTCACAGAGGGTGATAGATAGTTTGTGGATGCGAGCGTTTGCCGCTAGCACACTAAATCACTCTCCTAACTGGAGCACAGCTGAACCACAGTGTCAGGCGTACATGTATAAAAATATCGCGAGATCAGGCCCTGACGTTTCGTCCTTAGTGTGCTAGCGGCAAACGCTCGCATCCACAAACTATCTATCACCCTCTGTGAGCTGATGACCGGCTGAAAGGCATTACACCTTGTATCAGTTACTGCTCTGTGGAGTAGTTTTTTTGTTGCTGTTTGTATGCATGATTTTTAACAGCATGTTAAAATAAAAGTTTTTTAAATGGTATCACACCATATCAAGCTTTTTTTATGTGCCCTGACACCGGATGGTCATTAGGAGTACTGCATGCTGCTGGAATATCATCTCCATGAGGAAGAGGGAATCCGATGACATTACTGTTCAAAGCCTGTTATAACATCAATCTGGTGAGTAGACATCCTTGAGGGGACATTGTCACAGGATCTTCGCATGCTTTGTTCGGCTCACGAGTGATGTCACTAATCATGGACAGTTGAAATTGTCTTGAAGAGCACCCCCTTTTTTGTCACTGAATATTTGTGCACCCTCTGAGCTCTGGAGAACTTTCTTACTTTCATTTATCTCTTTGAATGTGAATGAGTGATCGGATTTGAACTGTGCCCCGATCACTAGCGCTGCTGTATTTTATTGATAAAGACTTTTGATGATTTTTATCATTATTTTACTATGTGTATATGTTTTGTTTTATTTTGAGCAGCTGCTTTATTCATGTCCTAGATATAGGACATAGATAATTTTATTTGCACAACTGTAAATACCTATACCCCATTAGCGCCGTGAGTGTGAAATTAGGCCTATTTTTCCCACATTTTGTTTTGTAAGAATAGTAACTGTATTGAGTTATAGGCAAAAAAAAAAGAGGGAAAAATTATTTACTGCTTGTTTAAAATATATGCTCAGAATGGTATCTAAATGCATAACGTAGACTTGTATTAAATAAATACAGTATATTAATTTCTTGACTGCTGCAACTCCAATAGTCCAACAAAAGTATTAATAACATGAAATGTGATTTACATCAATGTGTCGCTACAAAAAACATGTTCATTTCAATTAACTAATCAAGCCAATGTCAAAATCCTATTTTTTAGGTTCATCCCCAGAAAGCAATCAATTGAGCTGTTTGAAAATGACTTGCTAAGCTATTGCTAGACTTGCCAGGCTCCATAAGTTTGTTGTACAATTGCAGCAAGTCTGCATTGCATGACTCTAGATCAAAAATTCTGCAAGTCTGCTTTAAGTTTTGGTTCAGCTATATTGTGTATTGCATGACTCTAGATCAAAAATTCTGCAAGTATGCTTTAAGTTCTGGTTCAGCTATATTGTGTAATAGTCATCCCACCACAGGGGGTCACTGGCTGAATTTTCATGCTGTAGACTTGCAGAGCTCCTTCCGTAGACTCACCACTGAAACTTTGCTCTTGCTAAAGACTTACCACGCAAATTTGCTACACATTGGAAAAGTGTCACCTAGAACTTGCGCTGCAAGTGTACAACTTACCAGTGAAAGTGTGCAGCAAGTTAACAGACTTACAATTCAACACTGTCGAAAATTTGTGGCAAGTTATTCTTGCTATCTGGGTCTGCATATGATTTGATATTCAAACTAAATTCAGCTCCTCTTTGCTAAGAGACAATTTACTTTAGTATACATTATATGTGATCCAGTCAGGTGACATGGAGGTAGAATTATAGAATATTTTAGTGTTTTACCACAGTGAATGTAAAAAAAAAAAAAAAAAAAACAGAGATCTTACAACAATACTGTCTAGAATGTCAAAATTGGCAAGTCTAGTTCAAAGTGTATTGTTGTGTTCACTTTACAAATGGTGTGTAGGACATGTGTGGTGAGATTCTTTACATTCTGTATATCAAGGAATACAATTATCAACAATGATCTAGTTCAATTGAAAAAGTTACCCAATAAATTGAAATGAAAGGTCGTTGGTTAATAGCAATGAGCTGAACATACCTGAATTCAATTCGAGCCATGTTTGGATAATATGCCTAAAGTCTGGGTGCTAAATTAGGAACCCAATGATGTCAATGGGAGCTAAATGTTTAAAAACAAAAGTTGTCAATAAAGAGATTGTCAAACAAACAGCATGGAAGACTAGGAAGTGCCCTGGGGAACACAAACACAATACAAAAACTCAGTTGGGCTTGGGGCAGCAATTTTAATAATACTTAAAGTGAAACATTACAAAATTTTAAATTCCTTTAATCCTTTCACTTCCACTGACATATGCAAAACATAAGCTTGAGGAATCTTTATACTAGCAACTAAGTGCAAGTGGAGATATGTAATCAGCTATGCATGGACTGTATTGTGTCCAATGAGTAGACTGATTTATAGACTTATGTTGTGAGAAGTTACAGTAAAGTACAACTATTATGTAGAACATGCTGCACATCTAATGAGCAAAACGCTTTCTTTGTGTATTCATTGGATTAAGTAAACATAGAAACACTTTTTTTTTTTAGGGAAAAGACATTATGATATAGACATTTTATCAAGTTGGTCTCTTTTTTCATATATACCTTAAATATCTTTAAAATAGATGTACATTTTTTTAAAGCTAAATTTCAGGCTAAAGAAAATCAAAACTTTACAGTGAACCCCCTCTGCACTTTAGGGGTTAAATGTACATTTTGTCTAGAGGGGTATGAATAAGGTTAAATACTTACCTTTCTCCCCACTCCAACAGTCCTCCACCTCTTCCCAGGATTGGTCCCAAAGCATTTCCTCCACACTGGTTAAGCAATCGTAGCTGTCTAACAGCATCATATACGCTGTTCATCTTTAATAGCATGACCATTAATTTCCCTGCAATAATCTAAATACATTGAAAATCAGAGACTGGAAAAATCAGATTGGGGTGTCCCACATGCCCAGCATAATATGTTATCAGATTTAGTCTGGCATAATATGTTCAAAAAGTCCTGCAAGTCAATACATAAAGGAAATCGGGGGCAATTGTAACCAAACTAACCTTGGTAGATGTGACCCTGTGTCTATGTTTAGAAATGCATTGGGGGCGTGGCCTGGCACCGGACCTGAATGGCTGCCTGAGTGCTGAGCTCCCGTCCACAGGAGACGTTTTCATAAGCCACCTGAGCCATCCGCTGGTGATAAATGGGCAAAACCTCCAGGGACACTTCCCCGACCAGGTCCCGATCTCCCCGAGGCACCGGATCGCAAAGCGGCCGCATTATCCCGGATATCTTCCGTCCCCGGGTACGCGAGGTACGCGAGGCCCCGGCTTCAAACCGGGCCTACCCGAACGCTGCACGATCTTCCAGCCTAAGCCCCACAGGCAGAAGGAAGACACAGCCCCACACCATGGCTACGGCAGCAAGTACCTCACAGCCCTTATGCCTGCAGGACCTCCGATCAGTGGCAGATGACATCAAAGCCACACTCTTCTCTGCCATCACAGAGCTCAGGAGAGACATTCAGGCAATGGCAGTGCGGCTGGATGACATAGAGGACAACACAGCCCGCCATGACACTGCCATCCAGCAACTGCAGGCCTCTTCCCAATCCAGTGATGTGCAGCTTAGAGAGATCCAAAGACACTTGGAAGATTTAGATAACAGGGGGCGTCGCCATAATATCCGGTAAGAGGCATTCCCGAATCTGTTGAAAACTCGCAAATTCCAAAAGCCACTATCGCCATCTTTAATGATCTTTTGGGCAGACCCCCTGAAACACCTATTGAATTTGAACGTTTACATAGAGCCCTAAAACCCAGAGCCAGGGACACTGATCCCCCCAGAGATGTTATTGGCTGTCTGGTGAACTTCAAGCTGAAAGAAGAAATTCTACACAGGGCTAGAGACCGTCGCTCCCTATCCTATCTGGGAGCGGACATTAAACTGTTCCAGGATCTCTCGCCTATTACCCTTCAAAATAGGAGGGATCTGCGCCCTCTTCTCGATCTCCTGCGCTCCAAAGGGATACAGTATAGATGGAAGTTCCCCTTCTGCTTATCTGCTTCCTCCCAGGGCCGCACGGCAAACCTGCGCTTCCCGGAGGATCTACCCGCTTTTTTTCAAACGCTGAATCTTCCCCGCATTGACGTCCCGGACTGGTACACCAGTCTTCGACCGCCACGTATGAGAAGATCGACTTCTACAGATGCTATCCCAGTTCGCGATGAATTTCACCTAGGTCGCCGCAGACACACCTCACCGAGGGAGCTTGACATCTCAGACCCCCAGATTGCTGTGAACGACAGCCCAACAGCCTCACCAGCTCACAGGAGAGCACGCCATGACCGACCAGACCGACCCGACGAAATGATCGTCTCCCTGTCATCCTGCACACCTTGAGGTCACACTCTCACGGACACATTGAAAGATAACTCTTTTTCTCTCTCCCCACATTATCCAGGACTGCCCTTCTCTACATTCCCCGGCGTTCTGTTTTGTAACCACTGACTGTAACCTCATTGGATCCATAAGTCTTTTATTCCCCTTAGGGGACACCTCAAGTTCAAAATACCACTCATGACAATTGGAGATTTCCCCCGAACCCCTTCCCGGCCCTCTGATCCTTCCCTGCCCCACCCCATCCTTTCCAATTTCCAATGTGCCTATACTTGAACAATCTCCTCATACGGTTCCCCTTGATTATTGTCTTTAGGCCTGTGTGGATGTGAATCTCATACTATTATTATTTTGTTTTGTTTTTTTGTGTTTTTTTCCTCCATTGCTGCACAAGTTATTACGTAAGAGGGATGTTACTACACATAAGCCAGATCCCCTCATGCAGAGGAAAATGAGCCTAACATACCTCTTAGGCCTTTATCCTACCCACACTTAGAATGCTCTACTACTAATGACCTACGCCCCCTATTTGGGTAAAAGGCCTAATCCTTTCATGTCAACCCCTTGACAGATCACCTGCACGACCCTGACCCTCTCTCTTATGCCTCACCCTGGGAGGGGGGAGGGATGGAAGGGAAAGATATTCCTGCTGTTCAACGGTGTCAGATGGCAAGGTTTCTTCACTGATTAGAAGACGTTCATACCAACCACACCTGAACAATGGTTGATTGCTTGTTCCAACTCAAATACAAACATTACAGGAAGCTGACTAAGTGTAACTCGCTGAACATTAAACATGTTCGGATGTATGTCACTCCTGATCCAATCTATGTTGGTCTAGCCTAGATAACTTTTCTGACGATATTTCAGAAGCTACCCGACCGTGTACAATCACATAGGAAATGTTGCTCTCTGATACAGGCTTAGTTATAGTCATTCTGTGGTTATTTACGTTGAATGATTTGTTATTGTTATTGTTATGCCTCATAGCTGTAGGCTCCCCTCATTTTTTTTTTTTTATAGGGGGACCTAGCATTAGGTGTTGAAGACCTCATGTCGATATTCTAGGTATACCAATGTATTAAGTGTCATGGCTTTTCCCCTTTTGGTATTTTTTTTCTTTTTTTATTTTTTTCTCTTTCTTTAGGTTTTTGTTGGCTGTAAACTTTTTTTACCTACTTAATCTGAATGCTGATTGACCTCATACACTACTGATTAACCGACTCCCTGGAGTCTGGACCCACAATCATTTTAATTAACGCAACAAATATTGGCTCCTTCGCATCTCTTGCACCCTAGATCTCCTGTGGACGAGAGACACTGATTCTCGACCGTCTCATACCTATTCTTACCACCTCCCCACGAGACGGGAACATACTTGCTCCTGTCAATCCCTACCGGACACTTTCATATACTAGGAGAGGCTACGTACAACCTCCCCTACTCCGGTAATTTATCTCTTTTGTTGATCTATATCCCCTAACTTACCCCCTTTTTTTTCCCTCTCTTCTCCTCTTCCTCCTCTCTCTCTCTCTTTCTCTCTCTCTTTTTTTTCTTTTTTTCTTTTTCTCTTCTTCCTCTCTTCCTTCTTTTTTTTTCTCTTTCTCCTTCTCCCCTTCCTCTTTCCCTCGCTCCTTCTTTTCCCCCCTCTTCTTTCCTCTTTCGCTCTCCCCATTTTCTCCCCTATCCCCCCCTCTTGCACCTGCCCCCCTTACACTCCCACCTCCTGATCCCCTCCCCTCCCCCTTCTACCTCGCAGTCTCCGCCTCCACCGCATCTTTCCGGGCACAAAGTTATTCCGGATCCTGCCCCTTCTCACTTCCTGAGTCCATTCACGAGAAGACAACCACCCCACGTCCGACCGTCATATATTACTCTTAAAGCCGCTCACTAGTCCGCCATGTCGCACTCACGCTCCGCAAGGAAAAAAACCTCGCTTAAGATAGTATCACTGAACAGAAAGGGCCTCAACATCCCAGAAAAACGCAGCCAAACGCTTGGCCTGATGGCCAAATTGAAGGCGAATGTAGTGTTCTTACAAGAGACACACTTTCGTACAAATAAAATCCCCAAGCTTACCGATCACCTATTCCCGACAGTGTATCATGCTACCAACCCACTTGCAAAAACCAAAGGGGTTTCAATCCTACTTTCCAAAAACCTTAATTGGCAATTCATAGACTCACTTATAGACACAGAGGGCAGGTACGTCTTTCTTAAGGGGCGTCTCCAGGGGCGACCTGTAACCTTAGCCAACATATATAGCCCTAATACTGCTCAAGTAAGCTTTTTTAGATCCGTCGCAAGACTGCTCTCAGAATTTCAATCCGGACTGACTATCCTGGGGGGAGATTTCAACGTTGCATTGTTTCCAATTTTGGATACCTCCACTGGAGCAACCTCTCTGCCCTACAAGGCAATTAAACAAATAAAGATACAAATTCAGGATCTTCTTTTGCACGACACCTGGCGTGCCCTTCATCCCGACGAAAAGGACTATACCTTTTTCTCAGCCCCCCATAACAGATATTCCAGAATCGACTACCTGTTCCTATCCCAGAAGGATATGCCCTTTCTCGCCACTGCTACTATTGAACCGATGTTACTATCGGACCACCACCCAATTACAATGACCCTGAACTTCCCTGATGAACACACTTCCAAATATATCTGGCGCCTTGACTCGACTTTACTTACCTCAGAAGAGGTGATTGAAGATGTTCGCAACTGCATCCGTACATTCTTCCTAGAAAATAACACACCGGACGTAGCCCCACTCACCCAATGGGAAGCCCACAAATGTGTAGTTAGGGGGAAATTTGTTTCCCTCAAGGCAGCCCGCAGAAAAGCTCAACAACGTACAATTTCAGACCTACTCGACAAGATTAGGACCCTTGAACGCTCCCACAAACAATCCCAAGCACAACAAACTTACCATGAACTTACACAAAGCAGAAAACTTTTGCGTGAAGAATTGAACCGCAAAACGCGACGCAAATTTGTCCTTCACCAAAAACTTTTCTACGAATTCGGCAATAAATGCGGCAAATACCTAGCAAGGGCTCTCCAGACCAAAAAAGCGCAGGCCACTGTTCACACGATTAGAGACTCACAGGGAAAGTCCTACATTACTCCGACAGACATAGCTGCACAATTCGAGACCTACTACGCCAATCTATACAATCTCTCCAAGCAGGCGGCGAACAATACGTCCCTTGAAGCCCGTCACACATTGATCAATTCTTTCCTTGACAAACACTGTCCCAAACTCATAAACAGAGATGATGCCCTCACTTTAGATCTCCCCATTTCAGAGGAGGAATTAAAAGCGGCAATCAAATTACTTAAAAATGGAAAAAGCCCCGGCCCAGATGGACTCACAGCTACCTATTACAAGGCCTTCACGGATACTTTATCCCCACACATCACTAAGACTTTCAACTCCCTATCAGCCCCCGCCATCCCCTTCAATAGATTACTAGAAGCCCACGTCGCTGTAATCCCAAAAGAGGAGAAGGACCCCACACTGGTTGGAAACTATAGGCCGATATCCCTATTAAATGTAGACATAAAGTTGTACGCTAAGATCCTGGCCTCGCGTCTCGCACCCTTTCTGCCCTCCCTGATAGGGAAAGACCAAGTGGGATTTATCCCTGGCAGAGAAGCCAGGGATAACACAATCAAAGCTCTAAACATACATCACTGGATTACAACGCACGAACAGGAAGGTTTCTTTCTATCATTAGACGCAGAGAAGGCGTTTGACAGGCTGGCATGGGACTACTTGGAAGCAGTTCTGAAACACGTTGGTATCCCGGATAGACTGCTTAAGGCCATTATGTCCCTCTATACTACACCAACTGCCAGAGTCCGTGTTAATGGCCACCTGTCAAACGCCTTCAATATCAGCAACGGGACCAGACAAGGATGCCCACTTTCCCCTATTTTATTCGTCCTGACCCTTGAGCCTTTTCTCCAACGCCTTAGAACCAATGATAGTATCAAAGGCTTTCACATAGCAGATCGCACCTATAAAATTGCTGCCTTCGCCGATGACGTACTGCTATTTCTGAAGGATCCCCACATAACGATCCCAAATCTCTTAAAAGAATTGAAACTGTTCCGTGATATTTCCAATTTTAAGATAAACTTTGACAAATCCCAAGCCCTGAATATCTCCCTCCCAAAGGAAGTGGTATCACGCTGTAAAAACAACTTCCCCTTCAAATGGAAGCACGACCATATTAAATATCTAGGGATAAACCTAACGGCCAGATTCGTAGACTTATTCTCCCAAAATCACATACCCATCCTTAAAACCATCACAAGTGACCTGAATAAATGGAATAAACCACACTTCTCATGGTTTGGAAGGGCAGCAATTCTAAAGATGAATATACTCCCCCGTATTTTATTTATCCTACAAACTTTGCCCATCAAACTCCCTCCGTCCTTTTTTCAAGCTTACAAGCGACTTTGTACTAAATTTTTATGGAGACAGAACCGACCTAAAATAGCGTACGAACAGCTAACAAGACCAAAGACAAAAGGGGGCATTGGGCTACCAGACCTTAAGAAATACTATTGGGCTTGCCACCTTGCTAGAATTGTGGATTGGTCAATTCACAGCCGCAGTAAAGATTGGGTCGCTCTTGAACACTCCTTCTCCCTTCTGCCATTGCGGTCCATACCTTGGACCTCACACAAACACATCCCGAGATCTCTAAACGACCACCCTCTCATTGCCCCGACCCTATACTGTTTCAAGGAAACCTGTCGAAAGTTACACATTTCCTCGATCCCTGGACCCCTTACTTCGGTAAAGCTCAACCCGGAATTCCCACCTGGCATGTCCATGAATTTTCTAACAGATACGTGGCAACACTCAGAAGTCTTGGCACATCACTTCTTTCACTCAGGCTCTTTTCTAGAACGCTCTTCTCTACCAGTCACCACAGAAAGCACCACTTTTCCTCTCTGGATATACTTCCAGATCAGACATTTCCTAAAACAAGCAGACCGAACATCCTCTGTCTCTCGCCGTCTCACAACATTTGAACAACTTTGCTCTCACTCTACACCGCAACAACACTTGATATCTATCATACACAACATACTCTCCTCAGATAGCTTAATGAAGACTACCAAAGCTTGCTCAAATTGGGAAAGAGATCTACAGATGGATTTGACGGAGGCACAATGGGAACGCATATCTACAATAGCACATAAAAGCTCCCTCAATGTCTCGATACAGGAAAATAATTACAAAGTCTTAATGCGCTGGTACAGAACCCCGGCTATTCTCAACAAATACAATCCAGCCCTTTCAGACAAATGCTGGAGGTGCTCTGTTGGCACAGGTACTCTAGAACACATTTGGTGGTCCTGCCCCCTAATCCAGCCATTCTGGACCCAAATCCGGGAACTGACGACACAAATTTCTACATACACTTTAGAACACTCCGCGGCACAACTTCTTCTACACTATTCTGACATGCCAGCTCATCATTACTGTAAGACGCTAGTACCACCCCTATTAAATGCAGCCAAGCAATGCATCCCGATACACTGGGGAACAACACGTATCCCAACCATTCCTGAGTGGATCAAACGCGTTGAAAAAATTGCAGAGATGGAAGAATTAATATCTATAGCTAAAGATTGTCCAACTAAATTCTCCCTCACATGGACCTGTTGGACCCACTTCTGTACCACTGCCAATTACAAACTCTTGATGAACCAAACTTCCGGAGATCATCCACCTCCAGACGATTGAAACCCTTGATAACTATAGCATTAAATGTATGGTCTAACTGAATCACACCACGTTATACCTAACCTCCCTCCCCTACACAAGGGAAGATAGAGGGAGGTCATCTCTCACTTCATTCTATTAGACACATGTCCAATTATCGCTGACTCTAATACCCCTGATACTCTCCATACTCCAATACCTGAGGCCCGACGGCGGAGACTGTGAGATCCCCCCAAACCGGCCCCCCTCCACTCACCCTCCCCCTCTCACTGACTCCATGTTTCGATACCCATACACTCTTTCGCTCTCTACCTATGAACTTATTATTATTATTGTATTTTTTTTTTTTTTTTGCTTTCTCTATTCTATTTTATCTCACCTTATTCTTCTCTTTCTATCTTTCTCCTTAGCTTCCTACAGCTCCTCCTATATCCTCCCCTCTTTCCCACCCTGTCTTCCCCCTCCTGTGCCCGTTCCTTCCTCCCCCTCTTCATGTAGAGTCTACACACAGATCCAGTCCCCTCTCCAGCTACAGCCCTTATTCTCTAGTACCGACAGCTGACCAGCTCCAGCGGCGGATGTTTTATGATGAAATATCTATTCAAAGCTGGTCAGTGCCACAGGAACTAGCAAACCCCCACATCCATATGTAACTCTCACCTATCTTTAATCTAACCTTGGACGGTCACAAGATTTCCATTAGAAGCATAGATATGCAACAAGTTAGCCATGAATCTTACTTACTTCTTAGATACTGTTCATTATATCACACAAAAGGGGAAAAAACATGCTATATATATATATATATATATATACAGTATATATAGGTTTTTTTTTTTTTTTTTGTATGTTTTTGTTGCAATCTTGACTGCATGCTAGTTCTGATCATCACTGCTGTACAACCTAATGTTCTATATCAGACTCCTTATTCAACTGTATTGTAAACCTTTTTCTGTTTACCAATAAAAGTTATTATGGAAAAAAAAAAAAGAAATGCATTTGCTCACTAATTTTTGTTCTGCAAAGTAAATAGTATCTCATTACAAAAGAAACACCTAATAACATAAGCAGCAATGAAACATATACATCTTGACTAGTCACAATTATTTTCTAAGACATATATATATATATATATATATATATATATATATATATATATATATATATATATATATATATATATAAAAATTCCTGTTGTGCCCGCATGGCATCATAAATCAATTTTCCAAGGAAGAAATAGTGTTTCCTTAGAGGCCTGTATTTTCTGCAGACCAGGAAGGTAAGTATTAGAACTACGGATGCAGTTTGTTTCAACTTTCCTTCACAAATAATGACAGTTTCATGGCCTTTCTGACCATCTTCTACTGAACTTGATTAATAGGCTGATAGAAGTGTCAGTCCATGAAGAAGTGAATAATTACTGCCAGTACAGTGCTGACTTTCAAGGTGTACAGCTGCAGAATCCTATCAGTTATTTGCTCACATGCCTTTGACATCTTAAGTCTCTACAAATATACCAAAAGCAATAAAATGTATCTGTGTGTATACACTATCAATGTGCAATTACATCCATAGGTTTAAAGTATTTGTAAAAGGTCAACAGTTCTTGACAGATCCTTTCTGATGCTTTCCAAGGGAAACTCAATTCCTTGTTTTTGTTAAATAATTCCAGGCAAATCTGGTATTTATGTTTTTGGCGATACTGGAGAGGTAATACCCTGGCCAATCTCTTATACCTCTCATGGAGTCTACTGGTTCCACACTCCCAACTAAATGCTAAATAAAATTATTTTATGAGCAAGGTAACAGAAGCTGCTGTAAAAAGCAAAGGTGTTTGGAAATCTCCAAAATCCCCAGAGGTAACAAGAACAGATTCAGGAATTATGATAGGAATACAGTGATATTCTCTCAGACAGTGCTGACAGGGGAATCCTTCCCGCTGAGCCATTGTGTTGTCCCGGCGGAGGAACGGGGCAAGCCGCCCCCCTCTGGAGAAGACAGTGATTATTGCACGTTTAGTGCTAATTTGTGCCGTCTTGGCAGCTCGGCTGCATAAATACTTCTTGCTCCTGTCTGTGGATTTGTAAGTCTATTCTATATGGCCAAAATCCAGCTGGTCGTTTTCAATCCAGCGCTGCTTTTACTATTGGATGACGCTTATAGATGACAGCTTGGCCTCACTTTCTCTGGTCATGTTTCATTTCCGCAGATGTTCTTCTGAGGTTACCTTGGTTCTGTCTTGATTTCCCCAGTTGCTTCACAGGCCAGACTGTAGCAGTTTGTACCTCATCTTATACCTGGGTGCCCGTTGAGGTGGTACTAAAGTTTCTTGCTTTTAAGATTTTTTGGCTTGTCCATGTGGAGGCAGTATATGTGGCCCGAATACCTTTGTACCTATCATATGAGCATTTCTGTCTCTGTAGTTCCCTTTTTTTAAAGTGTTTAAAGTGCCTATAATAGTCCCTATTCCATTGGAGGGTATTTATTTTCTATCTAGATTGGGATGATGGCATTCTCACAGCTCTCTATCATATATATTTGTGTGATTATTGCTAGTGCTATTGCTACAGCTGCTTGCAATAATCACATGTAAAATCCAGTAGGCTAGTTTTACCCAATTTAATTGATCAGCTTGGATACATTCATTCTGCTCATCCATGGTTTGAACCATCTATGGCAGATTTAACTCTCATTTCTCATTGCCTCCCTGGAACAGAACATTAAAGGAAATGTTTCCAATGGGACACAGATTAGAAAAAAAAAAATGATACTATTCTATACAAAATGTAAAAATGTCTTGGCTCTACATACTTAAATAATGTGTTAAATTATATTTGTGATAATAGTCAGTCCCAATTATGTTTGCTATCTCCTTTTTACTTAGAAAGCATTTCAGTAATTTCTTTAAATCATGGAAATGCACTTGTTTGATTGAAATCATTGAGCTAATAAAGACTGCCACACTTAGTTTATACCAGGGAAGGGAAAGAGGTGGGCATGTCAGAATTAATTAAAATAAGTAAACAAAATTGATTTAACAATGATGGAGTATTCCTCTTACAAGGCATAAAATAATTATTCTGCTTAAGAGTTATGCATGGCTGGATTTTTTTGTAGCGCTCTAGTGATTCTTAGCGTAATACCCTGAACACTTAGCTTTTCATTGCTTATCATGTGTTCCCAGCCCTGTCATTAGCTAAAATACACACATATGATTGATCTAAAAGAATAATGCATCAATTATAGGCTTTCATAATAACATGCACTTAACAAATCTCGAAAATGCTTAGTTGGGAATGTGCATAGTTTAGTTCCACTAGGATGACATCCTACTGTGATCAATGCGATAGCTGAAATTGTCTTTGCACATTCAGAACATGCTTATAAAATACTACAAATGAAATGCATGAAAGACTGCACTGTGATCACTGTCAGAAAGCATCTTGTTAAAGGTGAAGTTTACAAACAGTTATTATATATATATATATATATATATATATATATATATATATATATATATATATATATATATATATATATATATATATATCCTTAGTTGCACAATATTTCACTGATACAAGTGTGAAAGGAAATCGATTGATTTAACAAAGTTTGCCACAATTAACACCAAATTAGGGCTGCAAGGAGGCAAATAATTATATGATAGGATAGAGTTTTTTTTTTTAAAGAAACACTGTCATGTAGAGGAATGACTTAAACTGTGACAGATATGTCTACCACAGCCTCCCACACGCTATGATTGAGGCCAAATGCCAGCCCATTCTAATAGGAAAAGCTCATACATTTTGGGTGAAAACAAAGCTAGCTACTAAGGCTACTAAGCCTTATTCCTACACATTCCTACTAACACATTACGGTATTGAAAAGCCTCACTGACCAATAGGAATATGCAGTAGGCAAGAAGGGTCTAGGCAAGCCTCATCATTATTAGGAAGTATCGTAATTACTTGCTGCAACAACTAAAATTTGGTAGTAACATTAGGGTTTAGAAGACGGTTGCAGGTAAGTATAGATATCTCTAGGTGCCTGTATAATATACCTGCAGCAGTTTGTGTTGTTTTTAGGCATGGTAAAGGATTACTGAAATTTGGATTAGGGTCAGAAACTGAGGGAAAAAATGTTTATAAGGACATTTTTTTTCCTTAATTTTGGAAAAAGTGGGGAAAGATTAAAGCCTCTGTTGAGGTTTATTGCAGACTGTGACCCCACTGGAGAGATCCACTCTCCCTATTTGTCTTAAAAACTACTGTCACCAGGACTGAAAGTTAGAGAACATTTTGAATATGAATAGAGGTAAACATTTCCAAAGGGGACACTCATTTTAGTCTCAATTGTCTAAAAACAATGATTTCCCTTCTTTTTGAGAGATATGAAGTTAAAACCTTTAGGCTATAGATATTGTAACATGGGGGACCATTAGCTCTTGTGGTAGATGCATTTGTCAGTAATTCAAGCCAGACAGAAACTATATTTTAGGGCATTTTTATTAACAAGGCAAATAAAGGTCCTAACATAAGGCTTTTCCCACGCAGGGGTTCATTTACAGCAAATACACAAAAAAAATATTAATATTAAAAATATTAGCCCACCTGACTCTCTCTTTAGCAGTGCCTTTACTCGATACACTGGTCCTCAGAACATAAGTTTCTTCAATATGGACAGCTTTACCTTAGTCCCCACAGCTCCACTCTGGCCTTAGTCCTCAGGCCGTTTACTGCCTCTTCTGGCTGCCTCCTTTAGCCCCTCTGACTCCTGGAGACCTCCTGTCCCTCTTAGGATGGAGCAGTCTCCAACTGGGAGCCATGAGGTATTCCAATACTTTCATTATAAAGGTGTGTGCTCACCTGAGCACACACCCTGCTGGTCCTCCACAAAACCTGGATACAGGGTTGGAGATCCAGTCTCACCCAAGACAACATGGAATCTCTAAACTACAGAGCCCCATGCCGCAATACCAAAACCTGGAGAAAGCTGTGAAAGCAGTTTTCTCCAATACACATCTATGCTCTTCAGTTTTGCACCAAGCCAATGTGCACTCCCTGTGTCCCCCAAACTACCAATTTTTACAGTGACAACATCTCCTACTGTCACAATATATTTGTGTCCCGATTATCAGTCCACCCCCAAACAGTGCCTATTAATGCTACCTGTTAGTGCCCATCAGTGCTGCATGTCAGTGCTCATTAGTGTTGCCCATTAGTGGTGTCCATCCGTGCTTACTAGTGCGGTCCATCACTTCCCATCAGTGCCGCGTATCAGTGCCCATCATTAAAGCCAATCAGTGTCCATCATTGCTGAAGATTGGTGCCCATCAGTGCCACCTATCAGTGCAGTATTATTAGTGCCTCCTCATCAGTGCTCATCAGTGCCCCATCATCAGTGCCCATCAGTGCAGTCTCATCAGCACACCTCAGTGAAAAATAAAAATAACTTATTGCTAAAATAAGTGCATACAGAGAGGAAGTGGCTTCAAAACTGGAGGAGATCAACATCACTGTGATGCAAAAAAAAGCATGAAAAGGCAGTATTTTATAAAAATAAAGCATGGCAATTGTTTATAACTTTTACTGGTTAGGGTTCAGTTACATTAGGTTAGGGTTCAGATCAGTTGATCATTTTCAGAATTAGGTAAGATGTTATGGAGTTAATTTTAAGGATTTGATTAAGGGTAGATTAGATGACTGCATTCAGATATTGGTGTTTTTTCTGGAAAAAAAAAAGACTCACTGGGATTGATTTACTAAAACGAGAGAGTTTAAAATCTGGTTCAGCTGTGCATGGTAGCCAATCATTTTCTAACTTCAGCATGTTCAATTGAGCTTTGACATTTAAAACCTGGAAACTGATTGGCTTCTATGCAGAGCTGCAGCAGATTTTTCACTCTCCAGTTTTAATGAATTAACCCCTATTTGCATGGGAATCTATTTTATAAAGAGTTGATAATGTTTTCTAAAAAGGGCATGTTATCATTATTTGTAAAATTTCACATTGATCAATGCACACCGCTACAGAATGCAGTGTGTACTTTTAATTGAATACAATATATTAACTTTTGGCTAGAATACAGTATGTACTTTAGTTCAAAGCTGCACACTGATCCACTGGCAGGTCCCCAAAGAGCTTTATCACTGACTTTATCAGCTAAGAAGACTCTGTTACCATTTTATAGCTGTAAACTATACAGACACAGTATTGATATTCAATTCATAAGGACAGGTCAAATAAAGTGAGCGTGGACAATAAACTGCACCATAAATCGTAAGGCAAACAAATAATTTGTTTTATTCAGGATACATTGGAGCAGAAGTTAAGTTGTTCTTGTCTCCAAGGTTAAACACTTAATAAATTCACTAGGGACACTAATATTTTAATTAGCAGCAAAAATATTTGCAAATAGAGAGGAGATACGCAGGCAGATCTTTTGTGTAAACGGGAGATAAGATTTTTGCATTTGAGTTGATGTTGAACATGGTGCATGGGTGGTTAATTTGTTGTTTTGTCTTTATTGCAGTATGTGTTAAAAAATATCTAAAAGTAGTAAGAAGTTTTTCTGATGCTACCAAGTGTGTGTTTTTTGCATCCAAGGGTATCTTAACACTATCTGGTGAAAGATATGATTAAATGTATTTAACTGTCGGTTTGTTTTTTACTTTTGTATGCATTGATATCATGTTAACATATTACAATACAGAGTACTTATAGAATTACTGACATCTTTGTCTAATCCAGAGGAACTTATATACCATCAAGCACAGAGCACAAGATGATAAATAATAAACCATTTCATGACAAGATGCACTGCCCTTGGTTCAATTAACAAAGAGTTTGGCGAACTTCTAATAAGTTTGGATGCCTAACCCCACTGAAATAAATAGGAGCCAAATATGTCAAATTAAAAATGCCAATATTTTGAACTAATAGGCAAGGGGATGTCAAAAAAATAGCATGGGGGTGGGAACTGCCCCGGGGAACAAGTAACAATGAAAAAAATATCCTTTTTAACTTTTTTTCCCCACATTTATTTGCAAAATTACGATTTTTATTTCTTTCACAAAATAGTCATATTAACGGGTCATTTCTCTCACATGGCATATGTGTACCACAAATTAAATCCCAAAACACATTCTGATACCACATGTGTGAGACTTTTCCACAGCCTGGCCACATACAGAGGCCCAACATGCAGGGAGCACCATCAGGCGTTCTAGGGACATAAATGACACATGTTGTGGCGCTGTAGTCCACTGATGGGACAGAGATGTGGCACTGATATGGCATGAATGGAGCAAGGGGATGTAAAAAAAAATAGCATGAGGGTGGGCACTGCCCTGGGGAACAAGTAACAATAAAAAATATATACTTTTTTACATTTTTTTCCCCTCACAATACTTTGCAAGGTAAGATTTTTTTCTTTCACAAAATTGTCATATTAACAGATAATTTCTCTCACATGGCATATGCGTACCACAAATTACACTCCAAAACACATTCTGATACCACATGTGTGAGACTTTTCCACAGACTGGCAACATACAGAGGCGCAACATGCAGGGAGCACCATCAGGCATTCTAGCGTCATAAATGACACATGTCGTGGCACTGTAGACCACTGATGGGGAACAGATGTGGCACCCCAAAACTTGCATCCGGAAAAACAATGCAGCCTGGTTTAATAACCAGCTGTCGTTGTTAAAGCAAGAGCGCAGAAGAGCCAAAGCGGCTTGGAAAAGAACCCATTCGGAGGTAAACCACACCATTTATAAGATAATTACTAAGAAATACCATAAAGAAATCTTTCTGGCCAAAAAAAAACATATCTCCAATAGCATCACTAATGCCCAAAACCGCCCCGCAAACTCTTCAAGCTGGTTACTCAAACCATGAAACCAGCTTGGTTACTCAAAGCATTAAACCATCACGGTGCCCGAGGTTTAATAAAACCGATTCTAAAAAAACCTACCCTGGACCCTAAAGATCCTAACAACCGTAGGCCCATAACAGCCCTGAATGTCTTCTCCAAGATAATGGAGAAGGAAGTTGTACAACAGTTACAACAGCATTTAGAGACGTATAAATTACTCGATCCATTTCAATCAGGTTTTCTTCCTGGTCACAGAACAGAAACAGCGCTCCTCAAAATATGGGATGATGCCCTCGAGGCAGCGGACGAAGGAGAATCTTGTCTCCTTGTACTACTGGATCTAAGCGCTGCGTTCGACACTATAGACCACAGATTACTTCTGACTCGGCTAGCTGAGGTAGCCAGAGTCACGGACTGTAATTTATCTTGGTTCTCCTCCTTCTTGGAAAACCGATTACAAATAGTGAAATTGGGCCCTTTCACTTCTGAAATACGCACAGTGGCATGTGGAGTCCCTCAAGGGTCCCCTTTGTCGCCGGTTCTGTTCAATATCTATCTCCGCCCTCTTTTTGAAATCATCAGTAACCAAAAGTTACTTTACCATTCGTAGGCATATGATACACTGTTGTATTTTCGCATTTGCAACAAAAAGGATCACTCTCTTGGACTAGAGAAATGCCTGTCCTTAATAGAAAACTGGATGTCAAAGAGTTATCTTAAACTCAACGGCTCTAAAACAAAACTTCTCCTGTCTAACGCCAACCGCAAAATTCAGTCCGCATTAAGATGGACACCCCCGCCCATTCTGGAAAAAACGATCACCCCCAGCACCAAAGTCAAAAGTCTCTGAGTCATTTTTGACACCAACATGACAATGGATGCACAAATAGGGTCAGTAGTCAGCGGATCACATCATCTGCTGCGCCTACTACGCAGACTCGTTCCCTTTATTCAAAAAGAAGACATTGCAGTCGTGGTCGAAACTATTATTAATTCCAGGCTTGACTATGCATATGCCCTCTATCTAGGACTCCCCAAATACCAAATCGCTTGTCTGCAAATCGTTCAAAACACGGCCGCTCGATTAGTGACCGGAAAAAAAACATGGGAATCAATCTCACCTTCAGTGAGATCCCTTCATTGGTTGCCAGTAAAGGCCAGAATCACCTTCAAGACACTCTGTCTAATGCATAAGTGCATCCACGGAAACGCCCCCCAATATCTATGTGAAAAAATAAAAACACACAACCCCAATCGTATTCTGCGATCCATCAATCAAAACCTTGTCCAGATACCCAAAGCCAAATACAAATCCAAGGGAGATCAAAGGTTTGCTGTCCAGGGACCTTGACTATGGAACGCACTGCCAACCACCACCCGACTAGAGTTGGACCACCTGGCCTTTAGGAGAGTGATTAAAACCCTTCTCTTCTGAGGTCACACGATCCAACTCAAAGTACGGATCCAGCGCCCAGAGGGCGATTCAGTTTGCATGTGTTGCGCTATATAAGTTTCTCACTCACTCACTGATATGGCACAAATTAAATCCATTTGACCAGGAACAGTAATTGCTTAACCATTAAAATGTCCAATTAGGTTTAATAATATGCCTAATGCCGCGTACACACAATCGGAATTTCTGAGGATAAAGGTCATACTGAGTTTTTTCATCGGATATTCCGACCATGTGTATGCCCCATCAGACATTTTCTATCAGAAATTCTGATGGACTTAGAAAGGGAACACTTTTTTCTGTTCATCATTCCGTCTGCATGGAACTCCAACAGAGAAAAAAACATGCATGCTTGGAAACAATTTGACGCATGCTCAGAAGCATAGAACTTAATTTTTCTCGGCTTGTCGTAGTGTTGTACGTCACTGCATTTTTGATGGTCGGAATTTGGTGTGTTCATGTGTATGCAAGACAGCTTGAGCGGAATTCCGTTGGAAAAACCAGTCGGAGTTTACTCAGACTGAAAAAACGATTGTGTGTACGAGGTATAATGGGTGTCCTAATCATGCATGTGAAGGGTTCATTTCTGTGATGTACAGTACAGAAAGTGCTGCAGCAGCATTGAAATTTACAAAGGAAGCAAGTTTTAAAATTGCCAGCAAATGACATGTCATTGACAGTTTCTTTGTTAAAAAAAAAAAAAAAAACACAGACCCCTCCAAGGCTCTGTTATTTATTTTGGAAGACCTTTGGAGAAGTTTGTGCACTGCTTTTTTTATAAGCTGTCAATGAATGTCATTTGCCAACAATCCTTGTGTTTATAAATGCAATTAATGTAAATGGAAAAAAAAACTATTGTGTAGAGGACCCCCAAAATACAGTTACATGCCATATCCTTTGAGTTTAGTTACAAAAAAAAGAATAAAAAAATGCATGAGGTCCCCCCGAAAATCAATTCTTAAACCTTACAGGGTAACCGAATGCAAAAGAAGTGTGATGCTCCCCTAAGACCAGACCCTTAATCCAAACATGCAGCCTGACTGGCCAGGAAAGAGAGGGGGGCAAGTGTACATTCCTCTTTCTGATCACTCTTATCCAAACGCCCTCGTTATAGGGGAGAGACCAACCCCACAGCCAAGGCTGGTGGTTTTGGGGGTTTGTGGTCAAGGGCCTTATAGGAATATGAAAGCTCCCTTTAATAATAGGGGGGGGATATTTCCTCCTCACATGAATGAGTATGGGGTACATGATTAACATGTGAGTATCAGACTTTTTTGGGGGGAGAGAAAATCTGTAAAAATATAATTAAACTCAGCACAGAAATGGAGCATATTTCATATTACTAGTCCTTAGATGTGGTGGCTGCTTTCGTTTTCATTTTTTATGCTAAGAACATTTTTGCAAGTACAGAAATTACCTTCTGATCATGCCAGAAATGCAATGTACTTGTTGCTTACTGTAGGATAAACTGACAGCAAAATTAATCTTTTCTTTCTTTTGTAAACTACTACCCATCAAATGTAATGAAGATGAACAAATGCAGACACATTTGAGGTCCAGCCTAAGTGACCCTCCTGGCTTCCTCTATAGATAAAATGGATGAGTAAATGTATCTGCCCAAGAACCGAATGTGTGTTATTTGCAGGACTACCTGGTAAAATGAAAGGAGGAAACGTCTAAAAATAAATGCACCTGCCGCTTTTTAAGGACTGGTAAGCCAAAACATTTGAAACATTGTACCCAACAACAATTCATCCAATTTTTAATACTTGATTGGATCCTAGGTAACCCCACACACTAATCTGGATTGCTATACAATTTAATTAAAAACAATTCTGATTGTAACATGAGTGTTATTTATTTATACAGTTACATTTACAGACATAGGTCCGCAGAATTATATTGTAAAACTGAAAGTAGTAAAAACCAATGAGGTAAAGCAAAAATAAAACACCCATATCTAGAAAAGAACACAAATATTACAAGCATCCATTGCATCAATAAACAGATGGATTACGGTATTGCCTTGATGCATTTCACTTGCTCGGCCATTCTTTGTAAAACTACACTTCTATTGATCTTGCTTTGCAATACAAAGCACTCACAGCTTTCCAAAGACATTTACTTTGTGAAATCCACAGTACATCACACATGCTGGCTTGTGTGCTATTATATAATATAGCAACATTGTTGTTTAGGCCCAAAGAATTTAAAGTTGTCTTATGTGTTACAATTTACAGTGCTGAAGATAACCTTGGCACCAATACCTTTGTTGGCAGTATTTATTTTTACTTGTGCTGGAGTGAATCCAGTTTTAAACTTCTCTTTTTTTCCTCTTGATTATTTAGCCTGCAGTTTTCAAACATCCAACAAATTTCATACTGTTCACAACATGCAATGAAGTATTTAATCTAAACACACAGCTGTTTCATGAACTTAAAGCGGATCTCCCATGCCAAATCAAATTTTTGTTTATGTGTTATTTCAATATTTAATAGCGCTGCATTGCTACACTCACTTTTCTGATCTCCCAAGGCCGCTCCGCTGTCATTTGTTCCAAAATGTGTAGTTATATTCTGCTTCTCTTTTGCGTTTCCATCTTAGCTTTGGGCATGAAACCCCCGTGAGCAGGAACTTCCTGTTTGCAGTGGATGCTGTCCCAGCATCCACCGCTCGATCTCGCGCGTGCGCACTGGCAAGGGTGAGCAGCGTCGATAGCTGCCTTTGTCCTCGCTGTAATGGAGAATTTTGTAATTCCTGCCCTCCTTGCTTTGTTTACGTCACGCGTCACTTCCTGCTAAGGAAATAGCGCGATATTTCCTAACACTGCTGCGCAGTGAACTCGGGGAGCTATGGAGAGAAGCTCCCAGAGGGCACTGCATTTAGCAGGAAGTGATGCAATGCCCGGATAATTCCCGCAGTCTTACAAACCGGAAGCCACAGGACTGTAAAGGTACTGTACCTAATCTGAGAAAACAAATGCCCGTTTTTACTATATTGCATAGTGGGAAGGTTATTAGGAGGATGTTGTAAATAGGGTGGAGATCCGCTTTAAGGCATGTATAGTTAAAACAAAAAAGTAAAAAAATAAAATAATTGTAAATGAATTAAATGTATGTACCTGAAACGTGTTTCATATATGCTTCCTTTAGTGCTGTAAATTCAAATATCGAGCTTAGGATATGTAGGACCAGCACCAACTGCTAAATAGGATCTTTAACAGAGCACAATGTCCTTGTGGGGACATGCTGTCTGAAGAGGAGAGTGGTATGAGCAGAGGGACAACCTCATCAGTGTGCTGGAGCTTATTTATTGACAGTCTGTGAGGACTGACATAATATTCAGGACCAGCATGTACTGCTGCTGTTGTAGTGGAGGGTGGAGGTTTCGGACCTGGGTGTACTACTGACAGTCCTGGAGAATTCACCTTCATATACAAGTCAACAATGGTATCTCCCGGGTTCCTTTTAAGATGTTAATGTTTAACTCCAAGTTATTCAGAAGGCATTGAAGCCATAATTTTTTGTATTTTATAACACCCTCAATATCAATGTTTTTACATAAAAAGATAAATGTTCTGTTTTTGTCATATCTAATGAACAGTTCCAGCCAACAAGAAAATTGTTCAGAATTGTGTTGCAGAGGTCTTTTTCTGGTATGCTAAAGTCCAAAAAAGTCTGTATATTTCTCTTGGTTTAACCATTTTCAACCAGGCATAGCAGGCTTCTCACACTGTTTCTATTGCAACCATTTGTCACATGATCCGTGTGATATTGTCTAAGGCAATGTGAAGTTGGGACAGAAAATATAGTAGCCTTTCTTCTCTATGTAGAAGCAGATTGAGTTCAGGTTTTCTGTCTTTTAATAAAACAGTGTGGACCTAATTTGCTGGGAGAGCGTCCATGGACGTCCTCCCATTCTCGAGCGGCCTGCGTGCCCCCTGCAGGGTGTGTGTGGCACACTCTGTGATCAGTGAGGCAATGAGACTCAGCTGATCACAGATCAGAGTAAGGGGTCGATCTTGACCCCTTACTACATGATCAGCTGTCAGCCAATGACAGCTGAACATTTCATGTAAACAGAGCCAGTAATCGGCTATCAGCTGATAGTGTGAGGAGAAAAAAAAAGCTGATCACTGTCGGCTGTCAGGGGTACATCATTCCCGATCAAGGAGAACAAGACCAATGCTCATCTGTGCCACCTGTGCCACCTGCCAGTGCACAACATTGCTGCCTACCAGTGCCCACCAGTGCCACCTATCAGTGCCCATAGTGCCACCTATCATCAATCAGTATCACCTAGCAGTGACGCCCATCAGTCTCAACTACCAGTGTTCATCAGTGTCACCTACCAGTGCCCATCAGTGCCACCTATCAGTGTCATCAGTGCCCCCATCAGTGCCTCACATCAGTGCCACCCTATCAGGGCCCATCAGTGCCATCTTATCAGTGGCCATTAGTGCCACCTTATATGTGCCCATCAGTGCCCCCTTATCTGTCTTTATCAGTTCCATCTTATTTGTACCTATCAGTGCCACCTTATCTGTGTCTATCAGTGCCAACCAGTGCCGCCTCATCAGCATATATCAATGAAGGAAAAAGATTACCTGTTTGCAAAATTTTATAAACTATGAAACATGATTTTTTTTGTTTGTTTAGCAAAAAATAAAAACCTCAGCAGTGTTAAATACCACCAAAAGAAAGCTCTAATTGTGTGAAAAAAATGATAACAATTTAATTTGGGTCCAGTGTTGTATGACCGTGCAATTGACATTCAAAATGCGCCAGCGCTGAAAGCTGAAAATTGGCCTGGGCAGGAGGGGAGTTTAGGTGCCCAGTAAGGAAGTGGTTAAACCTCCTACTTTAATTCTGGTCACTGATACCCAGCAACAATATCATTTATTTAACCAGGACTTATGCACTTACTTATAATTAGCATCCCTCCTCCAACATAATGAGATTTCTAAATCTAAAAATATATAGGGGTAGATTCATGTAGAGATACGACGGTGTATCTACTGATACACCGTCGTATCTGTGAGATCCGACGCTCGGATCAATGCGGCTGATTCCTCGAATCAGGTTCCGCATAGATCTCCCTTAGAGCCGACTGGTGTAAGTGAGTTACACTGTCGGATCTTAGGCTGCAATCTCCCGCCGTCCGCTAGGTGGCGCTTCTATTACTATAAGCGACGAATATGCAAATGAGGAGAACCGCCGATTCAAAAACGAACGCCCGGCCGTCGCTTTTTTTTTACGTCGTTTGCGTTCGGCTTTTTCCGGCGGATCATAACCCCTGCTATATGCGGGGTAAGTGCGGCGTATCCTATGTTAAGTATGGCCGTCGTTCCCGCGTCGAGTTTTGAATTTTTTACGTTGTTTACGTAAGTCGTTCGGGAATACGGCCATACGTTAATTGCGTTAACGACGAAAACAATGACGTCCTTGCGACGTCATTTGAAGCAATGCACGCTGGGAAATTTAGCCGGCGGCGCATGCACAGTACGATCGGCGCGGGACGCGCGTGATTTAAATAGTAAACTCCCCCTAGCCTCGGAATTTGCATTCCGCCGGGGGATTTACGATCCGCCAGGGCTAGTTACGAGGCAAGTGCTTTCTGAATACAGCACTTGCCTCAAAAAATGGCGCAGGCGGATCGTAAAAAAGATAGATCACGTGGATCAAAAGATCCGTTGATCTACATGAATCTACCCCATAATGTTTTGAACCCTCCACAAAGCAGTCCAAGGACATCTCTCTCTTTTTTTTAAAAAAACTCTGCTATAAAAAATCATTCTCGGATATGATTTGGAAACTTAAATCTATCTATAGATCGACTACTATGTGCTGACCACTGGGAAATGATGTACAAGATAACTCACCAATGATACCTTACACCGTACAGATTATCAAAAATGTACCCCAAATCACATGTCCTACTGATGAGACAATGTGCTTTATCATACACATTCATTGGTACTGTAAATCTATCAGATCGTATTAGAACTGTATATTTGTGCTTATTGCAGAAATTACCTCTGCTCCTACACATCCTACAACTGTGTTTGCGCTGTTGCACCTCAACATTGAAGGAATCCACTTATATGTTAGAACTGTTGTGGTTCATGTACTATAAACTGTTGGCACTATATAAATTGTGTATAATAATAATAATACTAATAATATTAGCAGCAAAGCACCTTCTGTTGCACAAATGGAAAACAATCAACATTCCTCAGTTTTCATATGTAATTGATGAACTCAATCTATATTGTTCTTATGATAAAATGCTAGCCTTAAAAAATAACAACCAGAAGCAGCACTAGGGAAAACCCATGTGGGCCATCCTTCCAAGGAGTTGAATATGGAAGACCAACCATGGTATACAAATGTAGAAAAACCTTTATTAAATAATAGATAGATGAAATTGGTAAAAAATAGGGTGAAATGGGTGAAATGGTTCCTACCCTTAAACCCACAATGATAAAAAATGGTATGACAACGTTGTCACTTACATACAACAAAACAGGGCCCCACACTCACATACATGCATCACACAGATATATACCCCTCATTGAGTCTCTCAATAAATGATTGGGCTAGAGTACAGTGGGGCTGGGAGTAGTTGTGTACATGCCTACAATGAGACATTTTGATATATTTACATATCTATTATCAAAACTCTGTATGGTCTTTTTAAACAGAGAAGGGAGGGGGAGAAAGGAAAACGAGCCACTCCTCAGTTTTACTACTGGGCACATATACCCCCTTCCTGCCCAGACAAAATTTTAGCTTCCGGCACTGCATCGCTTTAACTGACAATTGCGCGGTCGTGCGACGTGGCTCCCAAACAAAATTGACGTTCTTTTTTTCCCCACAAATAGAGCTTTCTTTTGGTGGTATTTTATCGCCCGTGAAAATGAACTACAGCGCTAATTAAATTAATAATCCCAGGAACACCTATTAAAAAAACAAATAACACTGCCACTATCCGAGTGATACCAAATCAAAACAGTGAAAAATTATTATTATAATATGGATGCGCTAGTGTTAACTTATAAGTGTAAAGCGTACAAACTAATCAGGGAGAGACAATCTCAATATACTGTGAGTGAAGGTGAACACACAAACTCATGTGATAAGTCCTAATCCAGGTGCACAGTGATAAGCAGAAACAAAAGTTCCAAACCAGGAAAAACATACGATGCCTTCCTCCACTATAAATGCAAATCCCAGCACTTCAACGCTGCTATCCGATGAATAGGCACTCATAGGTAGATGTATATGAAAGGAAAAAAGAAGGAAACCTCATTGCACAGACATCAAAAACAAATGGATAATGCGATCCAATGCATCAGCAAATACACTCACGAATCCCCGCTTTGTGCAAGCGTGGAACGCCGCTCAGTGTGCAGTCTCCTCAATTCGATCCAATGGATTTGATCGTAGGCTCCTCCCTACACGTTACGTCATGGGCACGCGACTTATTCATGGGTTACGTCGCGTGCCCGTGACGTAACACGTAGGGAGGAGCCTACGATCGAATCCATCGGATCGAATTAAGGAGACTGCACACTGAGCGGCGTTCCATGCTTGCACAAAGCGGGGATTCGTGAGTGTGGGATTGTGTCACTATGTACAAGGGACACAATCGGTCTTCTCTCTCCCTGACGGGGACGTGGAGCTCTGTGTTTACACACAGAGCTCCACGTCCCAGCTCAGTTACTCGGCAATCGCGTGTGCCCAACGGCCATCGCATCCGCCGGGCACGCGCACGGGGTTCTCAGTGCCCCTAGCAGCTTTCTATGACTGCATGTCATATGACGTGCAGTCAGGACAATAGAGTTACCCGCCCGCCGTCCTTTGACGGTGGGTGGGTATCAAGTGGTTAAATTGGTAGCTATTAATCTCAGCAAACAAGTCATTTTTTTTCAGCAAGGCTGAAATCAATAGCCTGAAAACAAGACAAAAGTGAGCCAAGAACTCTACCTTCTGGTGTGAAATTAAACAACAAAATATTAATAGGTAACATGTAATAAATACTTGATTAAAAGATCCCTTTCACTAACATGTAACTTAACAAATGCATTGAAAATAATACAAAAAAATAAATGCAATGCTAATTTACAAAATGTCATTATTAAATTGAAATCTAATTTGCTATCTGGATGGATCAACAATAAAAAATGTATATAATTTACAAAATAATAAAATTATGGGATATGGCAATAAGAAATGTTAATGAATTTGTAGTGAGAAAAGGTCATCTGCATAATGTAACTGTGTCTGAGTTGAAAGAGACTTGTTATATTTTGTCAGCTGACTAAACTGTGTGATGTAATATCTAGCTTGCGCTGGGAAAAGGGCAATACAGATTTAACAGAAAAGTGTTCATTCTAATGAGCGATAGACTTGATATCACAAATAGGTTTCCAGTGAACAAAAGAAATAAACCTATATTTAATGTGCTTGAAGCTTAACGGCAGACAACCAGGAGTTCTGTTCAGCTTGTCTTGTCATCCAGACACCCCATCCAAAAAAAAAAACCTTGCTTTTCTCTACTATGACTAAACAATACATTTTAGCAAACCCTGAGCCACCAAGTATTTAAATTATAAGCTGCCTCCCCAGAGTAAATAAATACACTTGTTAAAAATCATAACCAATGATAGGCACTACATAAACAAATACAAATGTGTGAAAAAGTATTTGCTCCCTTTGGAGGTGGACTTGCTGTTGTGTTTTGGATCATTGCCTGGCTGCATAACCCAAGTACACCTGAGCTTGAGGTCACAAACTGATGGCCAGACATTCTCCTTGAGGATTTTCTAGGAGAGCCCAGAATTCGTGGTTCCATCAATTATGGTAAGTCGTTCAAGTCCTGAAGCTGCAAAGCAGCCCCAGACCATCGCGCTACCACCACCATGTCTGACGGTTGGTATGAAATTCTTGTTATGAAATGCTGTATTAGTTTTATTTCAGTTGTAACGGGATGCACACCTTACAAAAAATTTAACTTTTGTCTAATTAGTTCACAGAATATTTGCCTAAAAGTCTTGGGATATCGAGCCGTTTTTTTGTAAATGTGAGATGAGCCTTTGTGTTCTTTTTAGTCAGCAGTGGCTTTGGCCTTGGAACTCTCCCATGGATGCCATTTTTGCCCAGTCTCCTTCTTATTGTTAAATCATGAACACTAATCTTACCTGAGGCAAGTGAGGCCTGCAGTTCTTAAGATGTTGTTCTGTTTTTTTTTTTATGACCCCCTGGAGGAGTCATCGTTATGCTCTTGGAGTAATTTTTGTAGGCCAGCCACTCCTGGGAAGGTTCATCACCACTGTTCCAAGTTATCTATATTTGGGAAAAATGGCTCTACCCATGGTTCACTGGAGTTCCAAAGCCTTAGAAATGGATTTGAAACATTTCCTAGACTGATACATGTTTCTAATTTGGTCTTGATTTGTTTTGGATTGTGGCCTGATGTGTGGCTTTTTGTGATCTGTTAGCTTGCTTCACTTTGTCAGACAGCTTCTTTTTATGTGATTTCTTGATTCAACAGGTCTGGCGGTAATCAGGCCTGGGTGTGGCAAGTGAAATTTAACACAGCTTTCCAAAAAAATTGTGGTTAATCACAGTTCATTCATGATTCAGCATGGGAGGGGGCAATTACTTTTTCACATAGGGCCAGGCAGGTTTGAACACATTTTTTCCCTTAATAAATTAAATAATAATTTAAAAACTGCATTTTGGATTTACTCGGGTTATCTTTGTGTAATATTACAATTTGTTTGATGATCTGAATCATTTTAACGTGAGAAATATGCAAATAAATAAATAATTTATAATACTTTTTTACACAACTATATATGAATCCCAAATCTCCTTACTAGTAACAGAATTCCAATACCAGCTGTGAACTACCAATTATTTTGTTTACCAATCTCCCTAAAAAGATGTATCTGTACATCTCATATCAAAAAATTCAGGGTGGAACTCCACTTTATGTTTTTTGTTAATCATAGTGTGCATTAGAAGCTGTGGTGCGTCAGATAGTGCATGCCTCATTTCTGTCTGGAAAATATCCAGCATTGACCGCCCTTTCCCTTCACCCAACTTTCCCCTCACCCAACTTTCCCTGACTTATCCAAAAATCCAATCCAACAAGGCTTATCATTACATATGGGTGTTGCCTAGAGTGTTCTTGATGCAAATTGAGTCTGTTTAGGAACACATACTCTTCCAGACTGACAGCCACCCATCAAGGATTTTTTTTTTATTTATTCTCCTTTATATGGCCATTTTATATGGACTGTTTGAACAGAGCAGGTAGGGGAAACTGCAAAGTAGATAGCAATATCCTGAAAATATATGTAAGTGAGCCCAGAACTCAACCTTCTGACACAAATTGAAAGTACAGAATACTAACAGGTAATATGTCTCACACCCACCCTGACTGACAGCCACCATCCAAACTCACATATTCTGGAAAGCCATGTTCTTTTACAGTAACCACACACATAGGATGTAGGAAATATATCCTTCCTTCCTTTTCTTTCCTTTCTTTCCTTCCTCACTTCATTCCTTTTTTCCTTTTGTTTTACTGCAGCTGCTATAGGTGCCTGACTAAAACTTCACTAACAAGCATCTATCTTTGAGATGACAAGTAAAGCAGTGTTTGATATTTTTTTTACATGATTCAGAAACATGATTCTCTGAGCACAAAACAACAAGTAGAGATTACAAAACAAAAATGTGAATATCTTTTTTAGTTACTGTCTACATTATTTTAATTTTTAAATGCAGAGATCTGGTTTCTTTACTAATTTAACAGTTAAAGCGGTTGTAAAGTCAGAAGTTTTTTTTTATCTTAATGCATTTTATGCATTCTATGCTGGTAAGATGGCTCAGCAGGCTAATGCTCTGTTGCAGCAATCTGTGATCACCTGAGCCCTCAGGGTCACAGGTTCGATCCCGGCGGGGTCCACTCAGCCTTCAATCCTTCCGAGGTCGGTAAAATGAGTACCATTGATTTGGGTAATAGTGACTATGTTACTATATAAGCGCCTCGAGACCCGATGAGCTACAGCTTCGGCTGTGGCTTCAGAAGCTTGCCTGGCAAGAAGCTCGCCTGGCTTCATAGCTTGCCTGGCAAGTTAGGGTAAGACAGCGCTATATAAGACTTGCATTATTATTATTATTATTATTATTATTAAGATAAAGACTCTTCTGTGTGCCCATCTAATACTTACCTGAGCCCATCTCTAACCAGAGATGTTACAGGAGAGTCTCGGCTGCCCGGGACTCTCCCTCCTCATTACCTGAGATAGCAGCATGGCACCATTGTCTCTGGCTGCTGTCAATCAAAGTCGGTGAGAAAATGAGGAGAGAGGGGGCAGGGCCTATAAGCGGCTTCGCTAGAATGCTCCCATAGTAAGGTGCTTGCTGTGGGGGCACTCAGCAGGAGGGAGGGACCAGGGGCGTCGGCAAGGGACCCAAAAAAGGAGGATCAGGGCTTCTCTGTGCAAAGCTACTGCACATAGCAGATAAGTATAACATTGTTATTTTTAAAGAAAAAAACTGAGACTTTAGTATCACTTTAACATAACCCACCCACCTCACACACAGTAGGGGTGCTTTTAGGCATGCAACTTGATTTGTGTGTGCATTTCCATGCCCAGGATGCAAAGCTGCATGGTATAGATGTCCATAGTAATGTATGGCTGTACTCTATTTTTTAAGCTACTACCTGCATAAACCAGAGCAAGCTTAAAACAGTATTTCCCTAGCCATATACTGTCTGCATTCATGGTTGTAAACATGTTATGGTGTAAACTACAAGCCTACAGCTGTTCATTAGTGTTGGCAACTGTAAACAGCAGCTGTGCATCCCAGGCATATAAATATGCCTGCAATTTATATTGAATGCCCACAAGAGTTTGAGCGCTTAAGGCCTAATGGTAGTAGTATGCATTTCACAATGAGCTAACCAGGTAAGAAACAGTAAGCATGCATCTATGTTTTTCTTCTACCCTTAAAATGTGTCTAATTTACCATCTAGGCCTATAAAATACAGCCTTATATTGTCCAGAGATAAATGAATCCAAACATCACCATTATTATCACACTGTCTAGTGCCAAATAAGCAATAATGAGCTTATTAGTGACAAGTGACAAAATGTTCATTTCACAGTTTGCATGGGTCTTCTAATCAAGCATTTTCATGGAAGAATGGTACAGAACTTCAAGGGAAGTTTATGTGCAACACACTATCTGGTATATCTGGTAGCTATAGTGCCCCCCCCCCCCCCCCTGCCCTGTGAAATGGTAAAACAAGTTCATTTAAATGAAGCATACAATATAAAAATCAGTTCCTATTTGTAGGACCCTATTTTGTTTTCGATTTATTTTTATTGATTTATAAAAAGTGTTTATAGTAATACAAAATGTATTAACATTCATTTACTTCATCTCCTGTGTATTTATAAAGGACCTTAATTATTATCTATTAAATTCCTTATTCCTGTCTTTTTTTTTCTTCAAAAATTCTACAATCACATTCATATAGTAGGACCCTATTTTAAAGCAAACAGCATATACTGAAGGGCATACAGCATTGAATCCAAATAGAAGGGACCCCAGGCACTTTCTCTTGGTCTGGGCAGTTGCTAGTCAAGTGTGCTAGTTATGATTAGTGGTTTGGATAGAGGGGTATGTATTTTGTTTTAATTAAAAAAGGAAAAAAGTGAAATCAAATACATCAAAGTCAATTGATGCAATATATCTGGCAAATCATCTGTACAGGAAATTTCTGATTATGTATAGGTTTCTAACAAACGGATTACAGTTTTTACCTTTACTTTTTTGTTTGTTTTGCTTTCATCTTCAAAGACAGTGGTTCCTTGTTTGTTGCATTTTGCCTGAATAAAATGTTATCTTTAGTTGGCAGACAGTCTCATTTTTAGTATGTTTACATGTGTTTTTTATTTTTATTTTACGAGTAAGAATATAACACTATAAACAAACATCCCTAACCATAAAAAAGTATGGAAACGGGTGAGTAACAAGTAACTATCACCATACATCTTAGGTCCAAATTCCATGTAATGTAAAGTATGTAGAAAGAAACTAAAGCACTAAACTAAAAACTAAAAACTAAAGCATGTGAATACTGCAGATATAAGATATAACTGTGCAATGTATTTAGGAATGTCACATTTATAGAAATCATTACAACATAGGTGTCCTCTGCATCGTTTTTTTTTAATATTTTAAGCCACTGCCAGGTTGTTTACTGTTGTAGTCAGTTAATAATGAAGCGATCCCCGCTGCATTCCTCAGGACCTGGTGCATGTGCCCGCGATTGCCCACAATCACGGCAGAAGCATGGATCTGTGTGTGTAAACACAGATCCATGCCTGTCAGCGGTGAGGAGACTGATGTGTGTTCCCAGTACAGAGGAACACACATCGATCTCCTCCCTTTGTAAGTCCCCCTCCCCCTACAGTTAGAACACACTTTAGGGAACATATTTAACCCCTTCAGCGCCCCCTAGTGTTAACCCCTTCCCTGCCAGTCACATTTACACAGTAATCAGTGCAGTTTTATAGCACTAATCGCTGTGTAAATGTGAATGGCTCCAAAAATGTGTCAAAAGTGTCCGATGTGTCCGCCGCAATGTCACGGTCACAATAAAAAAAAAACGCAGATCGCCGCCATTACTAGTAAAAGAAAAAAAATCCATAATTCTATTTTGTAGACGCTAGAACTTTTGCGCAAACCGATCAAATATGCTTATTAGTGATGAGCGGAATACGCCATATTCGATTTCGCGATATTTCGTGAATATTTCGAAGAATATTCGTGATATTTTATAAAAAAAAAAAAAAAAAATTGCGAATTTTCGCCAATGCGAATTTTCGCCAATGCCAAATTTCGCTAATGCGAAATTTCGCTAATGCGAAATTTCGCGATTTTTTTTTTTTTTTTTATAAAATATCACGAATATTTGATATTTACGAATATTCGCTATATTTTATAAAAAAAAAAAATAGCGAAATTTCGCATATGCGAAAGCGAAAATGATTGCGAAATTTCGCTATTTTTTTTGGATAAAATATCACGAATATTCGATATTTACGAATATTCACTATATTTTATAAATAAAAAAAAAATTGCGAAATTTCGCTATTGCGAAATTTCACTATTGCGAAATTCGCGAATGCGAAATTTATTGCGAAATTTAATGCGAAATTTGAAAAATACGAATATTCGAAATAGCGAATATTTGCCGCGATATTCGAGTTATTCGCGAATACTCGAATATGCAATATTCGTAGCGAATATTCGCAATGCGAATATTCGTGAGCAACACTAATGCTTATTGCAATTTTTTTATACCAAAAATATGTAGAAGAATATGTATCGGTCTAAACTGAAGGAAAAAAAAGTTAAAAAAAAAATTATGTTATTTATTAAATTAAAACACGTACGAGCCTAATTCCTTTTGGCGCCAGACAGCCTATTTAAAGGGAGTCTGGGCTCTTGTGCTTTGCTGACTGATCTTCAGCTGTGTTCCTGAATCCTGCTCTGATCTTGTGTGCCCTCCCAGTGCCCTGCCAGTGTTCTGTTCCTGTACTGATGCCCATCTCTGACCCGGCTCCGTTCCTGACTCTGGCTCTGTCTATGATTTGGTACCTCACTGTCCGCCTGCAGATGAACCTTGCTCCTGTCTATGTTCCTGGTTGCTGTTAACTCTCGGTTACCTGCCTGGCTGTAACCTGTTCCTGCTCAGCTCACCACAGTCTATTTCAGGCCGGTGAACCCTGCCAAGCTGTTCTCCCGGGACCTCCTACTCCAGGCACTCGTGTCCCTCTTGTCCTTCGGCTTCCTCTGTCTCACCTTGAGCGGAGCCAGGACAGGAGATATAAGAGAGGCCGACCTCATCAAATCAGTCTCCCATCCAATCCCTGACATTCCTCTCCATCTATGTCAAATCTGACAACAGCTAAGAAGGATATGGACTGATCATATGATTCATAATGACAATTTGTCTAGACTCAGAGCACTTTAAGAATGCAGATAGAGGAGGGACATGTCACCCTCTTGTCTCTCTGATTTCCCCTTGTCTCTAGTTAGTTCTCTGAGCCAAGGCAAGTTCATGTTATGATGAATCGTGTTTCTTCAGAATTTGCCAGATTTGACATGGGGGCTGGGTGGGGGGGAGTAGGTCAGAACTCATACCCAGACTTAGAAAGGACCAACAGCATGGGTACTACATGCACTTTGTCCAATGAGGAAGGACAGTGTCAAAGCAATTATAATGTTAGATCTTCTTTAACTGCTTTCCATGGCCATTCACAGCTGATCACAATAGTAAACGTTGAATGAATGTATTTCATTCAGAAAAAAAGGTTGCTTATAACAGTGAGATATTTCATTAGTTCATTCCTGGATTAGAATGCAGAATGCATTTATAAATTGTGTGTTTTTCTTAACTACTGTATACTGTATATTGAAAACTTTTATTCTTTTTGTCTTTTTATTTACTTTGTTATTGTTATTGAAATTATTTAAATGCCTACAGTATATAATATACATACACGCACTGTATATATTATATGCTTTGGTACACATTGGTTCCAATAAAAGATAAAGCTGCATTTTAAGGTCATTGTAAAAAAAAATCTTAAGCGTCTGCATAGCACACAAGGTTTGCACTGCATTTTCTTGTTTCCCTGACAACCTGCCAGGTCTTACAACTTCACAAAATTCCCGAATGAGTTGCAGATCAGATATTTAATAACTCGGTGCTCTTTCTTGTGATGGGCTGGCATTTTGTCACCAAGAACGTACATAATCAGTCAAAAGAGAAAGCTGCCTCTTTTTAAGTATACAGGGAAGATTAAAAAAAATAACAAAAAAAACTTTGATTAATGAAGCTTTGTAAATACTTTGTTCTTACACTTACCAAATAATTTGATCTTTCTTTTTGTTTTGTTTTTTGCAGTCCACTTATAATTGGAAGCTGATATAAAACCACAGTATATAAAAGTATAACTATGGGCACAAAAATAACACACCTAAAGACTGTAAAATAACAATAACAGAATAGTTTTTGTTTTTCTAAATCTTGCGGTAACATAGATTAACCACTTAAGGACCCCCTACCAAACATTTACGTCAGCAGAATGGTACGGCTGGGCACATCAACGTATATATACGTTGGTTTCTAGTACCCAGCCGTGGGTCACGGGCGCGCGCCCGCTGCGCGTTCCCGTGACCCGGTCCGAAGCTCCGGGACCGCGGGACTCGCGGACCCGATCGCAGCTGAAGTGCGGCGATCGGTCCCCGGAGCTGAAGAACGGGGGAGGGGCATGTGTAAACACGGCTTCCCCGTGCTTCACTGTGGCAACAGCATCGATCACGTCATCCCTGTTATAGGGGGACGTGATCGATGATGTCACACCTACAGCCACACCCCCCTACAGTTGTAAACACACGCAGGGAACACACAAATCCTACAGCGCCCCCTTGTGGTTAACTCCCAAACTGCAACTGTCATTTTCACAGTAAACAATGCAATTTAAATGCATTTTTTGCTGTGAAAATGACAATTGTCCCAAAAATGTGTCAAAATTGTCCAAAGTGTCCGCCATAATGTCGCAGTCACGAAAAAAATCAGTACAGAGTACAGCTGTATTTTCTTTTTTCAGCTCCCTCCACCAAGGCTACTTAGCTTTAACATCAATGCAGTCTTTTGCCTGAAAATGACCATTTCCTACTGCACATGTGTGCTATCACTGCATTC
This sequence comes from Rana kukunoris, assembly GCA_029574335.1. Classification (NCBI taxonomy): domain Eukaryota; kingdom Metazoa; phylum Chordata; class Amphibia; order Anura; family Ranidae; genus Rana; species Rana kukunoris. Next base: position 327,320,020 of record CM056052.1, on the reverse strand, counting down.
ATGTAAATGGTACTCCAAGTTATGGCTAGATATTATCATGAATATGGCTTTTTCTCATCAATAAATGGGATCCAGCATTCAAGCTCAGTACGAAGCAGGTATTTTTAGGAAAAAAAGCTGTGTACAGTAGCTTGGAACAAAGGTAGTACAGCAAATTATGCTGTATCCAGGGTAAAGACATAGGCCCAGATTCACAGAGAATTAGATTCTCGTAGAGTATCAGAAATACACTACGCTGCCGTATTTTACCTGGCTCTACGTGGAATCCAGGTAGATTTTGTCCAGTAAACGACGGCGGCGTAGTGTATTTCTCCCGTCGCAATCCATCTACGCGAGTAGGGGGCGTGAATCATTTAAAATAGGCGCGTTCCCGCGGCATTCGAACTGCGCATGCTCCGTTCGCAAATTTCCCGCCGTGCATTGCGCGAAAACACGTCGTTACGTCATTCGTTGTTTGAGTAGCGTTGTTTACGCACAATCCTCGCCCCGAACGAGTTACGTAAAATAAAAAAATAAAATAAAAAATCGACGCGTGAACGACGGCCATACTTAACATGGGCTACGTACCGTTAGACCAGCAAAAAGCTGGTCTAACAGTACGTAAAAAAAAATAGACGAAAGCGATTGCGAAGACCACTCGTATCTTCGTGGATCGCCGTAAAAACACATTTGCATATCCCGACGCATGAAAACGACGCAAACTCCTCCCAGCGGCCGCAAATATATCGCAGCGTAGATCCGAAGGCTTACGAAGACGTAAGCCTCTCGGATCGAAGCCCGAAGCCGCCGTATCATGGTTTGAGGATTCAAACTAGTGATACGGCGCGCGAAATTTGAAATTACTCCTGTCTAACACCAGTTAGACAGGCGTAATTGCTTTCTGAATCTGGGCCATACAGTATTTTCTGGCAGTTCCTCTCCCGGGACTAGACTCTGGATCCGCCTCTGTGACAAGGAGGCTTTACCTTTTCACCTTTTTACAGTCCAGTGTCAGAGTCTTTTTTATTTTTTCGTAAAAAAAAGTCTTAATACGGCACCTTTACACATTTTAACTTGTGCAGTCTACCCTGGCATATTATATCTCTTTTCATTTGGATATATTGGGGTTGATCTACTAATATACATAGTAATATATAGTATACAAATTTTCCCCAGAGCTTAGTGAATGAGGTAAAGCTCTGCATACATCCATCAACCAATTATGTGCAAACAAAAATGCTGTTTTATTAATATTCTTTGCAAAGTGAAAACTCACTACATTAACTAAGCTGTAGGGTTTTTATGGTTTGTTTAATGTTCATTATTTGGTGTACCGTGCATTGCTTTGTATGCATTGTTTTGATTTTTTTAGATGACAGGAGCAGTGCAGCGACGAGTGTTGTTAATGTACCTGTATTTACCGGTATTTACGGTAATGTATTTAGGGGATAGCGTGTTAAAGAAAGGCCGTGCAGGCGCAGTGTAATGCCGCGTACACACGGTCGTTTTTTGCGATGAAAAAAAACGACGTTTTTTGTGAAGTAAAAAACGATGTTTTTGAAACGTCACTTTCAAAGACGATGTTGCATACACACCATCGTTTTTTTCACAAAAAACGAGGTTACGTTCACCACACTTTTCCATTGAAGCTCGCTTCATAACTAGCTTCTGGGCATGCGCGGGTTGAAAAACGTCGTTTTAAACGACGTTTTTGCTACACACGGTGACTTTTTGTGAAACAAAAAACGACGTTTTGAAAAACGACACAAAAAATTCAAGCATGTTGGAATTTTTTTTTGGTCGTTTTTTTTAAGACAAAAAACGACGTTTTGCCCACACACGATCAATTTAAATGACGTTTTAAAAAACGTCGTTTTTTTCCATCGCAAAAAACGACCGTGTGTACGCGGCATAAGACTACATGATTCAGATTTACATTCTCTTGGATGCACATGCGCAGTTAATGATGTGGGAAAATATGAACACAGTGCTCGGAGCAACACGTAGTGACGTGTGTGGGTGCACTGGAGCTGCTGCAAAGCTTCCTCGGCTAATTCTACAATGGCCGCCCGGCCCTCCTGTGTGATACATGCAGGAGTGCTGCTGGGAAAAAGATGGACCAGTCTGACCCCCCGTGAGCTTAAGCTGATGGCGCCGGCTGCCTGCCCTCTGCCAACGAGCTCTCTGACCACTGGCCCAGTATGTTAAATGGCGGAGATGGGGGGTGGCCATTCAGTATTCGGACCATAAGACGCAGAGACATTTCCCCCCATACTTTTGGGGGAAAAAAGTGCATCTTATGGTCCGAAAAATACGGTAAGTATACATAGGATAAGTAGAAGGAGGGGGAAGAAACGGAAGAAGAGTTAAACTTAGGCCCCTTTCCACAGTGTGGGCTCTGCTGGAATCCACCTGCTCAGCGGTTAATCTGTCCGCTAGACCCCCATGAGCAGACAGATGGCTGGTCTGTGTCCACACTGCTTATGCTGAACAGACACAGACATAGCCTTCTCTCCTCTATGGGTGTTAAAGACTGCCTGTCCATTTGCACCCGACTGTCATCTAATCCGATCTGCCAGATGGATAGGGAACGGATCCCCATCTGTCTGTTTTTAGCTGACAGTTTTAGATTGGATGAATGTGGGTTTCAACAGACAAATGTCCATTGACACCCGCCACTCCATAGAGGAGACTGGAGAGTCTGATTGGGTCCACCTGAAAAACTGACAGGAGGACCTGATCTGTCCGCCTGTATGAAGGTGCCCTTACACTTTTAGTGCTCTGGCATTCTGCTAACAGTGGCTGCAAGCCAGGAACCAGGACAATCAAACGCACCTACAGTAGGATTGCAGCAAGTGTGCCAGACTGTCATTGAAGGTCTCTGCATGAAACCTCTTCAGGTCCTGTCACAGCTAATGCCATTATAAAACAGTGCTGGGACTGTAACTGTTTATCCAATGTTGTTTTAAAATGGCACGCTAGACTTAAATGCTATAACCAATATAAGCCGAAGAAGAGGCAACAACGGGTCTTGGCACTCAGCTGTTCCCCAAACCAATAATATGGAGACTTCAATTTGAAATCTAAGTTGGGGCTCTGGCGTGTCCATTAACATTCATCCAAATTCACCTCTTTGCGAGATGAAAAGGTCCTAAATAGAAAAGTTGGAAAATACTTGGTGATTACACTAAGGCCTCATACACACGATAGGTTAACCAGAGGACAGCGGTCTGATGGACCATTTTCATCGGTCAAAACCGATCGTGTGTGGGCCCCATAGGTTATTTAACCTTTGGTTAAAAAAAAGCCAACGTGCTTTAAATTTAACCGATGGAATCCTAACCGATAGGTCAAAACCGATCGTTAGTAGGCACCACCATCGGTTAAAAATCCACGCATGCTCAGAATCAAGTCGACGCATGCTTGGAAGCATTGAACTTAATTTTTTCAGCACGTCGTTGTGTTTTACATTTACGCATTCTGACATGATCGGTTATTTAACCGATAGTGTGTGGGCGCACCGGACCATCAGTCAGCTTCATCGGTTAACCGATGACAATGGTCCTTCAGACCGTTCTCATCGGATGGACTGATCGTGTGTACGAGGCTTAATGGTGTATTCATAAAGCAGTCAAACTGACTTTCAGCAAACATATACTGCAGGTGTGTCTTACTGGTACATGTATTTTAAATTACAGTGATTGATTCACTGCAGTCAATTTTTTGTGAAAGTCACATTCACTTCTTTGTAAACATGCTATGCCAATATTTGTAAACAGACAAGTTCATCAAGTGCTGATGCACAGATTTGAACACACCAGCTATAATATGTGTAAGGCCGCGTACAGACGAGGAGACATGTCCGCTGAAACATGTCCGACGGACCGTTTCCAGCAGACATGTCTCCTCGGATTTTGGTCCGATGGCGTGTACACACCATCGGATGAAAATCCCCTGAGGACGCGGTGACGTGGCGGTGACGTTGACGCCGCCACGTCACCACTCCAGGAAGAAATAAAATAAAATACTTCCATGCATGTGTCGAATCCATGCGGGAGATTTATGTCTGCTGGTTAGGCGTACTAACCAGCGGACATGTCCGACGGACAGGTTTGCAGCGGACAAATTTCAAAGCAGGCTTTGAAATTTGTCCGCTGGAAAAACCTGTCCGCTAGGTCGTACATACGATCAGATATGTCCGCTGAAACTGGTCGGCCTTAATGATAGGTAAGCCTGCCTTACTTACATATCAGCACTTAAAAATTTTAGCCAGTTACCTTTTTTTTTTTTATTACTGCTTCACAATAATTATTTTAAGGGAAACTTTTTTGCTGGAAAATTACCTAAAACTCTCAACCATTACATATTGTATGGAAAGCATAAAATAGAACAAAATGGTCACCGTTGAATTACATTTTTTTTTTTTTGCACAATTTTCACAATATTTATGCAGCTGTTTATCAAATACCTATGTTTAGCACAAAAAAAATAAATAACTACAATTCATTTTCTGGACAAAAACAGAAATAAATAAATACCAACTTTTTGGCAAAATATAAAATATAGGGTTGCATCCAGTAAATACATTCCATAATTGTCAAGATTTAAACTTGCATGCATCCATGAAAAGGCAAAAAAAATACAATACATCATTTTTTTAACCGGTAATCCTTTGAAGTCTTTACAAGTTATCAGTTTAGAGTTAACCATAAATTATGGCCCTAGGATTATTGCTCTCATTCCAATGTTTACAACGAAACCTGACATATGTGGTGCAATCGTTGTTTACATACACATGTGGGCCTATGCTTACATTTTCTTTTATGTATATGAGCAAGGGGGATGGGGTACTCTTATTTTTTTATTATTATTTGTATTTATTTTTTTTACAATTTCTTTATTATGAGAATAATTATCATAATTTTGTTATTATTTTTTAATCAGTTGCCAATGTAGATTCACTGTGGCAGGGAGTCCACTCTGCTTCAGATTGCGTATCTAGTACGAAATCTGTCACTTCCGGGTCTGGGGCGCGTGCGCACTGTCGGTGACCTGTTCCTCCTGTGACTGGACACAGCGGGAGCCAATCAGCGTGTCCGGGGGACGTGATGTCCGCCGGGACCCATCGATCGCTCAGAAGAAAGGCAGACTTCCGATCTGTGAGAGGGGAATGTGCTGATCCTGTGTTCCTTCTAAGCAGGGGAACACTGATCTTTACATTCCCCCAGTCAAAGCACATCCCCCATAATTAGTAACTCCTACTAGAGAACACAGTTAACCCTTTGATCCGCCTTGATGTTAACCCCTGCCAGTGTCATTAGTACAATGACAGTGTATATTTTTAGCACTGATCACTGTATTAGTGTCACTGGTCCCCAAAAAGAGTCAAAAGTGTCAGTTAGGTGTTTGATTGGTCCACTGCAATATCGAAGTCCCACTATAAGTCACTGATAGCCACCATTACTAGTAAAAATAAAAATGAAAATAAATAAATATACCATACTTCGTAAGCCACTATAACTTTTGTGCAGACCAATCAATATACACGTATTGGTATTTTTTAGTTTTACCAAAAAAAGTTAAAAATATTGTTTTATTTTTAAAATTGTTGGTCTTTTTTGTATATAGCGCAAAAAATAAAAACCACATATGTGATAAAATACCATGAAAAGAAAGCTAGATTTTTGTGGAAAAAAGGACACACATTATTTTGTGGTACAGCATTGCATTACCGTTCAATTGTCAGTTAAAATAATGCAGTGCGGTATCGTAAAAAATGGCCTTCTGGAGCTGAAGTGGTACATTTTTGCTGTCATGAGAGGGCTAACGAGCCCTCTGTGTGGTAGCATTGGCAGCTGACAGGTACCCTTTATGGAGACATCAAAGGTCCATTAGACCCCCAATGTCTTCCCTGCTCTCCACTGCAGATAAAAAATACAGACCACCCTCAGTGTCTCCCCTGCTCTCCAATGCAGCTAATCAAGTAAGGAATGACAGCTGTGAACTTGGAAGTGACGTAATATACAACATTTCATGGTTCATTTTTGCACTGGGGCAAGAAAAGACTGTTCTTGAAAAACTACCTGCTCTCAAAGTAACCACCATTTACCACAGTCCTAAGCTCCCAGGAGTAACAGGAGAACCAGGGAAACCATCCCGTCCTGGTAACATGAGTAGAGTGGCCCTTCTTACCATTGTAAAAGTGATTGGGAGGATCACTTTTACTGAGCTGGTTGCTGGATAAATAAAAAATGGGATTTTAGATACTTATGGTCACTTTTAGAAGTCTTATGCTCCTTAATATCAAAACCACCAAAAAACGCACATTTAGAAAAATCAGGTTTTGTTTTAATCTTATACACACCAGAAGCTAGTTATCATTTCTTCAGTGGTTACTGAGATGTTATTATTTTACCCCATGGCAACAAAATATGAAACATTATCTTTTGTTTTATAGTATTCACAACATTATACAGTCACACACACACACACAATAAAATGCAACTATCAACCGAATCATGATATAAAAATTACTGTCCATGAGTTATAGTAAAATAATATGCTGTAAATGACCAAATCAAAAGATCAGGGTTGCCCTGGGAAAAAGTGCGAGTAAGCTATAAAGTATACTGCTGGTATTTTACTATGACATTTATGTAATACTGCCAGAGATATTGCTTTTCATAGACATCACAGCACACGGTTTTAAAAGACAGCCGAACAGATAAATACTCATGAATAGACCAGGTGTAAAGGCTTTAGCATAAACAAAGAATCTTCTAGGGGAAAGATGTGATAAATAAGTTGAACTAAAGAACAGTAAATGAGCGCAGCATGATCCTGACAAAGCAGAGCCGCTCTGATCAAATGAAAAACAGGAGAAAATGAATATATTAATAATGACTGCAGGCAGAATTGCAGAGGTTGGCTGATCGCTTTGGGAGAATAAGAACCAGTGCTTGGGGGTAGTGGAGTATTGTCATATTCATTTATGAATAATGTGTTATCAGCTTGATCCTGCAAATAATCAAGTCTTTCAATCATGATCTGTTGTTATATTTTTACAGACAGGCCTAATACTATATATTAACAAAGGTAGGTGTCCTCTGGAATACGGGCATTACCATTAATAGTAGGACTTGGATGTTGCTTTTGCTGGAATGAGGTTATAAGATTTGTCAGCTTTTTCTGTTACCTTAAATCCATATGCCCATTTACCTATCAATACATATATGCATTCATTATTTCTTTGTTTTTATTGTCTGTTTCCACTTTTTTATTTCTATATTGTTAAGGAAATTAATTGTGCATTATGGTGCTGTCAGAGGATGCTGTTAATAACGGCCTGGAAAGTGTAACCAGTGGCGGAACTACCGCCATAGCGACCCACGCGGGCACTATGGGGCACGCAGCCGAGTGGGGCCCGGTGAGCAGGGCCGGCGCTAGCGCAAGGCAATGACAAAGTTTTTTTTTTTTTTTCACCGCCGCTGCCGACTGTCTGTCATCTAAATGCCATTCAGACCTGGGAAGTGCCATCGGCGCTATAGGGGGGGGGGACGCCCAAAATAAAAATAAATCCCTTCATAAAGATTCCTACGGCCGCCTCCCGCAAGCCCCGGCGGCGGTATGTACATTAAACCATCCAAGCAAAATCAGCTCATGTCAGCAGTTCCCTGTGTCAGCATGGAGGAGCCAAGTGTGACAGGCACCCCCATGCTTGATGAAAAGTGTGACCGGCCACTCGGCCAGAACAGCTTGCTCCGCCTACCCTCCTCTGCGCACCTTCATCCTTTTCGTCTTCCCCCGAGCGGGTCGGTGAGTGACGTGGGGCGCCGCGTGAAGTTTCTGGCACCAGGTCAGAGTAGACTTTCCTAACCATCCGGGAACGAGGAACCCCAAAGCCAGGCAGCACTGCAGGCAGGCGGCAGCAGCACACACACACTGCAGCAGCAGCAGGTGACTCCACTGACTCGTGACTGAGGCGGCCAGCCAGGACCATGTACCTACCTACGTGTATAATCACAAATGTCAGTGTCACTCACAACTGAGACTGAGAGCCAATTGCCTTATATACTACCCAGTAACTGCCACCAATGCCCAGCTCATTAAATTAATGAATGAAGCATATGCAGCAGCTAATTGAAATTCAAAAAGCAAAGAAGCTTTGAAAAGTTTGGTCACCTACTACCCAGGCTTACTAGTAGGTGACCAAACTTTGCAAAGCTTCTTTGCTCTTTGAATTTCAATTAGCTGCATATGCTTCATTAATTTTAGCTGTATATGCTTCATTAATTTAATGATCTGGGCATTGATGGCAGTTACTGGGTCTGATGTAGAAGATAATCAGTATCATGTATATCAATCATCATGTGTATGTATGTTGTATAACCCGACCCACTTGCCATTATGCCATAACATGTTCTTAAAGCGGAGGATGTCATCTTGTTAATCTTCCTCTTAAACCGCCGCAGTTTGCCTTGTTTGCCCTTTACAAATCGTGAGTATAAAAGAGTAAAAGTAGTGCACACAATACTTTGAATTTTGCATTTTATTTATTATATGGTTATTTAAATTTTTGTTTTGCTGTTCAAAATTAATATAAGCTGTTGCTTGGGTACTGTGCCACATGAGTGTAGTAATGTGTTGTTCAATGGCATTAGTTCATTTTTTTTTGGAGAGGAGGGGCCCCATACAACTATAGATGTGCCGTTGGGGCCTTGGTGAAAGAGCAGCAAGCCAGTAGGGATTACTGTGCTTTCTCACTGTGCCCTGGTCGCTGCATTTATGTGGGTAATGCTGATTGAGAATGTGAAAAAGAATAGACGTAAGTTTGTCACCCTGCACATCCCTCCTTCAGGATGTCACTGCTAAAAGAACTTCAGGCTGGGTTCACATGGGAACACAGCAGGAGTCTGGTGCATCTCCATTCACAGTTTCAGGTGCAATTATAGCCCGAATTTTGGGCTGGATTTGGACCTGAAATGAACCATAAGACACACAGGACTTCCGTACAATTTAGACTGGAGCCGCTGCGGGAATGTGTGACCCGGCTCCACAGAGAGCTGGTCACAATCTCCTGCTATGCAAAATGGATAAGCTATGACTAAGCACTAGTTTCAGTGCGAAACGCGTCAGCCGTCAGGTTTTATTTTGCTGTGACTTGTAGTGCTGTCCTTATTTTAATAAAAGGCTACAATTTGTGTGCGGCTGTCCAGAGGCAATCTTTGCTCCTGCTATGCAAAATGGATGCGAGGAAACGTGCATCCAATTTGCATAAGTGTGAGCTCAGCGTTAGTGAGACTCATGTGGACGTCACAGGGTATATCTCATCCAAAAAAGAGCACAATTCCCCCCTCCCCCAGGTGGTCAATGTGCATTGCAGTGATTTTAACAAACTTTGTAGAAGGTTCCTACTTATTGTTACACAATATCTGTTTGTTTTACCAGGTCCTTCTTTGCAGACTAAATCTGAATAGGAGGGATTTATTTATTACAAAAACCCGGTATATTCTCAGTGTTCTAATGAAAAAATTTGCAGGGTCTTCATCTCAGAGGTATTTACCCACCAAAGACTGACCTTTTTATTACAGGGAGTGCCTAAAAGTTGACCTGTATCTCAATAAAAATGTCTGTGGAAATCAATGAGCCAATCACGCAAGCAGGAAATTATATTATTGGGGCATTGTACATAGAATGCCTCCAGGCTGCCACATTTAATTGAATTTGACAGACAATTACAGTGGCTGCAGATTGTAAAGGATAGGTAATAATAATATATATATTTTTTTGTATTTTTCAAGTTTATTTTTTTACATTGAAGGGGCTCCTTAAGACCTCCACTTGCTGGCTGGAAATAAGACGTAATAGTATTCAATGTGCAATATAATTGCAAAAAAATACAATTCAATCTTATTAATGTAAAGTTAAGTCTTTAATTTGCATTGTACTTAGAAATCCATGGTCTGAGGTACTAAATATGTACCAAGGGACCATTGGCATGAAGATAATGGCCCAGATTCAGAGAGAATTAGATTATCGTAGCGTATCAGAAATACACTACGCCGCCGTTTTTTACCTGGCTCTACGTGGAATCCAGGTAGATTTTGTCCAGTAAACGACGGCGGCGTAGTGTATTTCTCCCGTCGCAATCCATCTACGCGAGTAGGGGGCGTGAAGCATTTAAAATAGGTGCATTCCCGCGGCGATCGAACTGCGCATGCTCCGTGCATTGCGCGAAATCACGTCGTTACGTCATTCGTTGTTTGAGTAGCGTCGTTTACGGACATTTCTATTCCCGAACGAGTTACGCAAAAAAAAAAAATAATAATTTAAATTTGACGCGGGAACGACGGCCATACTTAACATGGGCTACGCACCGTTAGACCAGCAAAAAGCTGGTCTAACAGTACGTAAAAAAAAACAGACGTAAGCGATTGCGAAGACCGCTCGTATCTTCGTGGATCGCCGTAAAAACACATTGGCATATCCCGAAGCATGAAAACGACGCAAACTCATCCCAGCGGCCGCAAAAATATCGCAGCGTAGATCCGAAGGCTTACGAAGACGTAAGCCTCTCGGATCAAAGCCCGAAGCCGCCGTATCATGGTTTGAGGATTCAAACTAGTGATACGGCGCGCGAAATTTGAAATTACTCCTGTCTAACACCAGTTAGACAGGCGTAATTGCTTTATGAATCTGGGCCAATGATTATAAAGTGGTGAAACTAAACCAAAAACATTAATTTGCGGTAGGACTAGTTGGTGTACGAACATATTACGGTGATTTCCATTGTATGCAAAGAGATTGTGAGTATTCATGGTTGATCTTTATTTAGTTTTTTGCTTTTTTTTTTTTTGTCATATCATCCATTTTTATCTAAAATTACACTTTTATTGTTGGTATTATTATATATAATAAATTGTGCCTGTTTAAAAAATAATCCTAATCAGGCTATTTACTTTCTAGAAACAATTGGATTTTTTGTTTTATTTAGAGGGTATATTGCTTATAAAAAAAAATACTTCTCGGATTCAGCAAGTAAGTACAGGGTTCTAGATGTGATAAGGTTGTTTATTCTATAATAGTTTGTGTCCTAAAGGTACATTCAAGAAAAAAGTACAAGCCTTATGAATCTATCTTTGGTGAGTTGCATAGCACTCAATTTAAAGTAAATTCAATAGGGTTTGTGACTTTAAAGCAACTCTGTTGTTTCCCAAAGAAAATCTTAAAGGCTTTGTATATTTTTATAGGTTTTTGTTGTTTTAATTACATTAGTTATTGTGCAGCTATATTCCTTTTTGTGTTTGTTTGGCTTACCTTGTAATGACGGGCTGACTGATTCCCCTACTTCCATGGCTTGCTACAGCTAACCTGTCCTTATTCGCTGAAGAGACAAGGCAATTTCCTGTTTCAGGTCATTTACTGATTAATGTTCGCATTGCCATTCAGCCTGTGTCATACCACAAATGTGGGTGTGACCCAAGAAGTAAAAAAGTTACGCCACTTGGGACAGCATTCCGCCGAATAACTCTTATGTGCTACGTCACCCAGTGGCACCGCCCCTTCTGACATCCCTCTCTGTAATTCAGAAGAGGCAGTGCCACCAGGTGACATGGCCAGGTTGTCCCTCCCCTTATTTGTATAAGAAATGTCAAAGCGAAGATGAGGCCTTAGGCAGGAGGCACCTGGCAGGCGGAGTGATTGACGATTGATTTACATTAAAAAAATAAAAAAAATAAGGAATTTTCAAAAACTGTCTCTTGTGTTTATTACTATTTGCCACTTTTTTGGTGAATGGGTATCCATGTACCTGATACCCATTCACATAGTTAAAGTTAAAGGGAGCTTTCAGATTACGATAAGCCCTCCACCCACAGACCCCCTGGGCTGTGGGTAAGAGACCCTTGTCTCCATCAACATGTGGACAAGGTGCTTTGGAGTGGGGGTAGAGCCACCCCCCATGTTGAGGGCATGTGGCCAGGTAGGGTTCAGGAGGGGGAGTAGCTCGCTCAACCCCCTTTTCCTGACCTGCCAGGATGCATGCCCGGATAAGGGTCTGGTATGGACTGGGGGGACCCCATGTCGTGTTTTTCTTTATTTGATTTCCACCACTTTTTTTTTATTGTTCAGCTGTCTGTGGGGAAACCAATTCACAGCTGATGACTCATTGGTTGTTAAGGACGTTGTGGCCGGCTTCCTGGCCCCGCTCCTTAACAAACAGCTTACACTGCACCCTGATTGGGCAAAGCTTTGCCCAATCAGGACTCCGCATTGCAGGGTGTTTGTTGGGGCAAACACCCTTCAAATTTAGGTGTTTTGTGAATGGCCAAATGTACAAATGTTCACCCAAACTCTTGCTCAGGCCCAAACTGTTTGCCCATCCCTATTGAGAGAATCAGAGATTGTGGTATATGTAGTTTTGTCACAGAAAGTGTCAGTTATTAGACTACAGACAGAGGTCCTGAATTAACCTGTGAAGTGCTATGCTGCATGTTTCACAGAAACATCTGATACATCAATGTGAATATGTACCCTACTATAGGCTGTGCAAAATAGGGAACAAATGGCACCATGTAAAAACATCAGCAATGCACATCTATTCAGGTAATAACACAAGGGGCAGGTATAAAGATTTATAATGCCACCTTTACTAAATTCTTACCTCCCCATGGGCAGAACACTCTGCTCTATTTAAGTCTCTGAGAGACACAATTAAAAGAGGAGAAAATATAGACTTTTAAGGTGCCAACACAGCACAACAATATGTATATATTTTCAGCAGTGTTTACTTTTTTACTGTTTGCCCTACTATGATAAAGTGCACTAGTGTTATCAGTATGTTATCTGTATGTTTGTTGTTATTTTTCCAAAGTTTCGTTTACTGCCCTATGTTTTATTCCCACACCTGCCCAAAGTAAGTAAAGTAAGGAGAAATCTTCTCGATGGGAGCACATATAGCAAAAAAATAAAAAAGTCACTCCATCCATCTTCTGTTCTATAAAAAGCAAAACAATGTTTTGTTGGCATTGGGCTTTAATTGTTTCTGCTTTACTTATAATAAAAATCCCCTTTGAGACATTTTTACCTGCAATTATTTATGTAAAAGAGAGCCTAATGCACTACAGGAAAGCTACATTTCTAAAATATCATCAAGAGAAACTGATTTATGCATTATCAATATAAAAGTGCATTGTTTTTGTTCTGTTCAGACGCTGATGTGTCTCAGAAAATGTTTTCCTTTCTTATTCCTTCCAGGAGACAGATTTGTACTTCCCTTTGCATAATTTATTCTGTGTTGTGGCTTCTTGACAAACTTCTGCTAGTTGCTAGGAACAAATTGATGTTTCTTTTTATGCCTCTTACTTTTCTACTATGTGTACGGTAAAGTATATATTTTTACCACTTTTGTCCTGTCCCTTTTTGTTAAAAACCAAGCTGATTGCTACATTCTTGTTGTGTTCAATTTAATGTACTGAATAGATGTCTTTGTGGAAGGACTGAAAAAAGCTGCTTACACTTGCTGTCGTTATTTGTAACGTGGGCTGTTCAAAATAGCTTTTCAAAGTAATACTCAAATCTTCACACAAAAGACCTGGATATTTGATACTTTGTTATTTGCCCAAGCTCTCTATAAGTGTATTTAGACTAAGCATGCTGCTTTACATAAGTGCAGATACTTTAATAAAGGGCAGTGATGATGTACTGTAAAGCATAGCAACAAGTCATAAATCAGGTCACAGTGGTCAAATCAGTGATGGCTTACTTCTGACTCTGGTTGCTATGGGTATCTTGTTCATTAATACTAGAAAATAAAAGGTCAAGTCCAGTATATACATCTCTCCAAATCACATTTAAAACTAAACTTTTGTGGAAACAAAAATGTATATCCCTGTATGTTGCGGTTGTTCAGGTGCTTATCTAATAGTTTTTTTAAACGACCGATGCCCCCTGCTGAAACCACCACCTTTGAAAAGGAATTCCACATACTTGCTGCTCTTAAAGGAAAGAACCCTATACGCAGTTTATGGTTAACCCTCTCTTCTTCTAATTTTAATAAGTGGCCATGTATCTTATTAAACTCCCTTTCGCGAAAAAAGTTTTATCCCTATTGTAGGGTCACCGGTACGGTATTTGTAAATTTAAATCATATCCCCTCTCAAGCATCTCTTCTCCAGACAGAATAAGTTCAGTGCTTCTAACCTTTCGTCATAACTAATATCCACCAGACCCTTTTTTAGCTTTTTTGCCCTTCTTTCTACTTGCTCCAATTCCAGGACATCCTTCCTGAGGACTGGTGCCCAGAACTGGACAGCATACTCAAGGTGAGGCCGGACCAAAGTCTTGTAGAGTAGGAGAATTATCACTTTATCCCTGGAGTTATTCCCCTTTTTGATGCATGAAAATGTTCTGCTTTATTAGCAACAGCTTTCCATTGCATGCCATTCCTGATCATTTACTAGGACCCCCAGGTAATTTTACATCCTAGATTCCTCCAGAGGTTCACCCCCTAGTCAGTAGATTGCATTTATATTTTTGCCACCCAAATGCATTATTTTACATTTTTTACATTAAACCTAATTTGCCATGTAGTTTCCCACCCCATTAATTTGTTCAGATTTTCTGGCAATTTTTCAACATCCTGCGGAGAAGTTATTGCCCTGCTTAGCTTAGTGTCATCTGCAAATACAGAGATTGAACTGTTTACCCTTAGGCCTCGTACACACGAGGCAATCTATTTGTTCAAATCGGTCGGACCGACCGATTTGAACAAATCTGTCTGATAGGATTTTGGTTTGCTCGCGTGTACACACGAGCAAACCAAAATCCCCGCCAGCAGACGGCACGCTGACGTGGCGGTGACGTTGACGCCGCCACGTCACCGCACCAGAAAGTAAAACACTTCCGCGCATGCGCCGAATCCATTCGGCGGTGGTGCGAGACGACATGTCTGCTGGTAAGTGTACTAACCAGCAGACATGTCGGGCGGACGGATTCCCACCTGATAGATTTCAAAGCATGCTTTGAAATCTGTCGGATGGCCAAATCCGTCGGCTCGCCCGTACACACGATCAAATCTGTCTTAAAAGAGCAGTGGTTCTCAGCCGAGTAAATCAGTCTCATAGATCATTAGTCATGGAAATAAAGCTGAACACTTTATTAAAACGTATTGCACTTACAAGAATCCAATAAAAGAGAGTGTATACAGTGTACAGGAAAAACTCCAGGGGAAAGATAAACTCTCACCTTTAGCCTTGCACATTTTTAAAGGCTCCTCTTTTGTACTGCAATTGCTTATTCTGATTTCACTGGACTCTATGAGCTTCTAACATTGTGCACTAGAATCTGTAGAAGGTTAGACAGAACCTACCTAATTTTCTGTCTGGAGGACTGTAACGTTCACCACCATTTACAACCTTTCATCAAACCAAGACAGCTTATACGACACTCCACAATCCAGCAGACACAATCCATATCAATTCCCTCAGAGAGACGAGACATACGCTCTGTGCTTTCTGGTTTCAAATGTATGAATGCTTTTAATGGTATCTTAGCTTTCTTATATACATTACAGCATGTTAAAGTTAATCACAGGAGCAATGAACTCTCCACCCACACATCACACCATGGAGGGGAGGCTTCAATCGCATTCTTTTAGATAATGACATCCAGTTGAGCTAATTACTAATTGTAACAGAATGCATTATCCAGACAGCCTGGCTCTGCATATAGCTTGACAAGTTCCCCTAAACATAATTGACATGCTAATTCAATACACCTGAAGTGAGACGTCTGACCTTTAGAGTCATGACACATCTTTCATTAATGGGCTTTTCACAGTGTTAGCATCACACAATTAGTTCCCCTCAATCCATATCTTAGACAGACTTACTGTCTCCGACAAAAAGGTATTCACACCTGATCATCAATGGGCTTTAAACAGTGTTATCACACAATGGAAAGGTCTTAGGAGCAGACCTGAATTAACACCTCTACAGCCTTACACAATGGACAATGGAATATCTTAGGAGTCTATTGACCTGGTTTGGGTCAACATTAACCAACAACTTGTAATATCTCAAGATCTCCTGCAATACACGAATTATCAGTATTGTCCCATCTCATGTAATTTATAATTAATATTTCCCAGTCACCCTATGGCCCTATTGGACATAATGTGACCCTAGACATAAGAGTCATTTGTGACGCCGGGACAGGAGAATCTCGCATCCCTCAAAAGTCTCTGGGTGTCACGGGTAATCCCGTTACAAGGACATCCAGCAATATCAAGTTCTTTAATTCCCAGTCATGGAGGTTCACCATGTAAATGCAGCCTGCCTACTGTAGGAGTACACAATCCTCCAGACTAAGATCCATCTATCAAGACATTTTTGATATTTGTATAATTCCTCTCAAATGCCAGGCCATTGGTGAAGAGGGTTCTTGAGATGAGTACTGAGGCAGGATGCTGTGATGAAGCTCTGCTGATTTCCATCATCCAATCATCGGTTTCCTTGAACCTGATTGGGTATTCTTTTACTAAGCTCTGTGAAAAAAGAGTGTAGCTGCACTTGCAAAGTGCACAGTCTATTTGCCTTTAGTAAATCAATCCTGTTGTCTTCTTATGAAGACTTCAGCCACAATATCTCTTACCATGGGGTTTCAGGCTCTCAATACCTTCATTCTGTTGTTTTCACTGTACCTGTTGTATTATTAATTATATAAATTACATTAAAGTTCAACAGGCAGGATGAGAAATGGAAACATCAGATGTGCAGACCTGGTAACTGAAATGCAGAGAGTTCTTAAATTTTTTAAGAAACTGTTGAACATATATCAGAATATTATTGCCTTCTCTGAATAAATGTACTATGTGTCTATAGGGAATTATGGGGTTTGTCAATCCTATTCTAATTGGAACTACTTTAAGATGTTAGTTATATACAATCTGCAAAATGTCACTCAGTTAATGTAATGTCTGAATTTTATATATCTGACATCTAATGTGCTGAAAAGCTTCCCCCTCTGGCTAAACATGAATAAGAAAAATATCAATGAATTTAAAATCATTTTAGAAATTTGTATGAAATAAATAGCAGTTCTTAAAATTCCCACTACACAATATTATCCTGGTTAGGTGCAGCTCACACTACATTCCCATTACATGCAAAACTATTTTTAAAATAAATCAAAAGTGTTTGACAGGAATGGCTACCACAGTCTAAATGTGACACGTGACACACTGGGCAAGCCAATTTTGTAGGCAAAGGAGGCCTAAGGGCCTGTTTACACAAGCATTGTCCTCTGATGATTAGTCGGTTTTAGATTTCTTTTTCAGAGGGCATTTGACAGGTAGTGATAAGCATTACATTGTCCCTTTGCAAACTGTTTTAACCCTTAAAAACCTGCACTCATGCACTGCAACTGCATGCATTGCATGCAATTATGGGGTGGTTGTGATGTAGCCTTGAAAAAAAGGGGGGGGGGATGGTGTCTGCGCTGTGAAAGTGGGGTAGGGAAGTATCCTAGGTGACTGGGTGAATGGATGTGGTAAGGGAAGGTGAACTTAGAACAACATGATAACCAACATAATGTGATAAACAGTAGTAAAACACAATAAATCACAGTGAAGGTGACTCCAAATAAAGTGACAGATACACTAACCCGTGCAGTGTAAGACCAAGGCTATGCAATAAGAAAATTAACACACTAGACTAGACTAGTGCTAGACTAAAAATGCTGTAAGACCAGAAAGAGAATGCCTCTGGATAAACAAAAATAAAAACAAAGATAAAAATAAAGTCTCTCTTAAAAAGTCCCATATATCCAAGAAAGTCCAAGGATGAAATTGTGATGCCATGAAAGGGTGTTAGCGATAGACACCTCAGGTGAACCCTAGCTTCTCACCTCAAGGCTATTGCACGGATACCCTAAAACACCACCTCCAAGGGGGGGGTGGTACCTCAGTGGAACGAGCAGCAGTAATACTCCTCAGCAGTAAACATAAAACAGATTGGAAGCGAGTTAAAGTACAGTACAGGGAACGTCTATTCAGACAGCATGTATCACACATACATCCACTCACCAGGAGGTGATGGATGGTGGGCCTATCTCCCACGAACAGTGAGTTCGTACTTGGTCCAGGGATTGGATCTGGTTTTTACTCTTCTAAGGACGGGCCAGATGGTCGCTCGGGACAATAAGAGCCTCAAACAGAGTGCATAGTGGAAAGAAAACAGACCATAGCGCAATCCCGCAAGGTAAAAACACATTTAATGAACATAAAGTCTCACTCACAGTTAAAACGATCCAATAGGGGCATAAACAGAACGGACGTCAGGTGGATCTCTCTGTGTGGATTCTGAGGCTCCTCGATCACGGAGCCTCAGAATCCACACGCCTGACGCAGACAGATTCGATCGTGTGTACGGGCGGACAGACAGATTTTGCCAGCAGACAGATTTTAAAGCATGCTTTAAAATCTGTCTGCTGGGAATCCGTCCGTCCGACATGTCTGCTGGTTAGTACGCTAACCAGCAGACATATCTGCCCGCAAATGCGTCAAATGGATTCGACGCATGCGCGGAAGTGTTTTACTTCCTGGTGCGGTGACGTGGCGGCGTCAATGTCATCGCCACGTCACCGTGCTGTCTGCCGGCGGGGATTTTGGTTTAATCGTGTGTACAGCGATCAAACCAAAACAGCCCAGCAGACAAATCTGTTCAAATCAGTCTGCCAGACCAATTTGAACAGATGTATTTGGTCGTGTGTACCCGACCTCACAGATGGCATCAAGTTACCATCCAAAATTTGCTGACATTTTATTGAATCCATTTTTCCTTCTACTCGTGAAATGTTCCCTGTGCCACTGGCTGCAATACAACCCCAAAGCATGATTGATCCACCCCCATGCTTAACAGTTGGACAGAGGTTCTTTTCATTAAATTGTGTGCCCTTTCTTCTCCAAATGTATCTTTGCTCATTCCGGCCAAAAAGTTATATTTTAACCTCATCGGTCCACAGAACTTGTTTCAGGCTTGTCTATATGTTCATTTGCAAAGTTCAAACTCTGATTTTTGTGGTGAGGATGTAGAAGAGGTTTTCTTCTGATGACTCTTCAATGAAGATCATATTTGTACAAGTATCTCTTTATAGTGGAATAGTGTACCACAACTCCCGTGTCTATCAGATCTTTCTGGAGGGATCGTGCAGTCAAACGTGGATTTTGAATTGCTTTTCTCACAATCCTGCGAGCTGTTCTGTCTGATATTTTTCTTAGTCTTCCAGATCTTGCTTTAACTTCCACTGTTCCTGATGACTGCCATTTCTTAATTACATTCCGATCAGAGGATATTGACATCTTCTTATAGCCTTCTCCAGATTTGTGAGCGTCAACTATTTTCAGTTTTCTAGACAACTGCTTAGATGAACCCATGGTCCTGATTGTTGGGACAAGGTCAGATGAGTCTGGGCATTTAAAACCTTTGAGATTGACATCACCTGGTCCTCCCAGACGATGGTTGAGAACAATCCATGACACTGGCAGGTCTCAGCTTTGCAAAGGGGGCAGTGCATGCTATAAATTCTGCAGGGTGCCCAAAGTTTTGCAGACGCCTTTTTTTGTTTTTTGTAATTTTGAAAGTGTACAGTAAATGATGGAAATAAGTATGTAGAGGTTTTATAGGCTTTTTACACTCAGTAATCATTTTAATTAACTTCAGTAAATGACTGTAGACAGACAAAGGAAGGTATTGTGTTATTCTTCTTCCTTTACAAATAGAAGTGGTCTGGCAGCCTTAGAAAGCATATTGTCTCTCAATGTCCATGTGAATTAACCAAGTCCTTGAAAGTGTGGATTACATTTAGTATATGGTCTGGTTATGAAATAAAAATTCCATGTCTGCAATTCACTTTTTATACTAAAACCTGCATGTTTTAAGGACATGCTACTTTGAGAATATCTGTGAGTGCAAATCACATCCAATTTAATGATGAGATAAACTGAGGAGAATAAATAATAAATGTAGATGCAAAATAATATTATAATAAAGTGTCAAAAACTCTTGACAATCCTAACTATTTGTTTTTTAAAGCAGTTGTAAAACACAGTTGGTAAAAAAAAAAAAAAAAAAAACACCTGTGAGGCAATTGTATAATGTGCTGGTATGCATTGCGTACTAGCATAATATGGAATACTTACCTGAGAATGAAGCCCTCCCATGGTGCCCAGTCACTGCTGAGAGGGCTGACATTTTCCCCTGGTCTTTCTTCTGGGTTTGTGCACTCTGGCTGTGTAACTGGCTGGAGCCGCGATGACATCACTCTTACGAATGTGCGCGGGAGCGGTCGGTTCTGGCATGAAGCTCTGAAGTTCCGGCAAGGTATGCTGGAACTTCAGAGCACATGCACCATTGATGTCACTGAATGCATGCAGCGTGAACATCTCCTCAACCAGGGGTCTCAAACTGGTGGCCCTCCAGCTGTTGCAAAACTACAAGTCCTATAATGCATTGCAAGGCTGACAGTTACAAGCATGATTCCCACAGGCAGAGGCATGGTTGGATTTGTAGTTTTGCAACAGCTGGAGGGCCGTCAGTTTGCGACCCCTGTCCTAAATGGTGTATGTTTAGAAAATATTTATTTTACCTACAGGTAAGCCTTATTTTGGGATTACCTATAGGTAAAAACAACAAAGTAGGCTTTACTACCACTTTAAGTTCTTTTAAAGCATTACCATTATTTTGGACTTTGAACCTATGGATGAGGCTGTATTGTTCCTATCTATATGTAAATTTCGATGAAAGCTTAAAAAATATATATAAAATATATATATTGAAAGAAAGTGTCTTGGCTAGTGCCTTAATACAAAACAGACTTATTTATAATAATATTATAATAATATTTTGACCAGGACTAAGAAGCCCAGAACAACTGGAAAGAGGTCCAGAGTATTCAATGTCAAGTGCTATTTCCAGGAAAATTATCATTTCCAGGATTCCTCTCACAGGCTTGTTGATGATAGGTATAACCAGTTAAAGGATCACTGAAGGATTTTATTTTTTAGCTAAATAGCTTCCTTTACCTTACTGCAATCCTGGTTTCATGTCCTCATTGTTCGTTTTTGCTTTGAAGTTGCTGTAATCCTTCTCTGATCTCCACACTTCCTGCTTGTCTGTTTCCTTATGAAAAAAAGTAATGGGAGTTCTCTCTGTGGTCTCTGATCAAGGAGGTGTGATTACTGTGTGTCTAAAACCCCTCAGAACCAATCAGTTTCATTTTAAAAACAAACACTGCCCTGTATTGGCTCTGTGTCTCTGTACTTCACAGAAGCATGAAACTAGATGAAAAACGAAACTGCAGGCACATTATATGATTGATTTTTATCTATTTTTAATAATTTTTAAAAGGAATCAGTTAACTATTATGTCTCTATACCCTGTAAACAGTCATTTCAGCAAAAAAAAAAAAAAATCCTTTACAACTCCATTAACCCCTTAACCACTTCCCGCCCGGCCAATAGCCGATTTACGGCCGGGAAGTGGTTATGAAATCGTGACAGGCCGTTCTCAAACGGCCTGCACGATTTCATGCCGCACGCGCCCGTGCGGGCGCGCAGCGCGGCGATCGGTGATGCGGGATGTCAGTCTGACACCCTGCACCTCCGATCTCGGTAACGAGTCTCCGGCGGAGCCTCGTTACCACGTGATCAGCCGTGTCCAATCACGGCTGATCACGATGTAAACAGGAAGAGCCGCCGACGGCTCTTCCTCACTCGCGTCTGACAGACGCGAGTACAGGAGAGCCGATCAGCGGCTCTCCTGACAGGGGGGGTTCGCGCTGATTGTTTATCAGCGCAGCCCCCCCTCGGATCGCCACACTAGACCACCAGGAAAAAAAAAAAAATACAAAAAAAAGACACAAAAAAATGACAAAAAAAAAAAAAAAAAAAATGACAAAAAAAAAAAAGACAAAAAAAAAAAGGGGTGGCAGTAAAAAAAAATGATGCCAATCAGTGCCCACACATGGGCACTGATTGGCAACATTGATCCATCAGTGCCACCCCTCAGTGATCATCAGTGCCACCCCAGTGTCTGTCAGTGCCACCCCACAGTGCCAATCCATGCCCAGTGCCCACCTACCAGTGCCCACCTGTGCCACCTATCAGTGCCCACCTGTGCCGCCTATCAGTGCCCACCTGTGCCGCCTATCAGTGCCCACCTGTGCCGCCTATCAGTGCCCACCTGTGCCGCCTATGAGTGCCCACCTGTGCCGCCTATGAGTGCCCATCTGTGCTGCCTATGAGTGCCCAGTGCTGCCTATGAGTGCCCATCAGTGCCGCCCATGAGTGCCCATCAGTGCCGCCCATGAGTGCCCATCAGTGCCCAATACCAGCGCCGCCTATCAGTGCCCATCAGTGCTACCTAATCGGTGCCCATCAGAACTACCTCATCGGTGCCCATCAGTGCCACCTCATCGGTGCCCATCAGTGCCACCATATCAGTGCCCATAATTGAAAGAGAAAACATACTCATTTACAAAAAAATTAACAGAAAAAAATAAAAACTTTATTTTTTTTTCAAAATCTTCGCTCTATTTTTAGTTGTTGCACAAAAAAAAAAAAACCGCAGAGGTGATCAAATACCACCAAAAGAAAGCTCTATTTGTGGGGAAAAAAGGACGCCAATTTTGTTTGGGTGCAGTGTAGCATGACCGCGCAATTGTCATTCAAATTGCGACAGTGCTGAAAGCTGAAAATTGGCTTGGGCGGGAAGGTGCGTAAGTGCCTGGTATGGAAGTGGTTAAGGACCGCCGCATGTACATATACGTCGGCAGAATGGCACGTACAGGCACATTGGCATACCTGTATGTCCCTGCCTAGACATGGGTCGGGGGTCCGATCGGCGGTCCCCGTGGCTGTCCGAGTGATCTGGGATGAGGGGGCGGCTGTTCATTTTTGTCCGCCCCCTCCGGATCGCTCCTAGCCAATGCGCGTCCTCCCCCGCGTGTCACTTCCTCTGCCTTTGTAAACACAGGAAGGAGGAAGTGATGTAATCTCTCCTCTCAGCGGTATTTTTAACCTCCGCTGAGGAGAGAAGACATCATAAGTGAGTCTTCACCAACACTACACTGACACCAGTGACACATATGCACATTAACCCCCCCGATCACCCTCCCCACCCCCTGTCACTGAATGCAGTGATCATATATTTACTGATCACTGCATTTAGTGTCAGTGTGACAGTTAGTGTGTCAGGTAGTTAGTGTTAGGTTCAGGGTAGCCCCCGTACCCCCCCTAATAAAGTTTTAACCACCCTAGTTAACCCTTTCACCCCCTATTGCCAGTGTCACTAAGCGATCATTTTTCTGATCGCTGTATTAGTGTCACTGTTGCCGCTAGGTAGCTATTTTTTTTTTTTATTGCCATTTTTTTTTTTTACTTAAGACATGTGGCTGAATACATTTTGGCCTAAATGTTTGACTAAAATTTAGTTTATTCCATTTTTCCTATAACAAAAAGTAAAAAATATTGTTTTTTTTTCAAAAATGTCGCTCTGTTTTTGTATATAGCACAAAAAATGTTTTTTGCAGAGGTGATCAAATACCATCAAAAGAAAGCTTTATTTGTGGGAAGAAAAGGACGCAAATTTTGTTTGGGAGCCACGTCGCACGGCCGCGCAATTATCTGTTAAATCGACGCAGTGGCAAATTGTAAAGACACCTCTGGGCATTTAGCAGCTTATTGGTCCGGTCCTTAAGTGGTTAAGGACACTGGATGCATTACATACACCCAAAAAAAAATCATCAATGTACACAGGATTTGTCAATATGTCCTGTCCTTTTGCCCCTTTGCTGCACCCATCCAATGGCCAGCAAATCACGGCTCTGAAAAAGATGCCAAACAGATACAAAAAGTAAAACATTTTTTGTATCTCTCTAATACCTTTAATTCGTCTGTAGATTTAAGTAAGTAAAACAAGTTTTTTTGTTAACAAAATGTATTTATTTGACCACTTATTAACCCTTAGGTTACACTAGTCTTAATTAACTCCTGTTTTTCTTACTACGTTTAATGTTGCTATTTTATTGATCATTAATATTTAAACTGTGGATGAACTGCAACTGGCTAAAACTGAATCTAAAAAAGACAGAAGTCATTTAATTGCAGGGCAGAGCCTAACATGAAAGTGTCAGCAAACTCATTCTGCTGATTTAAATCTTGTAATATAAAAATCTATATTCTCAGACGGTGGTTGATTTACTAAAGGCAAATAGGATGTGTGGTTAAATAAGAAGTACAAAAAAATGATAAAAATGTCGTTTAGGTACAGCATTGCATGACCACGCAATTGTAATTCAAAGTGCATCAGGTGGTTAAAGTGCCCTGTCGGCAAGTGGTTAAACAAGCTATTGTTCTTCAGAGCTTTTGTGGAAACAGCAGTAAGTTATTATTACACAAGGGGGTTGGTGAGTACAAAATCAGGGTCAGCTCTGGATAGAAATCAGCTTATAGGTTTTTTCTTGTCAAAGCTTAAGGCCCCTTTCACACATTATGTCCGATCAGGTCGGCCTATCTGTTTTTCAGGTGAACCTGATCGGACAATTAGTGGTTGAAGTCATTATTACAATTAATGTTTTAATTGAAACCTGTGCTAAGAAAATATGCAGGCTCACAAAAACCTGTCTACCTATTGTTTCAATATATTTTTTACATCATTTACTTAGAAACAGCATAGAGCCAATGGATTCAGAACTCCTGTCACACCTGCTGCTAGTCAATAATTCAGAAAGTGTCAAGATCTTTGGATCAGTATATTACCCAGGCTACCAGCCATTTAGTGGTACCACTACCCTTACAGCACTGTTAATTTACAAAGTGCTTTATATATATGTTGTATGCTAATATAAGTCCCTGCACGGTCCCTAACTCGCATTAATACATACACATGGAGCGGTACCCCTCTCAGACACTCCGAGACATAAAGCAGTCGTTGAACTTTGTTTTTGTTTTGTTTTTTTGCATTTTAGTGAGGGAAATATCTTGGATGGGGATGGGAGATATGGGATGCCCAGGTGTGGCTGCCGCTGTTGTCCGCTCCTGATCAGTGACATCACCCACCGATCTGGCTGGGGGCTATAAAGGCGGACATTTACACCCTAGTTTGGTCGCTTCCAAGGGGCACTGGATGTCCTGTATACAGTACTTCTACACAAGGTATTGAGACTGACTGGGGAACTTTCCTTTTTTTTTTCCCCTCCTGTCATGATGAAAAGTAGATGATGTGAGCAATGATAGAATGTCCAAACAGCAAGGTGTCGTTGTAATGGAATGACCCGTGACAACCAGAGACTTTGGAAGAATGGGGGACACTCCTGTGTCAGCGTCACTGATAACTCTTGGGTCTGAGTCCACCCTGTGCCCCTTTGGGCATGGGGTGGCTAGTGAATCATACTTCATGTATTGCAGAAGATGGGACATTACTGACAGTTCATTGCAGGAGATACTGGACATATTACAAGTGGTTTATTTTGTCCTGACTAGGTCAAAAGGACAATGACCCCTCAATGCTTAGCTCAGGCTATTGAAATGCTAAGTGGAGCCGGCTTGTGAAATACCTTTTTATTGTGTTATGCAGGTGAATAGCTGTTGTAAGAGACGGGACGTCTCTGGGAGATAATTACCACAACTAAATGTCTTTTAGAATGTGATTGAAGTTCATTGTATGTGTGTTGTAGTTAGCAGTCTCCTGTCAGGTGTATTGAATTAGCATGTCAATTATGTTAAGGGAAACTTGTCAAGCCAGGCTATCTGGATAATGTCATTCTGTTACAATTAGTTATTAGCTCATGTTAATTATAGCCCGGTGACGAAATGTCTGGATACTAATTCGAGATTTTCCTAGCGTGTGACGGAAAATATTGATTATATGAAGACAGGAGGCGAGTATCTTATGCATTATCTTTCTTTAATAATGCTCATAGCAGAACAATTTCTATAAACAGTTTAGAACGAAAGTCAATAAAAAAAAACTGAAAAAACTACGTTTCCCAGCAGTCCTTTAGCCTGTAGCCACTCCCCTCTTGCCTCTATATAAGGACTGCTGCCTTGAAGAACTTCCTCTTTCTTTGTGCGAATTCCAACGGTAAACGGAACTTGACGTCCAACAAACCTCCCGCATCTGAGTCTTCGGTCAATCAGCTTGTTCCTCGTCCCGGAGGAGGGATCTTGCGTGTCGCAGGTAAGTCCCAACGAGGACCAACAATCATGAATCGCAGCCAACGGGGCGTCCGAACATGTTAAAACCGTCCTGAAGTGCAGATCCTGAAACAAAACAGATGTACGTAATAGGGATGGGTAGGGAGGGAAGATACTCGCCTCCTGTCTTCATATAATCAATATTTTCCGTCACACGCTAGGAAAATCTTGAATTATACTTCAGACAGGAGGCTCATATCTTATGCAAGTTCAAAGCTTAGCATAGGAATAAAGTTTACATTCAATAAAGAGACTTATGCAGTATACACAACAAGAAAC
This sequence comes from Rana kukunoris, assembly GCA_029574335.1. NCBI lineage: Eukaryota > Metazoa > Chordata > Amphibia > Anura > Ranidae > Rana > Rana kukunoris. Next base: position 327,293,511 of record CM056052.1, on the reverse strand, counting down.
ATCATTGTAGGATTGTCATGGCCACATGTTCCTCTGGTCTGAAGTAAAAGGAGCGAAAAACGGTCTCCGAGGACCAGTCGGCCGCAAGGAGGAGGTCCGTTAAAGAACCCACCGCTTTGACCTCTTTGGTAGCCATGGCTCCTCTGGAAGAGTGTGCCCCAAACTGGGATATGTCTATGCCCGCCATGGCCATAGTTGATCTAACCCAACGTGCTAAGGTGGCAGAAGTTACTGGGCGATGGGGCATGACGTAAGAGAGTAGGAGCTGGGACGACTCCGGGGAGCGTAGGTCAGCCGTGCGTGACTCGTAGGTTTGAAGACACCGTACCACACAGAGTCGTGGGTGGTCAGTGAAGAAAGGATAGAAAACTGACGTCAGGTCGGTCTTGGTCCTACGGGCTATCGAGAATTGTACGCCGTGCGGCGAGAATTGACGTCTGGAAACCTCCAAAGCCTTTACGTCAGAGACCTGCTTGACTGAGACCAAGCACAAGAGGACAGTAAGTTTAAGGGACAGGAGTTTGAGAGATAACGCCTCGCTATCGTCCCATTCTGAAAACATGTTAAGGATTCTGGAAACGTCCCAGGTTGTTTGGTACCTAGGACGTGGAGGGCGTTTAAATTTAATGCCCCGCATTAATTTGCAGATTACAGGATGCTTGCCCACCGGCAATGAGTCCACCAGGCCATGGTGGGCCGAAATGGCAGATCTGTATACGTTGATAGATCGATACGCCTTACCGGTATCGAAAGCCTCCGCTAGAAAATTAACGACAAGCGTTATAGGTGCCTGGAAAGGATCAGCCTGCCGTTGATGACACCGACGCACCCAGAGTCCCCAGGCTGATCTATATGCCGATCGAGTCCCGGGGGCCCAGGCCACGGCGAGAAGGTCCCTAGCTGACTGTGAAAAGTCGTCGTCAGTATTGGTGACCCCGACACCAGGCAAGCTAAAAGGGTCAGAGAACCGTCCAATACCAAAGGATGTACATCTTTGGACTGGTGCAAGAGGATGTGCGGAAATGATGGAAGCACTCTGGGGTGATCTATGACCATCTCCAGCAGAAGGGGAAACCATGGTTGCTGTGGCCCCCGGGTCCGGCCTCCAGCTGAAATAGCGAGGTAGTTGATAATTGAGACGGGAGGCGAACAGGTCCACCCCCAGGGGTCCCCAAAGCTGGTTGATTTGGGTAAATATGAATTGGTCTAGACCCCACTCGCTGGAGTCGGATAGATATCGGGAATTCCAGTCTGCTACGATATTGGAAAAACCCGGGATGTACTCCGCCTTCGGAACAATATTGCGATCCATGCAGAAATGCCAAATGTCCGTGGCGAGGTTCGATAGAACCTTGATTCTGGTGCCCCCCAAGCGGTTGATGTATTGAACCGCCGCAATATTGTCCATGCGAATTAAAACGCAGCAATTGGAACTCTCCGAGAGAAAACTTTGGACTGCGAACAGGGCCGCCAGGAGTTCCAAGGCGTTGATGTGCAGCCGGGATTCCTGATCGGACCAAAACCCCCCTGTTGAGGTCTCGCCTAAGCGAGCTCCCCAACCTTTCCGACTCGCGTCTGATTCTAGAATGACATCCGGTTGCGGATTGAAAATGGACTTGCCATTCCAGTCGACGGCATGTCGAAGCCACCATTGTAGTTCGGTTCTGGCTTCCGTGGACAATCGGATCACGTCCGCGTATCGGAGACCCTGCCGAAGATGAAGGATTTTGAGACGCTGAAGGGCCCTGTAGTGGAGGGGGGCTGGGAATATGGCTTGAATAGAGGCCGCTAAAAGGCCCACTATCCTGGCCAGAACCCGCAGTGATACGCTTCGTTTGCGTAGCACTGACCTGATCTCCTTGCGGATCAGTGCGAGTTTCGTCTTGGGGAGACGGAGAATCGCTTGCTTGGTGTCTACCAAGAAGCCCAGGAATTCCAACTCTTGAGCCGGGACCAGTGTGGATTTCTCTTGGTTGATGAGGAAACCTAACCCTTCTAACAGATTTAGAGTCCAGGTCATGTGTGACAGGATTAGGGCTTTGGAGCTCGCGATGATGAGGATGTCGTCCAGATAGATTATGAGACACACACCTCTGCTCCGTAATGTCGCCACGACCGGTTTCAACAGCTTGGTGAAACACCACGGGGCCGATGACAGCCCGAAAGGTAGGCATGTAAACTGCCACGCGCGTCCTCCCCACAGGAAGCGCAGCAGGTGCTGTGAGTCCCGATTCATGGGTACTGTGAGGTAGGCGTCCATGAGGTCCACCTTTACCAACCAATCGCCTGGTTGGAGAAGATCTCGGAGGCAATGGATCCCCTCCATTTTGAAGTGCCGATACGTAACGTGTTGGTTTAACTCCCGCAAGTTTATCACGGGACGGAAGCCGCCCCTTTCTTCTTGACTAAGAAAAGGTTGCTGATGAACCCCGGGGAGTGTGGATCGACTTCGATGACGGCTTTTTTGGATATGAGATCTCGCAATTCGTCGTCTATCAACATCGCGTTTTGCGTGCTGAAATGAATGGGGGCAGGTATAACGCCCAGTTGAGGTGGGGACATAAGTTCTATGTGAAACCCTCTGACGGTATTTAGTACCCACGAGTCTGCCGTAATCGCAGACCAAGCGTGGGTAAAATATCTCAGCCTTCCCCCCACTGGTGTGTGATAATGAGTGGTAATACTGGGACTTACCGGTAAACGGGCGAGATCGAGGGTCTCCTCTGCTCCCTCGTCCTCTCCATGGCCTCCCTCAGGGTGGAAAGAAAGGTGCCGGTTGTGCCACTGCGGCGTATGAGGTCGGGTTTTGAGCATATGGTGCTGTTGGTCTGTTGAATGGCCTGAAGGAATGGTTACGGCCGGCAGAGCGGCCTCTACCTCTGCCGGCCCGGGCAAAAATCTTGGTATTGCCAGCTCTTTTGAGTGAGGATTGAGCCTTATCTAAGCTGTTGAAGAGCCCCACAAACGTATTAATATCCCTGACTAGGGAATCCCCGAACAGCAATCCCTCAGCTACCGGGCCCGGTTCGGTTTTGGCTAGATGAGCCAATTGAGGGTCCAGGCGCATAAGGATGGAACGGCTGCGCTCCGTGGAGCAGGCTGAATTAGCATTTCCCAGAAGGCATATGGCCCGCTGAGCCCAACCCCAGAGTTGGGTCACATCGACCACAGTATCTGAAGCCACCGCTTGTTCCGAGAGGTTCAGAATTTTCGTCAATGGTCCCAGGAGATCCAGGATACGGTCCTGAATGTTCCTAAAGGAACGGTCAATGCCCTTTTTGGGGAATTTTCTCGATTTAGCCAGGTATTTGGCCAGGATGGGATCAATCTCTGGTGTGTGGACCACTTTTTTTGGGATGTGTGGGCGTGGACACTCGGCTCGCAATTTATTGCGGTTGGTCCTGTCCAGGGGTCTGCGTGCCCAAAATTCGATATATTGGGACACATGTGGTAAAGGGGACCAGTCACCTGAGCGGGGATGAGAAATGGCGTCCGGGTGAAAAAGTGGCTCGCCAAGGGCGTCCGTTATGGCATTGCCCTGAGTATCAGGGTTGGCGTCGTGGGGATGCGCCAATGACCCAGCATCCGTCCCGTCCTCATCTTCGGACCAAGAATCCTCGAATTCGGATGATGCAGCCGTGAGGTATCGTCCGAATCGAGTACGAACGAATCAGGCTTCGTTCGTCTAGTGGATACGTGCCTCTGATTTGACTCCCTGAGGCCCAGGGGTTGAAAAGGGTCAGATGGATGCGTGGGGTGGCATTCCGTGTGAGGTAATGCCTGAGGCATATTATTTACTTCCCCTGCCGGGGAGTCATTGTTTGTTGCCACATGCTTCCTCTTGTGAGAGGATTTACCCCTCTTCACCTGTGGCTCATCACATATGGCCAGTGGTGAGGGGGCGGTATGGGACGGAATCTGCGATCCCGGGGGAAGGGAAACCGCAGCCATAGCAGCTTGGATGGATCTAGTAATAAAATCCTGGATCTGAGCAGTGCTCAGGAATCCTGCTGCTCCCTGTGGCATAGAATCTCCCTTGGTGGGAGATGAATTTCCTTCAGCCATGGTATGCAACTTATACCAATATGGTCTGTGTCTCTAACCACTGTCCAAGTGGATTTTAGTTCCTAATTGGCTTCTTATTTTTTTTACTGGGGAGAGCGCTTTTACCCTTCCCTCACACGTCCGCAGTGCTTCTGGTGTTTGCTGAGGGAGGGGAGGAGAAACGCTCGTTTCTCTCGAAATCCCACGAGATTATGGCTCCCGGGACCTTCCCATTGGCCGGCGTAATCTCGCGAGATCTCGGCAGCGAGATCTCGGCGACGCAGGGGGATTGTGGGAATGCCCGCCCCCCCCGCCGAGCGCGAATGAGGGACAGGCTATAACCAAGATGGCGGCGCACCTCAGGTAAGAAAGAGAGAGGAGCGCCGTCAATATTGTAAATACGACAGGTCAGGGGTAAAAAACCCACCGCTGTGGTCAGCGCCAACCGCGCTGAGACCCCTAACAGAGTCTCAACCTAAAAGGAAAAAATAACATATATAGAAAAAGTAATAAATATTACAGAAATGTTCACTTATCTTGTCCTATGAGCAGAAAGAAAGAGGAAGTTCTTCAAGGCAGCAGTCCTTATATAGAGGCAAGAGGGGAGTGGGTACAGGCTAAAGGACTGCTGGGAAACGTAGTTTTTTCAGTTTTTTTTTTATTGACTTTCGTTCTAAACTGTTTATAGAAATTGTTCTGCTATGAGCATTATTAAAGAAAGATAATGCATAAGATATGAGCCTCCTGTCGGAAGTATAATTAGTAATTAGCCCCAGTGTGTGAAGAGGGGGTGGAGATTTCACTGTCCCTTTGATTACTGTCACATGCTTGTAACTGCATAAAGAACAATAAAAAATATCGCGCTAAAGGATATGAATAGCTAAAATTGAAAATAAATATGTGTAAATGTAAAAAGAATGTTAACTTAATAACCCAAGCAGCAATCTTTAGCTACACGTTGTAGTCATGTAAATACAAGTAGAAAACATTGGAGAAAAAAATGCGCTAGTCATACCATGTGGTGAACAAAGTGTTAAGAAATAATTAAATAAATAAATAATATTAAATATAAGAAATATATTAATCTCTAGGGAAAGAAGGTAAGGAAAACCTTCTAGTGAGACAACCAAAATAAATTGAATTTATGACTGTGTGGAAAAAATATTATTAATAATAATAATTATAATAATAATAAATAAATAAAATCCATTCAGTCCAAAAAGAGCTGTGACTTCTTAAACATAATGTCCCCATCAAAGTATCAACTCCATGGATGTATGTTGAAGGGGAGAAAAGCCAAGATGAAAGGGATTCCGCCACCAGTCAGGTTTGGATAGAATAGAAAAGATCCACCAGGAGAGGGGTAGGTAATAAACTCTTACCAGATCCATATATATAGCATATAGATCCACTCGATCCCAGAAGGGAGGGGGGAAAACTGCAGCACTTCTCTGCATTTAGCTCCTAGTTTTGATAGGTGTGGATCCCGAACTCCTTTCCAGGTCCTAAGCTGGTTGTACAGCTCCAAAGGATCCAGTTGGAGACCCAGAAAAAAAGGGGACTCAAATAGTGAAGTACCGTAATAATCCGGGTTTTATTAAAATTGTAAGAGTATACACTAGATGCACTTCATAAGTCCAAAATAAAAAGGCATTACATCCAGTCAAAGAAAAACAAAATATAACAAACAAAACGAACGTGCGCCCGTGCTTACGGGGTCACTTCTGGATGCGGTGACGTCAGTATGTGGCTCCGCCCTGACTAGTTTCGATTAATACGATCGTTCTCAAAGGCCATAAAAAGCTGAGAAGATACCATTAAAGTGTTCATACATTTGACTCAGAACACAGAGCTGTCAGTCTCGTGATTCTGGGGAATGGATCGTGTATGCAGGATTGTCGGAGTCTGTCGGATAAGCTTGTCGTGGGTGGATGGAAGGTCGTAAACGGTGGTGACCGTTACAGTCGTTTTCTGTGTTTTTATTCTTGTGCCCAACATGGCAAACAGGCAACTTCAGGTGAAAGAGGAAAGATGGTGAAGAGAGGAGGAAATTGCAGATTCAGGCCTTAACTATTTACAGAAGCAGTCCTGCTTCAGTGATACCTTTAGTTTGTCGCCACTCCAGCCAGAGTGGGTATAATGCACCCGGACAGTGTCTCTCACAGAACTGGCAGCCAGAATGTCACTAAGGACTCGTACACACTATCAAATGTGTCTGTTCAAATCGGTCGGACCGACCGATTTGAACAGATCTGTCTGCTGGCATTTTGGTTTGCTCGCGTGTACACACAAGCAAACCAAAATCCCCGCCAGCAGACAGCACGCTGACGTGTCGGTGACGTGGCGGTGACGTTGACGCCGCCACGTCACTGCACCAGGAAGTAAAACACTTCCGCGCATGCGTCGAAATCATTTGGCGCGTGTGCGAGAAGACATGTCTGCTGGTTAGCATACTAACCAGCAGACATGTCGGGCGGACGGCTTCCCAGCCGACAGATTTCAAAGCATAATCCAAACCAAAATCCCCGCCAGCAGACGGCGCGCTGACATGGCGGTGACGTTGACACCGCCACGTCACCGCACCAGGAAGTAAAACTCTTCCGCGAATGCGCCGAATCCATAAGTGTACTAACCAGCAGACATGTCGGGCGGACGGATTGCCACCCGATAGATTTCAAAGCATGCTTTGAAATCTGTCGGGTGGCCAAATCCGTCGGCTCGGTCGTTCACACGATAGAATCTGTCTGCTGGGACGGTCTAGCAGACCGTTTCCAGCAGACAGATTTGATCGTGTGTACGAGGCCTAAGAGTCTTGAGAAGGAGAAAACAAGTCTCTGCCACCGACTTGGCTCAATAGAATAGGAACGGTGCCTCTGCCACAGGCCCCAGCTCTAGAATGCAGCTTGATAGAGCAATTCCTTATTATTAATTACATTTGCCTGAATTCCCCTCGGGTAGCGTCTTTGATTTTGGAGTCACCGACTGACAAGTTACAGTATATAATTCATCAGTATCTGGCAACTCGGATCCCCGGTGGATTGTCTAAGCCCTATTGGATCACCTGCCTCCGGGCTCACCTCAGACCGACTTCCCCACCGAACAGCACAACTCGCTTGGGATCTTCTCATAGATGTGGGGGACCCAGTAAGTCCCCGAGGCCCCTATGCAGCTTTAGTTGCTCTGGGCCATGAGGACCCAGAGTCAGGAACTCTGCATAGCACGTGCGCCCTGACCTGGTAGGCACCCACCCTAAAGGTGGGTGCCACACCCAGATCCAACCTCGCACTCCCCACGCCAAAATGGCGCCCTAAAGAAGTACCCTCCCCCAGCATGCCCCGTGAGGGAAAACCTCCTCTGATTGGCTGCTGGCAATGTATGAACAGCGATCTGTCATTTCCCCTAGTCAGTCCCACCCCCTTTAGTTAGCACACACCTAGGGAACATAATTAACCCCTTCCTTGCCCCCTAGTGTTAACCCCTTCCCTGCCAGTGACATTTTTACAGTAATCAATGCATTTTTATAGCACTAATCGCTATAAAAATGCCAAAAATGTGTCAAAGTGTCCGCCATAAGGTTGCATTACCGATAAAAATCGCTGATCACCGCCAATACTAGTAAAAAAAAATATATTAATAAAAATGCCATAAAACTATCCCCTATTTTGTAGTAGCTATAACTTTTGCGCAAACCAATGAATAAACGCTTATTGTGTTTTTTCTTTCTTTTACAAAAAATATGTAGAAGAATACGTATCGGCCTAAACTGAGGAAATTTTTTTTTTATATAATTTTGGGGGATATTTATTACAGCAAAAAGTAAACATTTTAATTATTTTTTAAAAATTGTCGCTCTATTTTTGTTTATAGCGCAAAAAATAAAAACTGCAGAGGTGATCAAATACCACCAAAACAAATCTCTATTTGTGGGAAAAAAAGGACGCCAATTTTGTTTGGGAGCCACTTCGCACGACCATGCAATTGTCAGTTAAAGCGAAGCATTGCCAAATTGAAAAAAGTGGCCCAGTCATTGACCAGCAAAATGGTCGGGGGCTGAAGTGGTTAAATAGACAGAGCTGACGAGCAGGATCATTAACAGGTGAATCACTGTGGAGAGATGGGATCTGGCAATTAGCTGACAGCTGAGCTGCCAGCACAGAGAAGGAAGGGCTGAGCCCAGCCCTGACAGTATGGCTCCAAGTAGATTGTTTGCATTTTCTTGCAATCATAAATATGGAAAAGTATGCTGATGACATAAATCATTAGCACTTGGGGCGTGGCTTGGCACGCAGCGGACATGGTGGCTCAGTAGGAGAGCTCCGGAGCACACAGGGCCTGCATCAGCATTATTCCCCGACCCATAGCTTTCAAATGCCGGGCAAGCGATCCTACAACACCCCGCACTCCCGCTCGAAGAAAGGAGCGTCTGCCACGCCGCTTCAAAACATCACTGAACTGTTTAAACAGTCGGCGGGGACCCGCAGCACGATGGGGAAATCCAAGATGGCGCTGGAGCAGCAGCACGAGGAGGATTACAGCGAGGACTCCCAGTCCCTCCCGGAGGATTCAGGTAGGGAGGCGACCCGCTCCACTCACACCCCCTAACGCTGGCGGACATGTCAGTAATTGCGGCAGACATTAAGTCTGCATTCTCCGCTGCCATTACAGACATTAAATCGAACCTCCTAGCCCTTAATGAGCGCATGGCGGGGGCCGAGTCTGCAGGGAAGCAAAGGGACAGGGCTATCCACCGTCTGGAGAAGACATTTGTCACCCACAACTATCATTTCATTGAAATAAATCGACATCTGGAAGATTTAGACAACAGGGGGAGGAGAAAGAACATTCGTGTCCGGGGCATCCCTGAAACAGTAGAGCCCGCTCAAATCATGCCAGCCCTGCAGCGCGTATTTAACAGTTGGCTGGAAAGACAGGAGGATGTTGCCATCGATTTTGTTAGGGCCCATAGAGCCCTTAGACCCAAGGGTCCGGACTCTGCTCCCCCGCGGGACATTATATGTTGCTTCTCAAGGAAGAAATAATGCGGAAAGCGAGGGGGAACGATCGCATTGTGTTCAATGGAACTAATATAATGCTCTTCCAGGATCTCTCACAGATCACTTTGAGGAATAGAAGAGCCTTACGCCCCCTGCTGGACAGGTTGAGAGAGCGCGGACTGAGATACACTTGGAAGTTTCCCTTTGCCCTGTCAGTTACCATGGACGGCCATCAACACACGCTGCGCGATCCGGATGGATTACAGGATTTTTGCGCTGCCCTGGACTTGGAGTACGTCCCGCTCCCTGACTGGTACGTGGAGTTCCTGAACCCGAGGCCGGAAGGCTCACCTGTCAGATCTCCCTTTTCCACCCCGGAGAAACGGCTCACCAAGAGACCGCTCTGGTGGTTCCAAGGTGGGTACCCCGCGCACTTCCAGAGATGACCGCAGGGATAGAGCAGAGGACTGATTGTGATCGTTAGCTGACGGTTTGCGATATTTCAATTTCAACCTTCACCCGGCCCCCCGGCGCCTGACTTGTTTTTACTCTATTTTATTATATTTTTTTTAACTTTTGAGCTTCTCCCTTCCTCCCGCCCCACATTTTGTTGGGAATGATACTCTGTCCTTCAGACTGAAATCAGATGGAAAGCCCGAATATCCTTGCCGATGGATAAAACGAGATTGGCATTGCTAGCTGAGACTCTGCAAAATACCAGTTCAAACAATCCTACTAGTATCTGGTATCTGGAAGAAAATAACAAACCTAATACAGGTACATTTGTTACCCCGTCTGCAGCAGAATGCAAAACCAATAGAGACACAGAAAATTCTTCTCTGCCAGTGGAAAATTCATTCAAGACAGAGAATCTGTTTTATAAAGACACAAGTAGCCCTTTATTATCAAAGTGTTCATTGCATGAAGAAGACCGATCTGATACGGATTCCACTGTTTCTCCTTCCACAGCGGATACTTTGTCTGACATGAACCATAAATCTAATGTAGATGTGGGTAGCCTCACAGTTCATGAGGATAGGTTTCAAAAGACTGCTAAAAATGATGCTGGTGCAGCTGATGATTTGATAGATAGCTTGGAGATGATTCCCCTATATTTTTGGATTATGTGCCAATATGGATTTCACAACTGCCTGACTTTTCCTTTCTTCTTGTGAGCTACCAAGACTGATCCTGCTTACCTACCCATGATGCAGCTGGGACTCCCCAGGCGCTCACTCTTGGGGGGTCCACTATTGCTTCTATAGTCCTGCTGTCCTCTATACCTGAGACAGGAAAGGTCCTGGGCAAGGGTTGATTACACAGTCATAAACATCTTCATGGAGTTATGTGGGCATGCATGTCTACCTGACTGTGATGTGTATGCTTAGGGGTCTACGGGAGGGGGAGGGGGTGAGAATATATGTCTTTATTTTATGATTCAGGGTTATGTCTGTTGCCGGGGGAGGAAAATGAGGAACTTGGTGAAACACTTGGGGCACATTGTGGTGCTTAGGTTGCCCGTCAGCTGATCGAATAATTTTTTTTTTTGGGCCGGGGAAAACCCATCTAGTAGTAGATGGAGCTGAGTTAGCCTTTATTTGCGGGCTCTGTGTGTTCTGTTGTTATAACCTATACTGTTTACAGTTTGTTTTTTAAGACTGTGAATTTACTGGTAAGGCTGTCAGTCTACATTTCCGTTGACTGCCTCCCTCTACCCCCCACCCAGTGCCTACGCTTTCATTTAGTGACTGAGTAGGTACTGACATATTCCACCTCGGGGAAGGATTTCCTGCCCGAGTAGGGAGATCTGTGGTTCTCATTATCTCTCTCTGCCCTTTAATTTATTTTTCTCTCTCTTCTTCTCCTTCCTCGTTTCTTCACTGGCACTACTGCCTGCCTCTTCTCTCGGTGTGGTCAACCTTGATGTGTATGTGTACTTTGCTCGTATTCTGTTTTTTCTTTTGTAGTGCAGTAGGTGTGTCCTGATCCATCTCGCTCTGGGCCCTGACTATGGCGTACACGGACCTTGGACGAAACCCGTTCGTGGTGTCCCACAATGTGAAGGGGCTGAACATCCCCGAGAGACGCTCCACTTTACTGAGGGAGCTCAGGAAAAGTAGGCCCCAGTTTGTGTTCCTCCAGGAAACTCATTTTAAAACACATCATGTGCCTCGTTTGACGGATTCCTATTACACAGAGGCGCACCATGCCACTAGTAATGACTCCAAGACCAAAGGGGTATCCATTTTGATTAGCAAACATGCACCCTTTGTCCTTCAGGAAAAGGTAGTAGACCCCGAGAGTAGGTACATATTCTTAAAGGGCCTGTATAACAATGCACCTGTGACCTTGGCTAATGCTTACTTTCCCAACAAAGCCCACGTGTCCTTTTGCCGACGAATGGTCCAGGAACTGCTAGGTTTCTCCGTGGGCTGCTTGATTTTAGGGGGGGACTTCAATGTCCCTCTTAATCCATTGCTGGACACTTCCAATGGGAAGACTTGCATTACATATAAGACTCTTAGCCGTATTAAAACCTTACTCCAATCCCTGCAATTGATTGATGTCTGGAGGTTCCTCAACCCAGACGGGAAGGACTTCACCTTTTTTTCCCCCCTCATAAGCGGCATTCGCGCATTGATTATCTTGTTGTCTCCCAACGGGATCTGACGAGGGTTGCGGGGGCGCGCATAGCCATACAGTCTTTTTCCGACCATGCTCCAATCTCGCTCTCCTTGGAAGATTTTATTGCGCCACCTAGGTCTTCCACCTGGAGACTGAATGCGTCTCTTCTGACGGACCCTGACCTCTTGTCTGAATTGACCAAGTCCTTGGACGAATTTTTTCGCCGTAATGCGACGGTAGACGCCGAACCTTTAGTGGTCTGGGAGGCACATAAATGCACTATACGCGGTGAGCTAATGAGAATGGGGGCTCGTCGGAAAAGGGAAAAGACCATTAGAACCCTGACGGAACGGATAACATTTTTGGAGACTCTCCACAAACAGTCTTTGTCAGTCCAGACGGCTGCGGAGCTACTGGAAAAGCGGAAGGACCTGCAACAACTTTTTGATGCAAGGTCAAAGAGGTTCCTCTTTTTTAGGAAACAGATCTACTATGAATCCGGCAATAAGTCGGGGAAATTTTTGGCGCAGGCTTTAAAAGAGCAAACAAATAAAAATGTTATTCATGGAATTCGTAGAATGGACGGTGGGTTAGATGTCTCTACCGATGCGATCGCGGGACATTTTCACAAGTTTTAGACAAAGCTGTATAATTTGCAGACCCAACATATACCGGCAGGGATGGAAGGAGATAGGGCCCAAATAATCCGGGACTACCTAATGAATAGCGGCATACCCGCCCTATCAGAGTCCAATATCGCTCTCTTGGAGAGCTCAATCACGTCGGAAGAAGTTGCTTCCGCCATCGCACAACTAAAACCGGGGAAAAGTCCTGGGCCTGATGGCTTCACCTCCATCTATTACAAGACTTTTGCACAGCTGCTGGTGAACCCGCTCAGAGCCGCTCTGGACACCCTGTCTGACCCTAGAATGGTCACGCCCGATTTTCTCTCAGCTCACATCACGGTTCTGCATAAAGAAGGAAAGTATCCTGCCGACTGTTCCAGTTACCGCCCTATATCGCTTCTTAATCTTGACGCTAAGATACACGCAAAGGTATTGGCGACCAGGCTCAGCCCCATTCTTTCCGATCTGATAGGTCCAGATCAAGTGGGCTTTATGCCGGGGTGCGAAGCAAGGGATAACGTAATCAAAGCCTTACTACTAACGCAGGCAGCGAGGGCCGGGAACATCGAGGGCCTTCTCCTGTCCACGGATGCGGAGAAGGCCTTTGATCGTGTGGCGTGGGATTACATGTTGGCCGTGTGTGCTAAAGTGGGCTTGGGCCCCCACATGATGGCCAGAATCTCAGCTTTGTACCAGTGTCCCTCTGCCAAATTAAAGATTAATGGCTCTCTCTCAGATAGGGTACTGATTACAAATGGCACCAGACAGGGGTGCCCTCTGTCCCCCCTTCTATTTATTCTGTCGTTGGAGCCTTTCATTAGGATGGTCAGGAATAATACAGATATTCGGGGCTTTCAGATTTCGGGTAGGGAGTACAAGGTCGCCGCCTACGCGGATGACCTTCTCTTCTTTCTCACCAACCCGGTGACGTCTCTGCCAGTCCTGATGACGGAGTTCACTAAATACGGATATGTGTCTAATCTCAAAATTAACTACGCCAAGTCGGAGGCCCTGAATGTCTCATTATCTGACAAGGCTTTGTCCCAGGTGAGGGCATCGTCCTCCTTCAGGTGGGAAACAAAATCCTTAAAATACTTGGGGGTTTGGCTCACACCCAGCTTGGGAGACACATATGGGCAAAACTTCCCACAGTTCCTTAAAAACATCGAGACAGACCTGGAGAGGTGGCGCTCTGGCCGTTTCTCCTGGTTCGGGCGCGCAGCCATCATCAAGATGGTGATTCTCCCCCGCCTGCTTTACCTTTTTCATACTTTGCCCCTTAGGATTCCTAGGGCCTTCTTCACCTCGCTGAAATCAATCCTATTGAAGTTCCTATGGAACTCACAAAAACCTAGAATCAAATTTTCCCTATTACTGAAACCCAAGGACAGTGGGGGGATGGGTTTACCTAACTTTGTATTATACTACAGGGCTGCCCATCTGACCAGGGTCATTGATTGGCACTGCCATGGTCCCTGGAAGGACTGGGTGGCGCTGGAGGCAGATCTCTGCCCACTTCCACTCAAATACTCTCCTTGGATCCCGTGGGACAGTTGCCCACCCAGTCTTAGATCTCACCCCATCACGGGATGCACCCTAGAGATTATACATATGCTAGCTAAAACGTCTTCGATTACCTCCCAACCGAGCCCCCTAACCCCTTTGAGGGACAATCCTGACTTTTTACCGGGTCTACATAACCCTAACTTTAGATTAGCTGACGACTCGCGGACTCTTCTAGCGGGAAATTGCTTTGAAGAAAGGGTAGTGAAAGAATGGATCAAGCTTAAAAGGGACCTGAATATTGCACAACTGCCCTTTTGGGCATACTTCCAATTGCGGAGTTACTTAGGGGGGACAACGAGAAGGGCTGCATGCAGTAGACCCCCCACGGTCTTGGAGTCGATCTGTCTTGAGGGCACGCGGTGTAAAACCTACATCTCAGGCTTATGTCTGGTTACAAAATGTGGAACATGGGGCCGATGAGGCGCTCAGGGCGAGATGGTCAAAGGAGTTAGGCATGGAGATCACACATAAACAATGGAGGTTTGCTTGTATCATGATACACAAATGTTCGATAAGCACTGCAATGCAAGAAACGGCTTACAAAATTATGACCCATTGGTATAATACCCCGGCCAAAATGCATGGTTGGAACCCACAGATTCCGGACTCCTGTTGGAGGTGTGGCAATGAAAGAGGAACGCTGGTACATATTTGGTGGCAGTGTCCACGCATCGCACAATACTGGGACAATGTTATTCGGCTTATTAAACAAATTACCGACACAAGTATTGCCCTAAATGCAGCTTCATGCCTACTTCATGTTACTAATACCTCTCTGAAGAGATATAAAAACTCTCTGACGAGGCACCTATTGAATGCAGCAAAGTCTCTGGTACCATTATATTGGAAGTCTCAAAGGGTTCCATCCGTTGCTGAATGGCTCAGGAGGGTTTCTGATGTTTATACCATGGAGGAGACACTGGCTCAATCAAATGATCTTGTGGAAAAACTCCATAAGATTTGGCAGCCCTGGATACTTTTTAAGTACTCTTCTGCTTATCCGAGCACTTAGGTGGCCCATTGGGAGTGTCATGGAGCTGGACACGTTCACATCATACTGATTATCACCCTGTCTCTTTACTCTTTTTTCTTTCGAACCTGTTCTTATCTTTGTTCTTGATTCTAAATGTTAAAAATAGGATTGGCTGCTTGGAGGAATAGCTGCTGACCTACTGTTTGGACTAGTCAAGTGGGGGCTGATTTTGCTTTTCGGTATGCTCCACTTCCTGACTAACGAAGGTAAAGTTAGATGGTTGCTGTGCAGCAGAGGTCAGCTGCACCTTGTTTCTGTTTCTTCTTGCTGAAGTTATTACAGCTGCAAATATGACTTTTCCTTGAAAAACTGCTATGTGAAAAGCTGTTTGACTATCTGACTTATATTGTAATGCCTGTTTTTGATACAATAAACTTGGAATGTTCAAAAAAAATCATTAGCACTTTATTCTTGACCATAAGTTTTAAAAGTATGAGAAGCATAAATACTTACTAACTGATTCAGTGGTGGTTCGTCCATAGAGGGCGCTGGAGCACCGCCCCCTCTGGCTCTCACCGCCACTGAGTCTAATAACATAGATTCATGCATTGCACAAATCTATGTTATTATCGCCGCTGCCGCTGTTATTCAGCTCATGTCAAATCGTATTCATTTTACTTACATTTTTTTTATTTTGACATTGTTTTTAGATTTGCATTCCTTGTAATAGGAATACAAGTGACCAAACATCCCTTGTAATGTAAACAAGCATTTCAGGTCCTCAAAAAGCCCTCAGATCTCATATTTAGACTAAAATTTTATAAAAAATATAAAAAATGTTTTATGTAATAAAAAATAAAATACAATTCTTTAAGAGCATTGGGCGGAAGTGACGATTTGACGTCACTTCCATCCTGCACTGATATGGAGATGGGTGGGGCCATCTTCCTCTCCACGTCAGCTCAGGAGAAGGATCCGATTGCCTCTGCTGCTGCCGATGGACCTGATTGCCTCCCTGCCAGTCGATAAAAGTGATCTTGCGGCGAATCCACCGCAGAGACCACTTTTATCTGAAAGTGGACCGCCCGCTCTTAAAGAGGATAGGGTAGCTAGCTGCTACCATAACAACGGTATACCTCTTCAAAGTAGCGACGTATTCCTGTGGCAGGTGGTCTGTAAGTGGTTACATAACACTCAAGTTTTTTATGATTCCATTAATTGTTAAAAGAGAAGGTTGCACTTTACAAAAATAAACAATTATACTTACCTAGTTGGATGCAGCATCAATCTGATGCTACATCTGTCCCCTGTTGGCTCTGCACTGCAAACTGAGCAATAAAACATAGCTGATCACTCAGTTCTCCTCCTTTGCTCTCAGCAAAAAGCCACATATGTCACTCAGCAGGTGCTGGTCCAGGCTTCTGGGTGGATCCTGACCATATGGTTTGGATCTTTTTAGAGCCTAGAAAGTAGAAAATGGATCAGAGGAGTGTAGAACTAACTGCACTTCTGTGATCCATAGGAAAAGTATGGTGTAAAATGCTTTGATCATGCTTCTCCAATAAAGTAAGTCTTTCCAGAGATTATTCTAAGCTGTTGTCCTTGCTTTTTTTATGTCAACCCATTGGCTTTAGTACTTTCTAATTCACAAACCTATCTTTACACTGACATCCAAGATCGTCATTCTTGTTTCAGAATTCCTTCTTTGCATACCTTTTGTAGACCTGTAACTTACTGATATCACTACTTCAGCTAAACAGCCAGAGTGAGAAGAAACCATGGCAGCCTCCAGCTTTTTTAGGCAATGCTCCATGTAAACCATTGTAAAACAATTTCTCTACTCTACTTTAGCCTGTCAAGGGTCCTTAAAAATACCTTGGTCTGAAATTGTCTCTGTCTTGTTCTTTTTTCCCTCACATCCTCTCCAGGCATCATCAGTCAGGGAACCAAATGTAACAATTTTTCCATGTTTGTTGTGTTTATGATAGTGTCAGTCCCTACTAGATAGTTTACAGACATTATTATTATGTAATGATATATAATTTTCAGCAGTGCAGAAAGCTTAAACACAAGATCAGACATGAGTAATAATGCCTGTGACTCACAGTTACTACCTTTATTTGCTTCTAAACTATGCAAGTAGAAGAAAAGGAACCGGAAAGCAGAGTAAGCTTGACAAAATATATTACTGATGGCGATATTCACACCTCAAGCACATAGGTAAATGACTTCCTGCAGTCACATGATTTAATAAGCCTCATAGAGCAGTGGAGGAGTACAAGAAATGTAACAGCCTGTTGAAGACATTGAAGGATCAGTGTGGATTTAGAGGACCCATGACCACCTGAACAATATAGAGAAACCAGAATAAACCTGATGCAGTTTCTTATAAATAACAAATACAGGAACAATTATACTTATAGATTATGAACTAGAATACTACATATATACACTACAAATTAGTTTACTGAATAGTGCATAGATATATCATTTAGAGAAGATATCCCAAGAACATGAAAACAATCCCATATGTACGCCCTTGAAAATATTTTATTTTAAGTAATCACGGGTATTACATATGCATAAATTTAACATAAAAAAAAAAAAAGCTAAACATTAATGAGCATTTATTTTTTAACTCACCAGTAACTGTTTATTTCAATTAGCATCTTTGATTCAGATCACTGGGAAGTAGTTAAAAAGGTTAGAATATTAGCTACATAGTAAATGATTTTAATTTAGTAAATGCTTTCACTAACTCTATGCAAAGCTCAACAAGCTAGGTTTAATGTATGAAGTATTTAGCTTAAGCTTTGGCACTTCTGAACCATGCCCTGCTATTAATTAATCTTCTTTTAGTTTCAGAAAACAAATTATTAATTAAAATGGGATTTGGAAGAAAATATGCCTTGTATAAATTCTTTTTTATAATATTTTTTCATGCTATTTATGATCCTGCTGGTATTATTATATTCTCCTGAATAATTCAGTTTTGTAATCATCATGGATTTAAATTTGAATTCAAACTTGGCTAACATATCTTTTTGAAATAAATGGTACTGAACTTGTAGATGTAGTGCAAAACTTTTATCTATATTATGAAACCATGTGATGTTACATTTGTTTAATTAAAAGAAAGCATCATGCTCAATCCCTCTCAGCATGTCATATTAAGAAAGGATGACGATAAATTTGCATGTAAAATAATGTGTAGCTGGCCGGCTCTCACAGCCTGTCCCCACAGCGTTATTGTTGTGGTGACGTCAGCCAGATCTGAGCTCCCAGCGTCCCTGCTGCATGAACCACCATTTTCACCAAGGGAATCTGCCCGTACTGTGTGAAGATGAGCGAGCTGAAATTCCGCCCGTCCTGGCTTCACCAATGTCGCCATGTTCGCCATGTTCACAGAGCGCATCTGCCCATACAGTGCAAAAAAACAATGAACAATTGTCAGCTCGTCCAGGCTAAAAAAATTCTTAATGAGTAGTTTGACAAATATCAAGACAAATATTACTTATAAAATTGGTAATGCATTCTACTGTTCAGCTAGCCCTATTGTTTTCAAAACACACCCAATGGGTTAATGGAACCACAGGAGTGTGTACAGAGAGTTGCTTGAATGCATACTAAATATTGTCTTAAAATTAAGATTTCATTTCATATTATGTTGCTAAAATTAGACCATTGACAATTGCATATACACAATTAAACTATATATGCAGTTTTCATTCACACAGATGCATACACCCCCAGTGGCTGGCATCAGCATCACGCTGAATGTGAAAGCTGATGACATCCAACTGGGCAGGATTATAAATGAATGGGTGATAATATACAGGGAGTGCAGAATTATTAGGCAAATGAGTATTTTGACCACATCATCCTCTTTATGCATGTTGTCTTACGCCAAGCTGTATAGGCTCGAAAGCCTACTACCAATTAAGCATATTAGGTGATGTGCATCTCTGTAATGAGAAGGGGTGTGGTCTAATGACATCAACACCCTATATCAGGCGTGCAAAATTATTAGGCAACTTCCTTTCCTTTGGCAAAATGGGTCAAAAGAAGGACTTGACAGGCTCAGAAAAGTCAAAAATAGTGAGATATCTTGCAGAGGGATGCAGCACTCTTAAAATTGCCAAGCTTCTGAAGCGTGATCATCGAACAATCAAGCATTTCATTTAAAATAGTCAACAGGGGTGGTCAGGAATAGTCAAGAAGCGTCTGGAAAAACCAAGGCGCAAAATAACTGCCCATGAACTGAGAAAAGTCAAGCGTGCAGCTGCCAAGATGCCACTTGCCACCAGTTTGGCCATATTTCAGAGCTGCAACATCACTGGAGTGCCCAAAAGCACAAGGTGTGCAATACTCAGACATGGCCAAGGTAAGAAAGGCTGAAAGACGACCACCACTGAACAAGACACACAAGCTGAAACGTCAAGACTGGGCCTAGAAATATCTCAAGACTGATTTTTCTAAGGTTTTATGGACTGATGAAATGAGAGTGAGTCTTGATGGGCCAGATGGATGGGCCCGTGGCTGGATTGGTAAAGGGCAGAGAGCTCCAGTCCGACTCAGATGCCAGCAAGGTGGAGGTGGAGTACTGGTTTGGGCTGGTATCATCAAAGATGAGCTTGTGGGGCCTTTTCGGGTTGAGGATGGAATCAAGCTCAACTCCCAGTCCTACTGCCAGTTTCTGGAAGACACCTTCTTCAAGCAGTGGTACAGGAAGAAGTCTGCATCCTTCAAGAAAAACATGATTTTCATGCAGGACAATGCTCCATCACACGCGTCCAAGTACTCCACAGCGTGGCTGGCAAGAAAGGGTATAAAAGAAGAAAAACTAATGACATGGCCTCCTTGTTCACCTGATCTGAACCCCATTGAGAACCTGTGGTCCATCATCAAATGTGAGATTTACAAGGAGGGAAAACAGTACACCTCTCTGAACAGTGTCTGGGAGGCTGTGGTTGCTGCTGCACGCAATGTTGATGGTGAACAGATCAAAACACTGACAGAATCCATGGATGGCAGGCTTTTCAGTGTCCTTGCAAAGAAAGGTGGCTATATTGGTCACTGATTTGTTTTTGTTTTGTTTTTGAATGTCAGAAATGTATATTTGTGATTCTTGAGATGTTATATTGGTTTCACTGGTAAAAATAAATAATTGAAATGGGTATATATTTTTTTTTTTGTTAAGTTGCCTAATAATTATGCACAGTAATAGTCACCTGCACACATAGATATCCCCCTAAAATAGCTAAAACTAAAAAAAAACTAAAAATATTCAGCTTTGATATTAATGAGTTTTTTGTGTTCATTGAGAACATGGTTGTTGTTCAATAATAACATTAATCCTCAAAAATACAACTTGCCTAATAATTCTGCACTCCCTGTATATTCTAAACTGAACAGGTAATTAAGTAGATGTATTTTACAAAACCCCTGTAGAGGGGAAATCTACTTAACAAAAAAAGGAGAAGAGACTAGTTATGGAGTCAAATTTAAAGTTAGTAATTTAGGATTAAGCCTAAAGTACACATATAAAGGGGCATTAGTCCCCAACCTAAAATTAAAAGCACTCATTCAATCAGCTATAGAGAGTCATTTCAAAATCTACAAATTGATACGATCATCTCCAAACGGTATTCTCAATAGTTTATTAATTGATAATAACTCATTGAAAATTGAGACTGAAGAGATGTGAAATTAAAATAAATATATAAATATTCCTAAAGATTATAATATAATCATGGACAAAACGTATGCCCCTATCGTTGTCATTAATATGGAGAAAAAACTCACTCAACTGGGAGGCGTGCCATCCCATAGGAGCCGGACGTCATCAATATACCTTGCCCAAAAGGTGAGATACGGATCTGAGTTCCCAGACGACCCTTTACATTATATTATCATTTTTAGGAATATAATATTTTTTTATTTATTTAAATGTATTTTAATTTATCATTCACACCTCTTCAGTCTCAATTTTCAATGAGTTATTGTCAATTAATATACTATTGAGAATACAGTTTGGAGATGATTGTACCAATCTGTAGATTTTGAATGACTCTCTATAGCTGATTGGATGAGGCTCTTTACTCTTAGCAATTGAGAGTCGTTAATTGTGCTCTTAATTTTAGGCTGAGGGCTAATGCTCCTTTATATGTGTACTTTAGGCTTAATCCTAAATTACTAATTTAAAATGTTATTCCATAACTAGTTTCTTCTCCTTTTTTTTGTTAAGTAGATGTATTCTATAAAACCCCTGTAGAGAAGGGAAATCTACTTAATTACCTGTTCAGTTTAGAATATTTATTATAACCCACTCATTTATAATCCTGCCCAGTTGGATGTCATCAGCTTTCACATTCAGTGTGAAGCTGCCACCAGCCACTGGGGGTGTAAGCATCTGAGTGAATGACAATTGTGTATATGCAATTGTCAGTGGTCTAATATTTTTTGGGGGGATATTTATGATAGCAAAAAATAAAAAATATTGCATTTTTTTTTCAAAATTGTCGCTCTATGTTTGTTTATAGCGCATAAAATAAAAACCGCAGAGGTGATCAAATACCACCAAAAGAAAGCTCTATTTGTGGGAAAAAAAGGACACCAATTTTGTTTGGGAGCCATGTCGCATGACTGTTCAATTGTCATTTAAAGCAACGCAGTGCGGAATTGCAAAAAGGGGCAAGGTCCTTAACCTGCATAATGGTCTGAGTCTTAAGTGGTTAAAGCGATGCAGTGCCGAAATTCAAAAAGGGGCCTGGTCCTTTAGCTGCAAAAGGATCCAGGGCTTAAGTGGTTAAAAAAGGCTGAATGTGTTTCTAAATGCATTAGATATAACTATTATATTTTTTAAGTAATACCTCTATAGATTGCCGATCCATTGAGTATACAAATACTTTAGAACAGGGATCTCCAAACTACAGCCCTCCAGCTGTTGCAGAACTACACGTCTCATGAGGCATTGTAAAATGTTGACATTCACAGACATGACTAGGCATGATGGGTATTGTAGTTCCTAAACAACTGGAGGGCCATAGTTTGGAGACCCCCTGCTTAAGAAGATCAAAAAGGAATTTGGAGCAAAGAGAGCATGTTTTATAAGGATTTTTGCCTTTCCAAAAATACACTGCAAATTTACGGCACATTCAGATTGTTACAGGTAATCACAGGGCTATGTTAGACATCTGCATGTTATTAAGGCTAAATTAGACCCCCCCTACTCATACCTTGCATTGCAATTCACCGCAATATAGGTTCACTGCTTTAATGCATTAGGGTTCCTTTAAATATTTAACAGCACCACAATTCATTAACATGTGTTTTCTGCATTGTTGTAATGTGTTACAGAAATTAATGGATGATAGGATACTAAGAATACTAAGGATGCAGGTTTTTATTTTTCTGTCTTTTGGGTGAGCTTGAGATCAGTACTCAACCTGCATAACTACACAACTATCATTTGAGAATTAAAATCATATCTTAATTACTGTGAGCCAGCCAGTCACGTGTTCTAGAAAGAGGACCGACGAGAAACATTAACTAAAAAGCCATAAAAAATTAGATGGAAGTTCTATTTAACATTTAATGATAATTTATAAAATATACCGTATTTATCGACGTATAACACGTGCCGGCGTATAACACGCACCCCAATTTTAAGAGGGAAGTTTCAGGAAATAAACAGCTTTGAAGCAAATTCCTCAATACAGCCTGATCAATGCAGCACAAATAAACTCATTGCAGCACAAATAAACTCATTATTGCAGCACAAATAAACTCTTTGGGCCAGATTCTCAGCGGCGCTACAACGGAGTATCTCAGATACCCCGTCGTATCGCCGTTTTTTTTGTCTCGTATCTATGCGAGTGATGCTTAGCATCACTTTGGCATAGATACGCTTGAACATCCGACAAGTGTAATACCATTACACTTGCGGATCGTAGCTGTAATGACAACTCCGGCCACTAGGTGGCCTTTACGTTGTTTTCTCATTTGCCTATGCAAATGAGGCTACTACGCCGATTTCACGATCGCTTTTACGCCGCCCCGTCGTCGCGTACGCCGTTTACGAACTCGTAAGGTTACCCCTGCTTCTATGAGGAGTAACCTTACGAAGTACCGTCGGATGCCGTCGGGTGCCGTCGGATGCCATGTTAAGTATGACGTCGGGTCAGCGTCGGCTTTTTTCGTCGCTTACGTTGTTTTACTAACTCGTTCGCGAATAGGGCATTGCGTAGTGCCGATCACGTCGTTTTGACGTTGGTTTCAACGGCGCTTTCCGACGTGAGCTGGAGCATGCGCACTGGGCTTTTTCCCCGGCCGGCGCATGCGCAGTTCGTTCGATGCGGGGGCGCGCTTAATTTAAATACAAGCCGCCCCATTTGAATTAAGCGGGCTTACGCTGGGCCATTTTCGCTACGCCAATGCAAACTACAGAGCAAATGCTTAGGGAATACGGCACTTGCTCTAGTACGATGCGGCGGCGTAGTGTAAATGGCTTACGCTACGCCGGCAAATTTCTTAGAGAATCTGGCCCTTTATTGCAGCACAAATAAACTCCTCATTGCAGCACAAATAAACTCCTTATTACAGCACAGATAAACTCCTCATTGCAGGACAAATAAACTCCTTATTGCAGCACAAATAAACTCAGCTTGTATGGCAATGGGATGGTACCTGGGATGGAGTGAAACACACCAGATGACAAGAATCAGTGAGCTTCAGTAGATGGAACCTCGTGGAACCTCTATCTTGTGTCTGCGATGGAAACGAGGGGATAACTCAGCCAGATGGATGCGAGGAAGCTATCCCAATTGTGCTGGTGGTTGTCACGTCAGTCCGCCGTTAAAAGAGCCAGTCGATGGTAAGCCTGTGCTTCCCAGGCGTAACGTCAAACGGCCAGGAAGTATAACCCAGAACAAGGCTTGGAGCGGGTGATGATGATAGGCTAAAACAAAGCCTGTATCGAGACTGGGCTGGGACTGGGCAGGCGGCTCAATGTGCAGGACAAGCGGAGGTTACACACACAGTCCCGCCTCCACCATCGGCATTGGAGCAGCTACTGTGATAGGCAGAACACTGGTCCAATGGCGGAGGCCGGACTGTGTGTGTGTGTGTAAAGTGAAAGCAGAGCCGAACGTGGAGAGGAGATGACAGCTCTGAGGTACGCTATCGGTGTATAACACGCACCCCTGTTTTGTCCCCGATTTTGAGGGGGAAAAAGTGTGTGTTATACGTCGATAAATACCGTAGTTAATTCCATCAGAGGCTTTATAGACAATTAAATTATTTATTATTTATTGTGGTGGCATTGAAATGTACCTATACATCATTAACAGGTACAGTATCAATTCCAGTGCAAATAAAAGTGCATAAAATGTATCTAATATAACCTAGAGCATTGCAGAATGGCATAGAGCTTCTAGCGCGGCATCCAAGGGCATTCTAAACATATCCCTGATCGAAGCGAACTTGAAAGTCCTAATGAGGTGGTACATGGTTCCCCTAAAAATTGCCCAAATCTTCCCGAACACATCACCATTATGTTTTCGTAACTGTGGCCATGTGGGGTCAATGCTACATGTTTGGTGGGACTGTCTCAGGATCAGAGGTCTTTGGAATAAAATATTTCACATCATCAGGAAAATCACGGGATTGCCCATCCAAAAGTCCCCTCACGTAGCCCTTTTAAACTTCCCTTGTCCTGGAACCTCTAAAGTGATTCGACGCCTTCTCATGTTTATTTTCCTTGGGACCAAGCTATGGATTGCTCGGGCCTGGAAACAACCGACTGTACCCTTTTACCTGGTCAAAAGGAAAATATCATGGATTATGGTCCAGGAGAAGATAGTTAGTATCCTCTTGGACACCGCCGATAAGCATGAGGCTACCTGGGAACCCTGGTCCATATACTTGTCCCTACCGACCGTTGCATCGCCCACACCTGGGTCTTCGTAGATGGGCGGGATCCACACGTCATACAGGATGTTATCACTGCCTTTTTTCTTGCTTTCTCTCTTCTTTTTTCTTTTCTCTCCTTTTCTTATTCTTCCTCTCCCCCTTCTCTACATCTCTACATCACCCCACAGGTTTTCACATCTAGACTACTGCATTGAGAGTCTATGTTTATATACTCCCAATTTTATTACTTGTCTTGATAACAGATTGGGGCAACGTCTAGTCCTTTTATCTGATATCTCCTGTTTAATACACGCCGTCACGCTGTTTTACCTCTTTCCTCTCACGTTCCACTCCAGTGTTCAGGCATAGCTCTCTTGTGGGTCATGTTAATTTTTGTTCTTCAGTTGCCCTGGATCTTTTTTCCTGCTCTATACCACAATTGTCACTTTACCTGTATGTACTTGACGTCGTGCTCTGTGTGTGGGGGGGTGGGGCCTCTTTTCCCCGGCGCAGCTAGATCCCTTGAGGGGTGCTGGGGATGTGGGGTCTTCTCCCCTCACTGGAGATGTTTGATGTTGCTGTTCCATTGTGGGCACGATTGACCTTTCTATTCTTGATATGCAATGTGTCATTTTCTGCACTATTCCTGCAGTTATTATGTTGAGGTATCACCTGTATTTTTTGTTGATGTTTTCTTTGCTGATATTTCAATAAAAAACTATTGAAAGTAAAAAAATAAATAAAAAAAAGTATCTAATATTTGTTTGGATGGATGCACCATTGACCATGATGTTGGGGAAACATTCATTCCAATAGATCTCCTGACATTGGGACCACTGGGGAGAGAAGTGTAATGGATAGAATGCAGTGGCTTGATTATATCCTAATTATGATATTTTGAGACAGGCCACACTTTTCCATATACTAACTGCTCACATGTGTACTGAGCCACTCTGATGTCCCCTTGGCAGGGGTCAGAGCAGTCTGACAAGTTCTTCCTTTCACAGCCAAAGTGATTAGAGTCTTATATTGGAGAAATACCATTATACTGATCAAAAAGTTTGTTCCAAAGACTTTTTAAAATAATTGCAAAAAAAGATCTGTAACATAGGAAAATAAATAGCAGGAAGACAAGATTTAAAATAATAGCCCAGTGTTGTGTGTGGGAAGTTTAGGCAGGATGTTAATTGGAAAAACACTGGCAGTATGTCTTTGAAGATATAGTGAAAAGTCTATAAATGTGCAATCCGCGTTGTTCTTATTATCTCCCATGTGGAGGCTTCGGTGATCTACACCCGCGTTAAACCATATATAAAACAAAAAGGCTGTGTTCATAGATTTCTGAGTTATTTGTAGCATTAGATGGAGAGTATCATATTCTCTGGAAAAACAGCTATTTGCTTTCAAAAATAGTATGTACACCTTACTGCTGCCTCTCTTATGTTATATCACTGCATTGTCTCACTAATACCTTTTGCAGTAAAGCTGGTAGAGGAGAGATAGATAACTAGACTGTCTTTTTCTGAGCTGTATATCCTGTTTTGGATAAAACAAAAAATACATATTTTTTTTAATAATCATAAAAATATCTAAGAAAATTGTGTAAACAATTTTCAGTTCGACACTTAAAAGAGAAGTACGGCTGCCTGGAAATCGAAGGAAATAAAGTGTGCTGAGGCTCTCTTGCACAAATCATAGGAGCACACAACATTTTAACTAGGCCTAGAGCATCTACATTATAAAATGAGGCAATTTATCTCCTCTAATGTAAAAATAGAGCCATCCGTTTCAAACACGGCAAAAATGCAGCAAGTTTTATATTACCACTTACCAGTGCCTTCTCTGCTGCAGAACAGTTCTTGAGTGCTGACATCTTGATCTATGATGGGCACTGACACCTTGGGCCAGATTCAGAGAGCTGTAACTCCTGTCTAACTGGTGTTAGACTGGAGTAATTTCAAATTACGCGCGTTTTTTAGCTAGTCGAAAACCTCAAACCATGAATAGACGGCTGCGGGCTTCAATTCGACTGGATTACGTGTTCATACGCCTTCGGATCTACGCTGCAATAAAATTGCGGCCACTGGGTGGACTTCCCGTCATTTTCCGCGTCGGGGTATGCTAATGAGCTTTTGCCGGCGATCCCAGAAATTACGATCTTCAATCGCAATCTCTTACGGCATCTTTAGTCATCTTTTTTTTGCGTAACACTATACCAGCTTTTTGCTGCTCTAATATTAGACAGCCCATGTTAATTATGGCCGTCGTTCCCGCGTCGAATTTCTACGCTTTCCAACGTCTTTTATTATTTTAAACGTTAGTCATCTGGGAATAGGAATGTTCGTAAACGATGCTACTCAAACAACGAATGACGTAACGACGTGATTTTCGCGCAATGCACGGCGGGAAATTTCTGAACGGAGCATGCGCAGTTCGATCGCCGCGGGGACGCACCTAATTTAAATGCTTCACGCCCCCTAATCGCGTATTTCGATTACGCGGTGAGAAATAGACTACGCCGCCGTAGCGTACGGGCAAAAATCTACCAGAATTCGATGTAGAGCCTGGTAAAATACGGCAGCGTAGAGTATTTCGATTACGCAGCGCAAAATTAAGTGTATCTGGATCTGGCCCCTTGTTTTTTGGAAACAGGACAAGAGTTGGCTTCCTGCACTACTAAGTGATGGCTGGGCAGCTATTTACTAAGTTCTACTGTACCTCTGACTTCCCTGAACTATTAGCTGTAGTTCACAGAATTCTGGAAGGGTTTTATGTGTTTTTTTTTACACCCTGTCATTCATGGTTATTCTTGTATTCTTAAATATACTGTGACATACATGCCTATTGCTATCTCAATATACAAAATATAGCAAAAACTTACAATGGAGAAATGATAAATGGGGAAAATTGTACCCGTTCCCTGTAAGTGTACATTACTAAATTTTAGAGAGAGAAGCTGTATGCTATGAAATCAATATATAAGCAGAAAAAGGTGCAAACTGGGAGGGGTCACAAACTACACAACATTTTTTCCATGCACCCAAGTCAGTGTGCAGAATAAAGGGACTTAAGGGCCAAATATCAGGCAGCATTGCCATTTCATTTGCCAGTACAGAAGGGGTATGACCAAAGGTCTACCAATCTGATATGATGCCGGAACCCCTCCCCCTGTCAGAGCACAATAGATCAGGAGGGAAATTTGCTATACGAACATTGCATAGTTAGTACATCGGCTCCTCTCTAGCTGTCAATTTTGTATTGTTCACCCCCCTGGGTTGAATGAACAAAAACTAATAATGTGTACTAAGCATTAGGATAGGAAACTAAACCACTGAAATCACAAAGCACTGGAGCAGTGAATGCATTGTAATCTCTCATGAGATCTGTTAGGGAGACACACTTTTTCATACGGCACTAATACAAACTACTTTATACATTAATGATGATGTGCAATATAACCTAATCAAATTAAACTATTAATTCCATATATCACAAATATTGCATGTTAATTCTTCAAAGTCTCCAGTGCTCTTCACTTAAATTCATAAATTCATAGATACTATCATACATAGTGTCCACAAATGCATGCATAAGGTTTCCAGTGCTTCAAAAAGTGCTATGTACTCTAATCCATTCAATCCAAGTGATCTGTATGCCCACCATCGACTTCACACAATTCCCTTATTGGTATTCGTTATGTACAATGTGCTCCTCAACACTTTGTGCTTCTTCTCCACTTGAGATCCCTTTTTCTGTGTTTACTCCTCCTTCTGCTTAAGAGTGGGTCAAATAACACTTTTACCCCATAGGATTTTATCTATGTATCTCCTCCACAATGTCTTAAAATATCTCATTCCACATGGGCACAGGGAAAGACAGAAAGGCCTACATAATATAATATCTTTTATTTAATAAAACTGCTATGTTCAAGCACTTTCCATGCATGATGATGTCAGTGTCACTGTTTATAGCTCTGCCCCAACGTGTTTCATCTCAAGATGTCTTCAGGACTTTAAACTTAATTTTCCAGTGAACTACTCTGTCATTAGTAGCTTGCATGTATTGATCCTATCAGGTTAAAAGTGAGGAGATACTTTGGGATTGTTGACAACATTAGACATACAGGTCAGGTAATTTCCATCTGGTGGGTTGTAGCAGAAATTTGCAGAGCAATACATCTATTAAGACAGCTAAACAAATGCCCCTTACTGGACAGAGGGGGCTGTGTCACTAGCGACAATAATGGTCCTGATAAATTCTTCTAGGGACTTCAGAGTTTGCCTCAACAGCCTTCTTAAAGGGCCCCTTCCCATACCAGGTACCATTGCAGCTGCATCAGCAGATACAGAAAACTGTGTATAGTAATATAGTAGTAGGTGGAATAGAGGGCAATAGTCACCCTTTAATCTTTACAACAGTGACCTTGTCCCTTTAACATTTACAGCTACATAAAGACCAAATTAATATTCAAATATTGGAAACGCATTAACTTCCAAAGAATATCTATTTTTGTTTATCCACTTTTGAGGTTTATACAGCCTTGCCACATTGCATTGCACTGCTTGGAAGGGCAGGAGAACATTTTTTTCTGCTGCAATTGAATTTATTAACTAGGTTTATATGACCTGCCCTAATCAGGAGTGCTGCTAACCCAAATCTAGTCTCATTGCAAAGTTGTAATTAGCCTGAGCTGTGAATTTTTATTGTTCTGTTTTCATAGGGGTTTCACTAAGATTCAATTCTCGTGTACTTCTGCCTGCTGTTGGGGAGTGTCTCTGGCAATGAAGCGAGAAGATACAGAGTTATGCATGTTTATGTCTCCCTGGCCAGCCACTAGGAAGTTAGATGCTACTGGTGCATGTTGGCAATGGACATAAATATTTGGAGTGATGTGTCAAAAGGGTATTCTTTTCTGCCTTCTGAGTTTTAAAGCTCTCTGCCTTTCATGACTGCTGCCTAGGAAAGATGAAGCCAACACTGGGGCGCAAAGTTAAGAAACGTAGCTTCTGAAGAGTGTCCTAGTTTAACTGGGGGTGAACATGAACATTACAAGAAGTTGCCTGAAGCTGCTCAATAAGCTAAAAAGATTGGCAGTCCTGCTTTGTAAAGGTTCTTATTTATATTTTGACTGTTGTTAGCGGAAATGCATTTTGTTATTGTTGGTCGTTTTTTGGGAATTCAGTGCCCAATACACCTTTTTAAACACTTTAAAGCGACACCATTTCTTTAACCTGATAAACAGTCTATGATTATATCCTGAGGTTTAAAATTCTAGCCTACCAAGCCATTTGGAGATCTCCCAGCAGTAGGGGAGAGCTACATAGACCATATGTCGTTGAATCCAGCCTGCTTAGAGCCTCCCAATTCAGATTCACAAGAATTTTGCAACAAACTATCAGATTATTTCATTAATAAAATTGAAAAAATCTGTGTGAGCATTGAGCAAAATAGAATCTGCATGAATCCCGCCCCTAATCCAAACCCAAATACCATAATATACCCACCTCGAGCACCGAAATTCACCTTAAAACCCATCTCCATCGCTGCCACTAAAAATATCATTGGGACTCTGCGCAACAGCACAGCACCCAATGACATCATTCCCACTAAACTGCTGAAAGAAAGTGCCGATATATGGGCACCAGCTATCACACAGCTTATAAATCAATCATTCAAGAAGGGCATGGTGCCCTCCTTGTTGAAACAAGGTACTATAAAACCGATCCTAAAAAAAACACCCTTGACCCTAAAGACCCAAACAATAGGAGGCCCATAACAGGTCTAAAATGTTTTCTCCGAGATAATGGAGAAAGAAGTTGTACAACAGTTACAACAGCATTTAGAAACCCAAAAATTACTCGATATGTTTCAATCAGGCTTCCGTCCGGGTCAGGGAACTGAAACAGCTCTGGTTAAAATATTGGATGACATTCTAGAGGCCGCAGATGAAGGAGAATCTTCTCTCCTGATCCTGTTAGACCTAAGTGCGGCCTTTGACACGGTAGACCACGGACTACTACTCGCTAGGCTAGCTGAAGTGGCCAAAGTCGCGGAAGCGGATCTACCCTGGTTCTCCTCCTTCTTGGAAAACCGATCACAAACAGTGAAATTGGGATCTTTCACGTCAGCAAAGCGTACGGTATCATGCAGAGTTCCTCAGGGATCTCCCTTGTCACCGGTACTGTTCAATATCTATCTCTGTCCGCTCTTTGAAATCATCAGCAACCAGAAGCTACTTTATCACTCCTATGCAGACAACACTCAACTGTATCTCTGCGTCAGTAACGAAAAGGATCATTCTCTTGGATTAGAGAGATCCCTCACTCTAATAGATAACTGGATGACATCCAGTTATCTTAAACTCAATGGTTTGAAAACAGAGCTTCTCCTGTTTTACGCAAACAGGAAAGGTCACCCCACCTCAACTTGGACCCCACCGCCCATTCTGGGTAAAGATATCGCCCCTAGCACCAAAGTCAAAAGTCTTTTGACTCCTACATGACAATGGATGCACAAATAGGGTCTGTAGTCAGCGGATCCCATCATCTGGTGCGCCTACTACGCCGACTCACCCCCTTTATACCTAAAAAGGACATCGCAGTAGTGGTGGGAACAATCATCAATTCCAGACTCGGCTATGCAAATGCCCTCTATTTAGGACTTCCCAAATACCAAATCACTCATCTGCAAGTCGTTCAAAATACGGCTGCGTGATTAGTGACTGGCAAAAAAACATGGGAGTCAAACTCCCTTTCGCTTAGATCCCTTCACTGGTTACCACTTTTAAGGCACTCTGCCTAACACATAAGTGTATTCAAGGAAACGCTCCCCTATATCAATGCGAAAAAATAAAAGCCCATAACCCCAATCGCACGTTGCGATCTACAAATCAAAACCTACTTCAAATACCCAAGGCAAGATACAAATCCAAAGGAGATCGGAGATTTGCTGTCCAAGGACCTCGATTGTGGAATGCACTACCAACCACCATCTGACTGGAGTCAGACCACTTGGCCTTCAGGAGAATGATTAAAACTCATCTCTTCTGAGGTAAAGGATTTCCTTACCGAAGGAATGGAAACAGCGCCCAGAGGCGATTCAGTTCGCAAGTGTTGCACTCTATAAGTTTTTCACTCGCTCACTCACTCACTCGCTCACTCACTCACTCATATCTACCCCCAGCCTGTGACTGGAGAGCTCATTAGCAGTTTGATATGCTCATCTTACTCTGCTCTCCCCTATCAGTATGCTCCTTATTAGAACATGAGCAATACGGCACAATTGAATGGTTATTTTCCAAGTATAAGATTTGCAATGAGAGGGAATGCAAGAGGCTATTTCCAAATCAAACACAAATATTTAAAAAGCTTGCATTTAAAAAATACATTTATGATGTGCAATTGAATTCAGAGCTGCATTATTTTTTATTTTTTTTATACCTGCCTGTTGTTCAGCTTTAACATTTTTAATTGTTATATTTTTTTTCATTGTTCCCTTTAAGGTAAAATAAATCTATACCTAAAAAGAGGAGCTGCAGAGTACAGCATAAGCTACAGGTATATCCTTATTATAACATTAATAGACAGAAATGTTGGTTGTTCTACAAAACACAATTTTTTCAAATTGTAATTTATATCTGGTTAAAAATTCTCTTCTTGGGGACGCATGTGTGGCGTGAAACTGGAAGGTCCGACACAGCAGGGACTTCATCGCCTCCCCTGGGGCCTAATTTATTTTTCACCCGACTCAAAAAAGTACCTGCACCCCAGAGGAAACGTGCGGTACATGCGGTCCTCCTGAAACCAGTGCAAAGGTCCCTAACAAACTATCTTCTCAGGGTCCGTGAGATGGCAGGGAATCCCCAAGATGGCGCCGAGTCACCACATGCTTCAGTCTCCACTCACAGCCCAGCGGCCTCTCCTGTGCATGCATCTGTAGACAGTGAGTACATTTTACAACTCACCAAGGCAGACTTGGATGATAGCCTGACAGCTATATCCAATAAGATAGCTAAAAAGTTCCAGACAGAACTCCATAAATCTACAAACACCTTCTAGCAAGAGATAGCTGTTCTGGGAGGCAGCATGAATCTCTTGGAAACAAAACATGATGAACTGCAGCTTGCTTACACTGACCTCCGCAGAGATCATGAAGCCCTTACAGAGTCTGTATCCCAGCTCCAGGTCCATTTAGAGGACATGGACAACAGAAACAGACGGAACAATCTGAGAATCAGAGGGGTCCCTGAGGTGGTTACTGATCTAACCCCGGCCATCCATAAGTTGTTCCTATCTCTGCTGCCTACTTCCCCTGTGACGGCCTTTGCATGCAATAGGATTTACAGAGCCCTTCGCCCCAAACCACCAGATGATAAACCACCCAGGGATATAATATTATGCCTCAAGGACTACCTTGTAAAAGAAGAGATTCTCAGAGCTTCCCGCAAATTTACCCTGACATATCCCCGGCCACCTTGGATAAAAGCTGCAAGCTCAAAAGAGATTACCATGCCTCTCCAAGAAGCCAGAATTTGTTACAGATGGGGGTTCCCCTTCAAACTTTAAGTCATTCACAGCGGTACCACTTATACAGTGATCACCTTACAGGAAGGGAAAGAGCTCCCGGTCAAGCTAGGCCTAATGGCTAAAGAGGGACTCCCTAGTATGCCTTCCACTCCTCGCCTGTCAGCCATCTGTAAAACCCCTTTACCACAGAGGGACCACAGATGACAGAGGCACTTGATTTGATCGATCATCGCTTTCCTCATTCTCCAGATCTTTCAACATACTGTTATACTGGTCCTTGGATTTCTTTAGACGGATGAGGTGTACCTTTGACACTATTGGGATGATGAGAACAAGCTGGCTCCCTTCATAATTTGAGCCCTCCCCCTCCTTTAGTGCACCTCCATGCACCACTTTTCTACCTGACAGCTTCCCGCTGTGCAGACATACCATGGCACCTGCTTCCCCCCCCCACACTCTTACTGTTTCTCACAGGAGAAGGGAAGAGAGAAGAGATGAACATCAGGGGAAAAAATACCATTTTACCCCATTATCCGGATTCCATCTTTTGGATATTTTTTTTTCCTTTTCTCTTTTTATCGCCCTCCAACATGTTGCCAAGAGTATTGGAAACTACTGTACTATTGTTCAGGAAGTTTAACCCCTGACAAGTTACAGTTTTATCCTATTGTCGGGATGGTCTCTCCCCTCCCCACCCCAATGATTTGTACGTATTTCATTTTGTTTTACTGTTTTGTTTCTTTTGGTTAAAGGAGTAATTTTGTTGCTCTTACTAAAGATGGTGCATTAGGTTCTATTGCCCTTATGGCTTGTCCAGGATATTGCTACAGGTTGGGATTAGCTTTCCCCCCAGGAATATCGCTCTGTGGTTGTGGACATCGGTAGCCTACTCCCCCCCCCAATCACAGTGGCCTATCTGACCTCTCGGATTTTGAATGGGAATTAAATTAATCTCCTATAATGTCAGGAGGTTTAATTCCCCCCCTCAAAAAAATAGCCTTTAACGCCTATGGGCGGACATTGTACTTTTACAGACCCATTTCTCAGAAAGCAAACACCCTACATACTTTTACAAACCTTATGTCCTAGGGCACTATACAATGTTTGTGTCCAGGTACCGAGGAGTCTCAATATTTATTAAAAAATGTTTATCATTTCATGTTGAGAACATTTACAAAGATACAGCTAGTAGATTAATTATCTTACAGGGCTTTTTGCAGGGGAAGAAGATTACGATAGTTTATGTATATGCCCCTAACGACTCCCAGGCAACCTTTTTTGAAAAGTTTTTCCAAGTTTTAGACAAGTACAACTCAACTCACTTGTTGCTGGGAGGGGATTTCAATTTGGTGGCGCACTCAGCTCTCAATAGAAGCAGGGTTGGTAGTGCAGCCAACGCCTTTCCCAAAACCTTAAAAACACTGCTGCACACACACAACCTAGTAGACTCCTGAAGAGCTTGTAATGAAGGCGCCTGTGAGTACACTTTTTACTCCCACCCCCATGACAGCCACTCCAGATTATCTGTTTTGCTCCCCTATACTTCTTGCAAATTCTACCACTGCAGCTATCCATTTCTTCCCTTAGTCGGACCACCAGGTGGTTTCCCTAAACATATCCCACTTAGGCCTTAAACCATCCATTGCAGGATGGAGACTAAATGAGTCCCTCCTCATGGATCTGATCCTGGTGTTCCAGCTTTCTAAACTTATGGCGGAATATTTTGCCACCAATGATACGAATGATACCTACAGAACTTTGGGTGGCCCATAAGGCAGTAATTAGACACCTAACCCAATTAGCCACTGATAAGAAAAAAACAGAGATTGGTTGATATTACCAGACACACTACTGATTGGTTGATATTACCAGACACACTACTGAACTAGATAGGTTATACCACCTACATACACAAAACCATGCCCCAGACCTATTACAACAAATTAACAACCATAGACTTGAACTAGATAAAATCCTCTCCCAACAGACTGAGAAAGCCCTGAGGTGGTCAAAAGCCAAGTTTCTGCTACACAGCAATTCGGCTTCTACCATGTTTGCGAGGGAGCTCAATCAATCCATCCAACCCCCTCACACTTACAGATTTTCTCACAGTTTTATACAGGGCTACTTTCCCCTCCATCCTTGACCCCTAACCCTGCCCTCGTGGTTAGATGATTTAACTCTCCCTGCCCTAATTTAGGAACAACTACAAGAGCTGAATGCCCCTTGCTCCGACCTTGAAATAATTGAGGTTATCAAATCATTAAAACCCTCCAAAACCCCTGGCCTCGATGGGTACTCGGCCCCATAACTACTTGGGCAGCTTTGGCCTCCCAGAAAAATCTGCAGCAATGCTCAGCTGGGAATTGGAGACCAGGATGTTTGCTTCCCAGGAGGAGTGGTCAGTTAGGATCTCCAATATGCATAAATGCACAAATAGGAGACAGTGGTGAAGTTACACACCAGGTGGTACTATAACCCTGCTAAACTACATAAATTCTTATCCGCTGATTCCGAGTACTGTTTTTAGAGGTTGCCCCAAGAAAGAGACCCATTTGCACATCTTTTGGGGTTGTTCAGCTCTAAGGGACCTATGGCAAAAAGTGACAGCTAAGGTAGCAGAGATCACAGGTGTTCTGACTACTCTAACACACCAGATGTGTATATTCTTCACAGACATAACCGGATCCACACCTCCTGAACAGAAACTGGCACAAACACTCTTTATTACGGTCCATTGCCTTGTTTTGGCGTACCCCTAGTGTCCCTTGGGATCAAGTCCTTAAGCGTATGGCGGCTATTTAGCTCATGGAGAAAGTCTTCCACACCATTATGGATACCATGCACATCTATGACCTGAAGTGGAAGCCCTGGTCCTCCTGATCATACTTCCTTGTTTAAAGCCATGCCAACCCTAAACTCACATTTTAAGTTGCATTATTTTCAGCATTGCTTAGTTAGTCTTCCCGTAACCTTACCTGTTTTACTTTTTAGTTCTTGCGTTTATCTTTTCTTTTTTCTAATTGATATGTTTGTATTTTTATTTTTATTTCTGAAACAGAAGTGTCACAATAATGTGGTGAGACCTATAATATCTTTAGTTCTCGTCACAAGCCCTTCTTTTAGGAAGGCTCCCCACAAAGGTCTAATTATGTGACAACAGATATGTTAGCGGACAACTATGGTTCTTGTTGGTATGTCTATAACCTAATTAGGACAAATGTACCTTTTTGTCTTTGTTATTGTACAATGTTACATATTCTGTGTCTTTTTTTTTTTTTTTTGCTCTGTATATAACGCTTATTGTTTATGTTTTTCTTTTCTCAATAAAAGCGTTTGTATTTAAAAAAAAAAAAAAATCTCTTTTTAGCAGCCCAGGTAACACAGTCATCAATTAATAAATCACTGCCCATCTGCTTGATCTCTGTTATGTTTTTGTGTCATTTGGTGCAGAGCAATAAAACGTTATCAAAAGAGAAAGCATTAGCCCCTAAGAAAATACCACAAGCTGTTTAGCTGTAAACCTAGTGAAAATTTAAGTGAATACTGCATAATACTGCAAGTGATTCCCATTTCCTTTAACCCTGTGGTTCCCTCAGTGAGTAAGGATCAATGATCTCCTTTTCAACAGAATTGATTTGCATTAACCCATCATAGGCAGATGAACATGATTAACAGCCAAATTGCTGTCAAGTGTTTTGCTAGGGGAACTTTCTCATACAGAGCTTTGACAGCTCATAAAAGGTCAGATTATCTTCCAAGATATTCTTCTAATCATTAAAAAAAATATACTCTAAGGCCCCATACACACGAGCGGACAGATTTGTTCAAATCTGTCCGTCCGACAGATTTTAACAAATCTGTCTGCTGGGATTTTGGTTTGCTCGCGTGTACACACGAGCAAACCAAAATCCCCGCCAGCAGACGGCGCGCTGACGTGTTGGTGACGTGGCGGTGACGTTGACGCCGCCACGTCACCGCACCAGGAAGTAAAACACTTCCGCGCATGCGCCGAATCCATTCGGCGGCGGCGCGGCAGCGGTGCGGGACAACATGTCTGCTGGTAAGTGTACTAACCAGCAGACATGTCGGGCGGACACATTCCCACCCGATAGATTCAAAGCATGCTTTGAAATCTGTCGGGTGGACAAATCTGTCCGCTAGCCCATACACACGATCGGAGATGTCTGCTGAAACGGTCCATCGGACCGTTTTCAGCGGACATATCCGCTCGTGTGTACGAGGCCTTATATATTTAACTTTCCTTGTTGTCAGGGATACCACATGCAAGTATCCTGTGAAACAAGCATGACCAGAAATGTATGGACTTTCAAAGAGAACACTAGGCACAACTATGATATAAAAAAATGTGGTTTAACCCTTTCACGCCAACCGTATGCAATTATGCAGCCCCACTGGAGTGGGGACACATTTATTCATATTTCCCTTTTTGCTAGGGGGCATGCCACATGGCGTGCTCCCAGCACAGAGACTGGGTTCACCTGGTCACTGTAATTGGCTATCACATTGATCAGACACCGTGAAGCCCGTCCAATCCCTTTGTGCCTAAGGTTAAAACAATTGTTAATGCTTAAGCACAATTTTGCAACCCTTTCAGGACAAATTGGCCTTTCATTTGGTGGTAAATGGCAATGAATATCTGGGCCAAAATAGTAAAAAAAAAATGTTTTTTAAATGTATCTGTATATTTCTCCCTACTACCGTAACCCTCCACCAAAGAACAACCCAAATAAAATTCTCATGCTCCAGACGATCGCAGCAATATCACAAATCTGTATGTTAGTTGTTGTTTGTACCCGTAGCACAGTCCAGAAACAATTGCTTTTTTTATCCTTCCTAAAATACACTAAGGCCACATACACATGATAAGTTAACCAGAGGACAACGGTCTGATGAACCGTTTTCATCGGTCAAAACCGATCATGTGTAGGCCCCATAGGTTATTTAAACTTTGGTTAAAAAAAAGCCAACTTGCTTTAAAATCGGTTAAAAACCCACGCATGCTCAGAATCAAGTCGACGCATGCTTGAAAGCATTGAACTTCATTTTTTTCAGCACGACGTGTTTTACGTCACCGCGTTCTGATACGATCGTTTTCTTAACTGATGGTGTGTAGGCACATCAGAACATCAGTCAGCTTCATCGGTTAACCTAAGACAACTGTCCTTCAAACCGCTCTCATCGGTTTGACCGATCATGTGTACGCGGCTTAACACTCAGGCTGGGTTCACACTTGTGCGATCACAGACATCACATGTGATTCACAACGCATTACTGTGCAGATCACATGCAATGTCTGTGTGACAGAAATCATCCAAACAAACTCTATGGCTAAAATCTCATTGCATTTGCACCAAAATTGTGCAGGACCCTTTTTTTTGGTCCGCACTGGAATCGTATAACACATGGGTGTTCACACCTATGGGATCTGATTCCTGTACCATTTGACAGTTCGTACTATGATCTGCACACTGATCTGGGGGTGTCATTTAACTTTACATTGATACTCCCAGGGGTTTGCAGATGTCAGTGTGAACCAGTGTGTGATTCAGGTGTGATGTGGGAAGCTGCACTGAATCACAGGGTTTTCCACATCGCACCAGTGTGAACAGGAATTGACAATGATACAATTTTTTTTAAAATCCAGGCCAAAAAAAAACTGACCCTGACCCTTGAATTTTACCTTTGACCCTAATGCCACGTACACACGGTCGTTTTTTGCGATGAAAAAAAAACGACGTTTTTTGTGAAGTAAAAAACAACGTTTTTGAAACGTCACTTTCAAAGACGATGTTGCATAAACACCATTGTTTTTTTCACAAAAAACGAGGTTACGTTCACCACACTTTTCCATTGAAGCTCGCTTCATAACCAGCGTGGTTTTAAACGACGTTTTTGCTACACACGGTGACTTTTTGTGAAACAAAAAACGACGTTTTGAAAAACGACACAAAAAATTCAAGCATGTTGGAATTTTTTTTTGGTCGTTTTTTTTAAGACAAAAAACAACGTTTTGCCCACACACGATCAATTTAAATGACGTTTTAAAAAACGACGTTTTTTTTCATCGCAAAAAATGACCGTGTGTACGCGGCATAACACTAACCCTGGCCACTGACCTTGATATGGTTATTTGTTTTATTGATATTACTTTTTTTTTCTATTTTTTTCTCTCTACAAGGAGAGAGAGAGATACAAAGTATCTCTCTCTTCCAATCAGAGAGAGAAAACACAGGAATGACCTTCACAGTGACTGATCACTATGATAGCCAATCAGAGGCTATGACAGCAATCAAGTGACCCAGAAAAGAAAGAAAGATAGATATGCAAATATGCACCCCACGGAAAAACTGCCAGTAAAACAACATTAGAAAACCTATACACCAAGAATCTAAACCAATAAAGTCTAATGGGTGAGAGTCATCACAATAAATAAACAAAACCAGATAACCGAGCTAATTATATACAGATGCCAAGTAAGACTAAAGAAGTGGTCAGTATCACAGCCAAGATTGGGCAGAAGGAGCAGGGGACAAACCAGGACAGGAAAAGGGTGTATGGAAGCAAGAACAAGCTGGCGCACAAAGGAACAAGAACAGGGTAGCAAGTCTCAAGGCACACAGAACAAGGAGCCCTGCTACCCCCCCCCACGGCAGGGAGGGGTAGCACAGGAAGAGCTAAATATACTCCAACAATCAGCATCAGGTGTAGACTAAGTAGTACGAGCTGCTGGCTATTGAGACACCCTCTGATGGACATTGGAACTACAACCTGCAGGTCTGGGAGCTACAATGCCCTCAACAGGTGAAGCTACTCCTGACACTTATATAAATGTTGCGTTGAGATGAAAGTTATAAATGCCCAACACCTCACTAAAAAAAAGTAGCAGATACAGTATGAAGAGAGTTGTATCTATATAATAAACAATTTGGAACTTTTCTCAAAATGTTTGCCCCCACAACTTTGGTTATTGATTTACTGCCCAATCTGAAAGTGTTAAGATGGATGGTGGCATGATTGCAAATTCTGATCACAATTTTGAATGCTTTGGTCACCGTGTAAAGGTAGAACTTGCAAGAATTGTTTAATTAGTATATTTGTTGTATAGCCTTCAAATGTATCTAATTGAAAAAAAAAAAAAAACAGCATTTAATATACTACAGCTTTGCATTCCTTTTTTCAGGCCATTTCTCTCCTTTATTTTCACATATCATCCTGTGCTCATGTAAAGTGTTACAGTATATGATCTATTTCTTCTGGTCTGAAGAAGCAGAGGCTGTCTGTGACTCTCATTACAGCTTTAGCCGCCACCTGTCTGTGATAATTATTGGGGTAATCTGCTGTTTTTAAATGGCAATGCTTTCATACTAACATTGTAAATAAAAATGTAAAGTTTAAAATACATGTATGACTAGGCCCCTTTCACATTGGGCAGACTCTGTTTTGTTCACAAAGGGATCTGTCCACTGATTGGAGCAGAGCAGGTGGAAGACATATCTGTGTCCATTCAGTTTATTCAGAGCAGACATGGATAGAGACCACTCTGCTCCATCAGTGGCTGAAACAGAATCTGCTATGCATTTACATCCAACTGCCCTCCGATCCGGCCAAAGCAGAGAAGGAAAGATCCCCTTGCATTTTTTTATTTTTTTTATATAAAATAACACATCCATTTACACCCGCCGATCCATAGAGGTGAATGTACGTCTGATCAGGTCCGCCTGTGAGTTTTTCAGACCCTTTGTGTGAAAGGGGCCTGAAATTATAACATACTGACACTTCAAAAATACCCAATATTATTTTTTGGGGTCGGTTGAGCATTTAATAACACACTTCCTGTCCATGGTTTGCTATTTGTACACATCCACTGTGTCTATGGATAGAGCCTTAGGTGTCATTCAGGCTAAATTTTAAACATTTCTTCCTCTCTTTATCTCTATTACATGATATTGGGGATGATTAGTATTTTACACAAGAAAGATAGAATTGATGTATGCCCTCTGTTTAGCTCATAGGATAAGACAAGGACACTGGGGGTTATTAACGAAAGGCAAATCTACTTTGCACTACAAGTTCAAAGTGCACTTGGATTTGCACTAAAAGTGCACTTGGAAGTGCAGTCACTGTAGATCCAAGGGGGGCATGCAAGGACAATAAAAAACAGCATTTTAGCTTGCACATAATTGTATAATAAAATCAGCAGAGCTTCCCCTCATTTCAGATATACCCTTCAGATTTACAGCGACTCTACTTCCAAGTGCACTTTTAGGGGCAGATTCTCAAAAGAAATACGACGGTGTATCGCAGGAAACACCATCGTATCTCTGTTTTTTTTACTGGGTATCTATGCGTGTGATTCCTAGAATCACTTACGCATAGATACAGTGAAGATCCGACAGGTGTAAAACACTTACACCGTCGGATCTTTGATGTAATTACTTTTCTGGCCGCTAGGTGGCCTTCACGTTGTTTTCTCATTTGCCTATGCAAATGAGCCTAATACGCCGATTCCCGAACGTTTTTACGCCGCCCCGTCGTCGTTTACGTTGTTTCCGTAAGCGTAAACCTACCCCTGCTATATGAGGGGTAGGTTTACGAAGTTTCGTCGTTGCCATGTTAAGTATGGCGTCGGGTCAGCATCGTTTTTTTCCGTCGGTTACGATGTTTTACTAAGTCGTTCGCGAATAGGGCATTGCGTAAGTGACGATCACGTAGTTTTGACGTCTGTTTCAACGAAGCTTTCCGACGTGAGCTGGAGCATGCACACTGGGCTTTTTCCCCAGCCAGCGCATGCGCAGTTCAATCGACGCGGGGGCGCGCTTAATTTAAATACAAGCCGCCCCCTTTGAATTACGCGGGCATACGCAGGGCCATTTACACTACGCCGCCGCAAACTACGGAGCAAGTGCTTTGGGAATACGGCACTTGCTCCATTAAGTTGTGGCGGCGTAGTGTAAATGGCTTACGCTACGCCAGCAGCCATTCTATGAGAATCTGGCCCTTAGTGTTATTTAAAGTGCACTTTGCACTTGTAGTGCAAAGTGTGATTTGCCTTTTCGTAAATAACCCCCACTGTGTTTCTGACAACACTGAAAGGAATTGTTTGTAAGTCAGATGTTTGTAACTAGAGGACCACCTAAGTATATTCATTTTTTGTCTTTGTTTAGATATTCTTTACGTGACGTGATTGTAGCCGTAGATATTAGATATTAGATATTCTTTAAACATAAAAGTGTCATAAGGAGCACTTGGCATGTGTATTGGATCCACTGACTTAGTATATAGGGGGTTATTTAAGAAAGGCAAATCAACTTTGCACTACAAGTGCATTGCAAGTGCACTTGAAAATGCACTTGGAAGTACAGTCGCTGTACATCTGAGGGGGACATGCAAGGAAAATAAAAAACAGCATTTTTGCTTGCGAATGATTGGATGATAAAATCAGCAGAGCTTCCCCTAATTTTAGCGCTTCCCCTCAGATCTACAGCAATCTACAGCGACTGCACTTGCAGTGCACTTGTAGTGCAGTGTGGATTTCCCTTTAGTAAATAAACCCCTTTAATGCAGTCTGCAAAGGTCCAGACTGATGCTGCAGTTCTCATTCAGTTATATTACCAGCCACAAGCCCACAACTTTGGTTTAAATTAAAAATTCAGTAACCATGTACTGCAGATTTAGTCTGAAGCTGCAAAACCCCATGTTATTAATATTTTTAAGTGATAAATGAAATCACCAACACTGGTTTAGTTTTCAGTATATCACATCTCAAGTATACAATTTTTTTTACTGCATTTACTAATGCAACATCCTACAATTGTAAGACATATAAAACGTTGGTGTGTAAAGCCAATTTATACATTTTAAAATCACATACTCACCTCTTTATTGGAGTACATATTTATCATGATATTGCCTCGTGATTCTGCATATGCAAGTATAGTTTTTTTCTAAACAGCAATACGACAGCATAAAAGAAATGCATAATGCTATGCTATTTGGTGCTATTGTATTTTATTTTTAAAAGAACCTTCATAACTACAGTAAATGTAGAGGTAATATGAAGTAACTGAGCAGTTACAATACTTTCAGGACTAAAGCAATATAAAAAAATATATGTAGTCTAAACAATACCACTGTATGAAATAGACAAAAAATCTAAATAATAAAATGTATTTTGACAACATCAAAAATGTTAGCTAACAAGCAAACATTTGCATATTTGTTAAATTGGTCAAAAATGTATAATGAACAAAAAAATGTTTTTTGCATTAAACAAATATATCACTAC
Source organism: Rana kukunoris (assembly GCA_029574335.1). Taxonomy (NCBI): domain Eukaryota; kingdom Metazoa; phylum Chordata; class Amphibia; order Anura; family Ranidae; genus Rana; species Rana kukunoris. The sequence continues at coordinate 327,249,937 of CM056052.1, read as the reverse complement.
AGTAGTCTTAAAAATAGTTTGGTTGTATATGGTATGTATTTAAGCTGATATTAAGCTATTACATACATTTGTGCTGTGTGATTTCTGAGGGTGGCTTGAATGGATGTGGAATGTTTTTGACAGGTTTTAGGGGGTCGTTGGGCTATATGACTTTTGATGCCAGCTGTAAAGATTTTAGGTGGCTAGAATGGATTAAGATGTCACCGTCTCTCCAGTTTGGTAGGAATACAGGTTCTGTTAATACATTATACTCTGTATAAACAGATGGTTAGCATTTATTGTGTATTTTTATAATATACAATTCAAAAGTCAAGCTGAGACTTGTATCCCTCCAAGTCCTTACCAATGGAAATATACAAACAATGCTGGGCCAAAAATGGGAGCAAAGAATCACTTGGTCTTTTTCTGACATAACTCTTATTTCTACTATTAGTGGCCCAATATACAAAAAATATAGCGATGAATGCAGTCTCCTATTGCAAACAATGCAGATATAATTCCTACTTGGAAGTTGCATGTCTAATTAAATAAAAAAAGGTGTTTTCCACCCTGGAAGGATACCACCTTTACGCCATATTTGGCTGTATAGCTCCTGAGGTTATTCTGGGTCTTGAAGCTCCCTAAGTCCCCCAATCCATCTTGTACTATTCCCAATTAATAGCTATACCAGGGTCCAGTTTAAGAAGACAAAATGGTTTTAGTGGCTTTCAGGTCCCCTGGGTCTGATATGGATTCTACTGGTGAATCCCATGCAAAAAAAATAATAATCAAAAAAAGGAATTGGGTCTTCCAAAATCCATACCAGGCTGCTATCCAAGCATGCAGTGGGGCTTGCAAGGAAACAAGCATGCAGCCTCCCCCCCCACCTTCTGAACCATACCAGACAACATGCCCTCAACAGGTCAACTTGGAGAAGGTGCCCTGCCAGAAGGGACTCACCTAGAAAAACACCTTATCTCCATGTTGATTAGGACAAGGGCTCTTCTTCACAACCCTGGCCCGTTGGTTGTGGGGTGTCTGGGCAGGGGCTTATTGGAATCTGGAAAATAAAGGGGCCCACAGACAACTTTCATGTGAATGCATGAGGTGTACATAGTAACTCTTGTCATTAGTATTATTAACAAAAAATTGGCATGGCAGTGGCGGATGTCCAGCTGACAGTTAAATGTGTGAAAGGGTGAGTCATATTTGTTGAGAAGCTGACAGCTGCCAGTACCCTAACACCCAGGTGCCGTGTGGAGGCTGTCATTTTTAGTACAGGTAGTAATACCCGTACTAAAAATGAATTTAATGCACAGTCAGAGGTTCAGGGATTACTGAATGACCGAACAGCCTATTACTCAAAACAGCCAAAATTCAGACCCAACATGGGTTTGTTCTGAACCCATCCCTATTGGCAAGTTGGCTGTACATCTAATTGAATGGGTACAGGCAGGTGATTCCCAGTCAAACTACAGGTGGCAGTGGTGGGCACCAAAAACCATATATAGTTTGACCTAATGTAAATGTTATCAAATACTGTAGGTGTATGTGCATTGCTTGGCCATAGTTGGCACTGCATTTGTAATTAGTGAAGGGTCAGGTTTGTTACATGAACATTACTCAGTTACCATAGAATATTGCATGAGAAAAGCACATGCTTAGTACTATTTTATGAGGTGTACTTTATTTTAAAAGGCAGTGCAAAGAAAGATGGCCAGTTTCCCAAGAAAGACCAAACTGCGAAAGCTTAGAACACTCAAAACTGTGACAAATAATGTTGATTGGTTGTTCAAATTAAACCCACTTGTTAAACTAAACTTTTCACAGCAATTCAAATTGTGCATACAGTTTAAAAATGCATACAGTAATTAAAGATCACTCTTGGTATCGTTTTTTTTTTTTTTTACCGAAAACTTTTTGCATATAACTTCTACCTATATCTCTGGATCTACTGATTATTTTGAGACATGTTTTTTTAATGAAGGTAAGCTTTATTATCCATTATTATAATATCTCATTATACATTTGGTTACATTTTTTCCAGGCTTGTGACAGGGTTTCTTATGATCTGATCATTTTATTTTATTTGGGTTTTCCATATTTTATTATATCCCTAATGATTCAACAAATTGATACAACCAGATGCATTTGGAAGCTACATAAAATTCAAAAACGATCAGTTTTGCCCATTTTGTGTAATGACGCATGTGTATTGAGACAACAATATCCTAATTTTTAATTTCAACTCCTGGCAATGTATTGGTAATAATGCTTTTTACAGACTTATATTTAGAGCAATTCCTGTCTTCCTCCAAAATGAATCAAATGCTGACCATAAAGATTATTGCTGTATTCTGTACATTAATATCTTGTCTGATGTGACACAACAGATCTATTGTTTAGGATATCTGCAGAGAGCAATGTAAAGGATATATTTAATTTGAAGTAGACTTTTTCCTAAAAAATATTATGTAAAACTGTTAGCTCTAAAGCTGTTATGTACAGCTGCAATATTAATCAAAGGCAGCCAGTAGTTAGATATGGGAGGTAGCTGGGTTTTGGCCAGCCCTTGACTTTGGTTCTCAAAGTCAGTATTTGCAAATCAGAGTGCCCTACATTTGAGAGACTGGAGAATACATAGAAGGGTGTCTGTTATAGCACACATAATATTGTGTATGGAAACATTTATTTAAAAAATCTTCTTGAATTATCATATGAAATATAATTTTACGATATAGACAACACAAATCTCTCTCTCTCTCTCTTTTATATATATATATATATATATATATATATATATATATATATATATATATATATATATATATATATATATAGTAAATAAATAATAGCTAGGGTTTATGAAATGATAAAAAAAAAACAGTTGTACAGGAATTGTAAAAGTGAAATCGAAGGAATCTACACTTTCCTTTAAAAGACCCAGCTTGACAGTAGCAAAATACAAAGGGCCATATTCAGAAAGAATTAGATTCCCGCAGAGTATCAGAGATACTCTACGCCGCCGTACTTTACCTGGCTCTAGGAGGAATTCAGAGAGATTTTGGCCCGTAAGGTACGGCGGCGTAGTGTATTTCTCCTGGCGGAATCAAAATACGCGAATAGGGGGCGTGAGGCATTTAAATTAAGCGCGTCCCCAAACGAACTGCGCATGCCCCATTCAGAAATTTTCCGCCGTGCATTGCGCGAAATCACGTCGTTACGTCATTTTTTTTTTAGTAGCATCGGTTACGGACATTCCTATTCCCGGACGACTTACGCAAAAATAATAAAAATTGAAAGTCGACGCGGGAAGGACGGCCATACTTAACATGGGCCGCGTAACGTTAGACCAGCTAAAAGCTGGTTTAACTTTACGTAGCGAAAAAATGACGTACGCGATTGCGAACGACGCTCGTAACTTCGTGGATCTCCGTAAAAAGCTCATTTGCATACCCCGACGCTGAAAACGACGCAAACTCCACCCAGTGGCCACAAAAAGATCGCAGCGTAGATCCGAAGGCGTACGAAGACGTAAGCCTGTCAGATCGAAGCACAACGCCGCCGTCTCATGGTTTGAGGATTTGAAATGACTCCTGTCTAACAGGCGTAATCGCTCTGTGAATCTGGGCCAAAGTGACTAATGGCTGTTCAAAGAAATCATGTCACTTATAGTGAATCTTGCCGTTCATATATCTTGAGCTCTGGAACATAGAGCACCAAAACAAAATTACTAACAGCTTATATCAGAAAAATATGGTTGACCTACTACAAAAAAAGAAGTGTAATAATCAAGAACACAACAGAATATAGGGATTGTTTCTAAGATGATCAGAAAATGATAATATATATAAATACTTATCAATCAATCAATCCCTGCACTGAGCTGTACTTTAAAAGACTGCAGGTAATGGTGATGGTTTTTAAAACTCAAAATTAAACAAACAAGTGCCACAGTAAATATCCCTACTCAAATAATATAATGTGAATTGTGATTAATTAAATAAACTTAATGTATCAATTCAGTACAAAATACTTGATATAGTCCTACATGTTCTTCTTGTGTAGTCTTTCACCATGTATCAATTTACCTTGAATGAGTTCATACTAATCCTCTCTCCCCCCAATCCATACCAGACCCTTATACATGCATGCAGCCCGGCATGGCAAGAAAGAGGTGGGACCAGAGAGAAGCCCCTCCAAAACCATACAAGACCACATGCCCTCAACATGGGGGTTGCTTTGGGGGAGGGGTTGGCGACCGGATTTCATTGTGATTGATGTTGGATTTACTTAGGGGGAAATGTATTTTTGGAGGGTTTGAATTAAGAATGAGTAAAACTGTCTCTGTGAAAACAGCAAATATTCTTCCCAGATATCCAAAATATAAAATATAAAAGTAAAATTGAAAGCTGACACTCAAGGATAATCCAGAATGCCTCGATGCAGATATGTAAAAAATATAGTGCAGCGCAATAAATTAATAGTCCATAAGTAATTTTCCAATATAAAAACATCCAATGTAAGGACAGACGCAGAAAGCCTCCTTGAGGCCTCGTACACACGAGGGAATTTATCCGCTGTAAACGGTCCCCGGACCGTTTACAGCGCATATGTACGCCGGGCTATTTTGGTCCGATTGCTGTACACACCATCGGATCAAAATCCCGGCCGACAAACAGCGCGGTGACGTGGCAGTGACATTGACGCCGCCACATCACTGCACCAGGAAGAAAACAACTTCCACGTATGCGTCGCATCCATACGACGCTTGCGCGAGAGGATATGTCCGCTGGTGAGTGTACTGACCAGCGGACATATCCAATGGCTAGCTCTCCGGCAGAAAAGTTTCAAAGCAAGCTTTGAAACTTTTCCGCAGGAGAAATCCGGCCAAAACTGTCCGTTTGCCCCTACAGACGAGCGGATTTATCGGACCATTTTCAGCGGATAAATTCCCTCGTGTGTACGAGGCCTGAGTGTAATATCAGATGACAGACAAGATGGCGAAATGGTGATTGCAGCCCATCCAGCACAGATAATCAAGCCTCTCACCTTACAGACTCAACCTGAAAAGGTCACTTAGCTTTTGACCCACCCCCGGGGTGCAAGCACCAAACTATCCATTGGGATAGTTTAGTGTTTTTACCCCACGGAGGGAGGAGCCACTTCTGACGTTACCCGTGGCCATCTTCCTGGTTAGAAACCAGCAATCATACAATGCTTTTCTGCCTGCACTTGGTTTAAAGGGGTTGTAAACCCTTGTGTCTTGTAAAACACCTTGATGTGCCTGGCCCCCCAGCCCCCCTTTTTACTTACCTGATCCCCGAATTTCAGTGGGCGTGATCCTGCGTCGCTCTCCACGCTGCTTCTTGGCTCTTCCTAGGATAGATTGATAGCAGCGCAACCATGGGCTCCCGCTGCTGTCAAAAAAATCCTATGACACGGCTGCCGGGGAGTGGGGCCGCGGAGTATATGACTCGGCACCGCTCCTCGGCGGCCCTGTCATTGCATCTGATTGACAGCAGTGGAAGTCATTGTAAGACACGGGAGAGCACGGTAGCGAGCCTGCAAGGTAAACCCCTCAGGATAGATCTTCCCAGAGGGGGCTATCTATTGCGGGAAGGAGCCGCGAGAGCCGCCGTGCAAAACGAACTGCACATTGGAGTAAGTATGACATGTTTGTTATTTAAAAGAAAACTGAACCCATAGTATAACTTTAAGTGCTGATTTTGTAAGTAGGCTTTTTACATGTTATGATGACATTAAACTTTTAAAACAGACAGCACTAGATCCTTTCCTTTTTGTTCATATGTCTGGAGAGAACATTAGCTTAATCAATATCATTGGATCATTTGGTGTTTGCACCCCAGGTCAAATCTGTTAGGGGAGAGGCTTGATTATTTGTGGTGGATGGGCTGCAATCACTATTTCATCTTCTTGTCTGTCATCTGATATTACACTCAAGGAGGCTTTCTGTGTCTGTCCTTACATTGGATGTTTTCATATTGGACAATTACTTATGGACTATTAATTTATTGTGCTGTACTATATTTTTTTTTTACAAAAACTGTCTCTGTGTTTTTTTTTTTTCCTTTGCACTTTTTTTTTTCTGAATGAGTAGGTGTAGGGTTGTGGGGAAGAGACCCTTTCCTTGCCAACATAGAGGCAATGTGCTTTGGGGGGAATCCCCCGTCCCCAAAGCAATCCCCCATGTTGAAAGTTTGTGGACTGATATGGTTCAGAAGGAGGGGGCGCTCACTCATCCCCACCTTTCCTGGCCTGCCAGGCTGCATGCTCAGATAAGTGTCTGTTATGGATTTTGGGTTACCCACACAATTTATACCAGACCCCCACACTTATTTGTTTTAAATATTTTTAATGCTGGTTAAGTACGTGGCAGCTGCCCACTCCTTAACAACCATGTATTCACTGGTTATTAACCACTTAAGCCCCGGACCATTTGGCTGACCAAAGACCAACCCACTATTTGCGATTCAGCACTGCGTCGCTTTAAAGGGGTTGTAAAGGTAAAAGGTTTTTCACCTTAATGCATTCTATGCATTAAGTTGAAAAAACATCTGTAAAAAGAGGCCCCCCGAACCCCCCTTTACTTACCTGACCCCTTGAAAGTCCCACGCCGTGAAGGCACAGGCTTCTCGGCCATCTTCCCGACTCATTCATTGGTTGATTGAAGGCAGCACATCTATTGGCTCACGCTGCTGTGAATTACATCCAATGACACGGCGCACCGGGGGGCGGGGCTGAGTGATACATTGGGTAGCTATGGCCACAGGCTGTATCATGGGAGCGCGCCCGCAAGAACTCAACACCATGGAAGCTTGCTCGCATGAAGGTGTTGAGTCCTTGCAGGGAGAGCAGAGACAGCTGCCGAGGGACCGTAGAAGACCAGGTTCGGGGCCACTCTGTGCAAAACGAGCTGCACAGTGGAGTTAAGTATAACATGTTTCTTATTTAAAAAAAAAAATTGAACTTTAGTGATCCTTTAACTGACAATTGCGCGGTTGTGCGACTTGGCTCCCAAACAGAATTGACGTGCTTTATTTCCCACAAATAGAGATTTGTTTTGGTGGTATTTGATAACCTCTGCGGTTTTTATTTTTTGCGCTATAAACAAAAATAAAACGACAATTTTGAAAAAAAGCAATATTTTTAACTTTTTGCTATAATAAATATCCCCAAAAATATATATAAAACATTTCCTCAGGCCGATACGTATTATTCTACATATTTTTGGCAAAAAACCCCGCAATAGGCGTCTACAATATAGCGTCTACAAAATAGGGGATAGTTTTATGGCATTTTTATTAATATTTGTTTTACTAGTAATGGCGGCATTAGCGATTTTTATCATGACTGCGACATTTTGCCGGACACATCGGACACTTTTGACACCATTTTGGGATCATTGTAATTTTTACAGTGATCAGTGCTATAAAAATGCACTGATTACTGTAAAAATGACACTGGCAGTGAAGGGGTTCATCTGTAGGGGGCGCTTAAGGGGTTAAGTGTGTCCTAGGGAGTGATTCAAACGGTTAAGGGCATGGCTACGAGTGACTGATCACTGCTCCCGATGAGAGGGAGCATTCGAACAGTGATATGTCACTAGGAAGAAAGGGGAGATGTTGTGTATAGACAGACATCTCCCCGTTCTTCAGCTCCGTGACACAATCACGGGACACTGGCAGACATCGGGTCCGCAGGCACGGTCACGGAACTCGGGTCGTCCATTTGCCTATCCGTGCCATACTGTCAACATAAATCTGCGTGTGGCGGTACTTAAGCGATAAGGATGCCAGTAGTTGCAGGCTCCTTAGCAACCAGCTAAAAATAAATGCTTTCCTTAACTATTACATCCCCGTACCACTACTTTTTTACACATGCATTTTTTTTTCTTTATTGACTTTAATACCGTTTAATTCAGTACTTACTAAGTGTTTTTTCTTTGAGTTAAATACTTCATAAAGGGATAGTGAATTGACATTTTCAGCATCACATCTGATATTTGGGAAAAATATGTCAGACCCCCTATATACCGCATGTGATCTGCTTTAGTGAATGGAGCCCACAGTGCTCAGAAATGTACACCCCTCCAAATTCCAGTGCACTCCCATCCACAGGACCAGTACCCTTCAATCCACACCATATGCCTATGCTAATGCCCTCACCTCAGGTAATAAACCTCTGAATCACAGGAGATGATTAAAACATTAAACAGCCTCTATAGCCACTCTGTTCCTTTGTTACAAATGAAGAGTTCTACTGTTAATATGTCACAGTGCCATTCATGTAAAAACACACAAATCCATCCACAGTTCTCTCTGTATATACAGTATATTTCAGTAACATTCAATAATAAATGTAACACTCACAAATGTAGCTAATAAACATGTTTTTAGTAATAATTTAGTCCAAAGTCACCATTAGACAGCATAGCCTATAATGACAAATACAGCTTTCCACATAGTTCCTTACAGCGTGGTGACATAATAGACACTCCCATCTAGCGCATCTTTATCATTTACCCTTGTAAGGGCATGTACTCCCCAAAAACTCTGTGAAGTATACATTTCCACATGTCATACTTGCCAGCAACTTTCAATGAAAGAAGCCAGGGCACTGGATAAACAGAACTTTCCTTACTTGTGTTGGACTCTTTAACAGAACTACACAGTTCTCTATCCACTTAGCTCTACCAACTTAAGTCACTTGCCTCGCCCTTGTGTAGTTGGTCACCATGAGGCAAAAAATCCTCCCTCATTCCAATTGAAAAAACACTGTGCTTCCATTTTACAACTAAAACTTGCTCTTCCTCTAGGACACACATTGGCCTTTACTCCCTTAATCCCTCATAGTATAGCCATAGCACAACCCCAGGCACCCTTCCAATGGTCCAATGGCTTCAGACCTCCTTAAGCTCCACCATAAAAAGTTCCTTTTCACCACATTACAGACAGTTAGAAGGGCTGTGCAGATGCACACGTGTGGAGGCAGATATTATAAGGGATATGGCAGAGGTAAGAAAGCACAATGAGCAAGTAACACAAGGCAGAAGCATACATGACTGAGATGCAGAATATAAATACCAAACCTAAACATGGAGAAAGTAAAGGGGTGAAACAATCCACACTAGAATGTCAAGCCAAAGGGCTGAGAAATAGAAGCTGAAAAACAGACTAGCTACACAGAATTCATCAGTAATGTCTATGAAGGAAGATACCCTTCTCACCCAAGGCTTTTCTGAAAATAGATGCAAGTGAAATCTAGGTGGGATACAGAGCTCAGACAAATTAGTAGAATAAGCAATCACCTGAAGGCTAAGCTCACAGTTTGAATCAGCAGATATACTTATAATGTCTTAAAGTTAACACGCAGGGCATTGATTGTCAAGGTCATTTCTAATATATTTAGTCATTGAAGGTTGATTCTAATATGCGCAAGCCATTGTAGTAATGAAGATTTTTTTTTTCTGCTAAAATTATTCAGTCCTCCCCTGAGCAAAAGCAGGTACATAGAGGATTCAGTTGGAAGTTTTAAATTGTGAAGTTGCACAGAGGGATGATATTGAAAAAGGCAGAGGTTAAAGGAGTTGTAAAAAAAAAAAAAGTTTTTGCTGAAATTACTGTTTACAGGGTATAGAGACATAATAGTTAACCGATTCCTATTAAAAACGATTAAAAATAGATAAAAATCAATCATATGATGTACCTCTAGTTTCTAGTTTCGTTTTTGCATGTTGTTTCCTGTCTCTCTGACTTACAGAGCATACAGAGCCATAGAGCAGTAATGGTTTGGAAAACGAAACTAGAAACTAGACACACAATAATCACACTTCCTTGAAGTTAGTGACCACAGAGAGAAAGTTCCAGCACTGTGGTGATCAGGAAACAGACAACCAGGAAGTGTGGAGATCAGAGAAGAATTACAGCAACTTGAGAGCAAAAAACGAACAATGAGGACATGCAAACAGCACTGCATTAAGGTAAAGGAAGCTATTAAGATAAAAAAAAAATGTATTCCTTTACAAACCCTTTAAAGGAGTTGTAAATAAAAAAAAAATGTTTGCTGAAATGACTATTTACAGGGTATAGAGACATAATAGTTAACCGATTCCTTTAAAAATAGATACAAATCAATCATATAATGTACCTGCAGTTTCTAGTTTCGTTTTTGCATGTTGTTTCCTGTCTCTGCTGTACAGAGCCACAGAGCCAATACAGGGCAGTGATGGTTTGGAAAACAAAACTAATTGGTGCTGAGGGGTTTTAGACACACAGTAAGCACACCTCCATGATTAGTGACCACAGAGAGAAAGCTCCCAGTACTGTGGTCATCAGGAAACAGACAACCAGGAAGTGTTGAGATCAGAGAAGAATTACAGCAACTTGAGAGCAAAAATGAACAACGAGGACATGAAAACAGCACTGCATTAAGGTAAAGGAAGCTATTAAGATAAAAAAAATCCTTTACAAACCCTTTAAGGGAGAGAGACTGAAGGTAAACAATGTCAGCATGAAATCAAAACAATGACAGTGATTTACTAAGGCAGAAATGTTCATATTGGTCCAGCAACCCTGTGCTCATTTTAACCACTACAATACTGTGCACTTTCACCCCCTTCCTGCCCAGGCCAATTTTTAGCTTTCAGCACTGTCTCCTTTGAATGACAATTGTGTCGTCATGCTACACTGTACCCAAATTACATTTTTTATCATTTTTTTCAGACAGATAGAGCTTTCTTTTGGTGATATTTAATCACCACTAGGGTTTTTTATTTTTTGCAAAAACCAAAAGGAAAAAAGAACGACAATTTGGAAAATAAAATGTTTGTTAGAAAATGTAAATAAGTATTTTTTTCCTTCACTGATGTGCGCTAATGAGGCTTCACTGATAGACACTGATAGGTTGCACTGATGAGGCAGCACTGCTGGGTACTGATGAGATGGCACTGAAGGGCACTGATGAGGAGACACTGATATGCAGCACTGGTAGGCACTGATAATGGGCACGGATTGGCCACACTAATTGGCGGCACTGATGGCCACAAAAAGGCAGCACTGATTGACATTACTGATGGGCACTGATTGGCATCACTGATAGGCGGCACTGATTGGCACTTACTGGCATCATTGATGGGCACTGACTGGCATCACTGATAATCAGTGCCCTGATTATCTGCACAGAGGAAATGCTGCTGATTAGCTCTCCTCTTTTCCCACTCTGTCAGTGTGAGGAGAGGAAAGCCGATAACTGGCATTTCCTTGCTTTTATGTGATCATCTGTGATTGGACGCAGCTGATTACATGGGTGGAGCAGCATCATTGGTTATATAGCAAAATTAGGGATTTGTCATGTCCCGTGCTGCATGGTCCCACAAGTGCAAGCGTGGCAGGAGTGGGACAACATCATTTGACGTCAACTCAGAACAAGAGAGCACCCCGTCGGCCATCATTTGTCTATAGAGCAGGGGTGGGAGGTGGTTAAACATCAGATTTGGAAAACCCCTTGGGCTATCATCCCATCTACTCCTTTAGTGAATATTGTAGCTTTAGACACATATTTTAAACTAAAGCTGAACTCCAGGCACAGAGAGGTAGGGATGTGTGATGTGTAAACAAACTTTACTTTTGCTCAGGTTTAATTCATGGCTAGATGACTGCACAATACTTTTTTAATGAAAAAAAGGGGATAGATTGGGACTTTAACCACTTAAGACCCGGACCAATATGCTGCCAAATGACCAAAGGGGTTTTTGCGATTCGGCACTGCGTCACTTTAACAGACAATTGCGCGGTCGTGCGACGTGGCTCCCAAACAAAATTTGCGTCCTTTTCTTCCCACAAATAGAGCTTTCTTTTGGTGGTATTTGATCGCCTCTGCGATTTTTATTTTTTGCGCTATATTCAAAAATAGAGCGAAATTTTTGAAAAAAAATCAAAATTTTTTAGTTTTTGTTATAAGAAAAATCAATAAACTAAATTTTAGTCAAACATTTAGGCCAAAATTTATTTAGCCACATGTCTTTAGTAAAAAAAAAATCGCAATAAAAATGTTTTTGCTACCTAGCGGGAACAGCGACACTAATACAGCGATCAGAAAAATGATCGCTTAGTGACGTTGGCAATAGGGAGTGAAAGGGTTAACTAGGGCAGTGATCAAGGGGTTAAAACTTTATTAGGGGGGGTACAGGGCTACCCTGAACCTACCACTAACTGACTTTTACACTGCCTGTCACACTGACACTAAATACAGTAATCATACATGTATGATTACTGCATTCAGTGACACTGTGACAGGGGAGAGGGGGGGCGATCGCGGGGGTTAAATGTGTTTATGTGAAGTGTTAGTGTAGTGTAGTGTTAGTGCAGACTTACTGTGTTGTGATCTCTCCTCAGCGGTGGTTGAAAAAAACGCTGAGGGAGAGATCACGTCGCTTCCTCCTTCCTGTGTTTACTGTGTTTTCTGGCTGAGAGCGATCCGTAGGGGGCGGACAAAAACGAATAGCCGCCCCCTCTTGTCGGATCGCTCCTGCAGCCGCGCGGAGTGCCGCATGTACGGGGGGGGGTCCGATCGGACCCCCGATCCCCCCCAAGGCACCAACGTATATATACGTTGATGTGCCTGTCGGTGCCATTCTGCCGACGTAAATGTACATGCGGCGGTCCTTAAGTGGTTAAATGAGACGTATGGATAGGTGTACGCTGCCATCCCTATTAAATGCAAAAATGGGTGAAGGGTGGCATTTTGAAGGAGGCGTGTATGTCGGGACCAAGGAAATACACATGGATATATAAAAACATATTTATTTACTAAACAGCAAAAAACATGACACGTGGCAATTTATATGAAAATCATATAGCACCATATATATGTAAAATATGAACGCAGCATGGCACAAATACAGTAAATGGAGTATGACCATCCCCCATGTGGAGAGGTCAATAAGGACACATAATGGAAAAATGGTCTTGTAGAGATAAAATTAGTATTGTGATGCATCTAATTATCTTGACGCGTTTTGTGAATCAACCACTTCATCAGGAGAGAATGCATTGAATTTCCAAAATAAATGTATATAAAAAAATTAATGACCAATATATTCCATTGTACGGATCAACCATATGGGAACTGATACCATACAGTAAAAGGAAATAGTTGGCCATGCCAATAAAAATACTGACACATTTCCTGGATAGTGATGAGCGGAATACGCCATATTCGATTTCGCGATATTTCGCGAATATTTCGAAGAATATTCGCGAATATTCGTTAATATCGAATATTCGTGATATTTAAAAAAAAATAAAAAATTGCGAATTTTCGCCAATGCGAATTTTCGCTAATGCGAAATTTCGCGATTTTTTTTTATTTTTTTTATATAAAATATCACGAATATTCGATATTTACGAATATTCGGTATATTTTATAAAAAAAAAAAAGCGAAATTTCACATATGCGGTCGCGAATATTCGTAAATATCGAATATTCGTGATATTTTATACAAAAAAAAAAAAAATTGCGAAATTTCGCTATTGCGAAATTTCGTCATTGCAAAATTCGCGAAATTTGAAAAATACGAATATTCGAAATAGCGAATATTCGCCGCGATATTCGAGATATTCGCGAATACTCGAATATGCAATATTCGTAGCGAATATTCGCAATGCGAATATTCGTGAGCAACACTATTCCTGGACTCAGAGCCATGTATTGCTGCCCCCCCCTGCTTCTCAACTGTAATGTGACATGTCATTTTGCTTAGGGCCGGAGGGAGGTCAGAATCTGCACTGGCTATAGCTATGTAAAAAATAAAAAAATAAGTGTCTATACTGTTTAAAATCCAAAAATATACAGTAAAACTGGTTTGCGTGCATAATTTGTTCCAGAAACATGCTTGTAATCTAAAGCACTTGTATATCAAAGCATTTTTTTTTACAGGGTATACAAGAGAAGAGAGGCACCTCTAAGTGTAGCAATAAGTTTCTAAATGTTACCTTCATTAAATGTAACCATATTGCTACACTTAGAATCTCCCCCCCCCTTTTTTTTTATACTCAGTTGTGACATGACGCTACTCTTATATCAAGACATTGCTTGTATATCAAAGAAAAATATATTAAAACATTTTGCTTGTCTTGCAAAACGCTCTCAAACCAAGTTACTCTCAAACCAAGATTTTACTGTAATGTCTCACTCTGCTCTGCTCTGCACATGCTCAGTTGCTCTTTATTTTTAGGCACTGCTGAGTTTGTAGAGGCCGACCTGCTGACAGTCTTAAAACATAGCTACTTTTGTTTGATCTGCAACTGCCATGATGCTGCACATGTGATCAGTTATAACACCAGCCATTAGATGATTCGACAGCTTGGTTGAGGACAGTTAGCAATCACAGCATTCCAGGAATGTAGCTGTTTTTTTAAACCATTAAACCAATGGGTTTAGTTCCACTTTATAGTATATTTATGTTCAGGGGCTCTGGACTTCAGCAAAATGGCAGCTTCCAGCAAAAAGAACCGAGAGCAATGCTGGAGGAAATTTACACCATACATTAATATTGGTAACATAATTCAATAATTGTGGAAAGTATGTTCCTTGCTAAATAACATTATGTTTTATCAAGTTATGTTTAAAATTCCACTTTAAAGTGTAACTAAAGGCAAACGCTATATAACCTCTTTGTTTTGCCCCCTGTGTTCCATTGAGGAGATTTGCATTCACTTCCTGCACTATAGTCAAAAAAGAAAGTGAGTGGAAATCCCTTCAACTTAAGGCACCAGGGTTACCAAAACAAGTGTATTGGAAGATTCCTCTCTATTACTGTTTTGGTGACAACCTAAAATGTGGGATTTTCTTTCACTTTTGCTGATAACAGTAAACAGGACGAGCAAAGAGGGTGAACCTCAACGACAAAGACAGCAACAAAAACCTAACCAGTGTTCTAATCCCTCTTCACTCTGTCCAAAATATAGAACAAAATATTTTTATTATGTGCCATAGAGCCCTGGACTGTGTAATTCATTCAGTCTGACACTGCTTACATGTATGTTTGTGTTTACTAATGCTAGTGCTTTAACAAATCTAGGCTAATTATGAAATGGCTATAAAAAATAGTAATAGAGGACAATTTCTTTTTCCCAGATCTTTGTTTTAAGGAAAACAATTGCCGCAAGATATTTAATTGTGTTATAGAAAAATAACACTAGACAATACTTTTAGAGAAGATTAATTCTGACATTTGTGCCCCAACCTCTGCTACAAGCAGAATTCTCACATCTGAAAGTCATTCTAAGAATACTGTGTGATTTAATTTTACTTTCACAGATCCTGCTCAGAGCCTTTCATATTATCTTTTTGCACTACCTAGAGCAATACCATGCACTTTCTAAATTAGGAGAGCTAACCTGGTTATCCACATCAGAATGATTCCTAACCAACAGTAACATACACATTGCACCCACATTATATTAATTGTTACATAACACCATACCATAGGTGTCCACACTGGATGTGCCGGGTGTGCCTGGCTACACCCTAATGCTTAGGAACGTGCGGCACACCCCAGGGCTTTTTTGCTGGCAGAGTGTGTGGAATCTCAGTTTTGGCACCTCTGCTAATGGACAAAGGCAGCGCTGCGAGTGGGAATATTTTTCATTTGTAACTCCAAGTGAGTGCAAGCCACTGGCTGCGGAGTAAGAATTTTCCAATGCTAACTTTATAGTTCTGGCTACAGCATCCCTGACAGCTGATTCTCACTCTGCCGCCTGCTGTCAGGGATGTTATTAGACATGTGCATTAGTTTTCGTTAGAATGCATTTTCGTCCAAAAATCATGTTTTTTCATTATCGTTTTAACAAACGATAACGAAAGCGCAAGAAACGAAAACCGAAAGATCCGACATAAAAAATGCTTTATTTTCGTTTTCGTTGCGGTAAAAATTCGATATAGAGAGATTCGACATTATAGGGAAAAGATTCGACATTATAGAGAAAAGATTCGACACTATAGAAATAATAGATTCGACATTACAGAGATTAGATTATGATTTATGAGAAAATAGATTTGACATTATTACTAGTCATACAACATTAGAATTCTTGTAGGCGGAATATTCGAACGGAAATGTACGATTCGACGTAAAGATTCGACGTTCCATCGAATATTCTTTTGACCATTCGACAGAAACCAATTATTATTGGATTTTCGGACAAAATCTATTCCCCAACAAAAAACGAAATAAATCAAAACGATTTTCGGGAGTAACTAAATACATTTATTTTCCAAACGAAAACGAAAAAACAAAACAAAATATTCCAGTCTGCACATGTCTAGATGTTATAGCCTGAACTATAGAGGCAGCATCAGGGCCGGATTAACCCCAATGTTGTTATCTTCTAAACAAGTCATGCCCCCTGCCACTGCAGGGCTGTCACAGCCCTGTGTCCAACGCTGAGAAAATGATTGGTTGCCAGGATGGCAGAGGAGGAGGATGTAACTTTCTTCTCCCTGCTCCACCTCTGAGTGACCCACCTCCCAGCTTCCATCCTGCTATCAATGGAATCAACTGAGATGTGGGGGATCTGCCGGACTTGTGACTCAGGAGATGTCACTGGTAAGGGGGGAGTGGGGGCACAGACTCTGACAGTGGCAATATCTGTGCAGAACTGCAGCAGACAGGGAGAGAGTGCATTCATTCTCAGTTACCTTGTGTGTGGGGCAAAGGGGAACAGCTGAGAAATAAGAGCCCAGCCTACTATGCTGGGATTTGTAGTTCCATGGAGGGGAGGACAATGCTTACACATACTGGGGAGGGGGTATGGGCATATAAAGTAAAAGCCTACTATGGCTGACCTGACCCCCTTCTAGAAATGACTGACTGGCGCACTGGTTTAACGGGGAACTCTGCAGACTCTGGTGTAAAGGGGACCCTTGATGTAAGTGTGATCTCTGTGGTAACCAGGGACCCCCTCACACCAGATTCCCCCCTTACATCACAGTCCGCAGAGATCCCCTTTGTGTCAGAGTCCTCCCTTACAGTGTACATAAAGGGCGACTCTGATGTAGGGGGTCTCTGATCACCTGAGTCCCCCTTACATCAGATGCAAAATGAAGGAAAAATGTTCTGGACAGCCGCACTCCAAAAATTAATTGCTTTTGTTGTGAATTCTAAAAACACACAAAAAGCATGCAACAGCAGATGGGGTAAAACTGACGCGTTTCACACCAAACTTTAGTGCTTATTCATAGCTTATTTGTAAGCTATGTATAAGCACTAAAGTTTGATGTGAAATGCATCAGATTACCCCGTCTGCTGTGGCATGCTTTTTAATTAATTTTTGGAGTGCAGCTGTCTAGAAAGTTTTTCCTTCATTTTGCATCATTCCATGCATTGCCAACACCCGTGGCTTTGGATCAGGTGAGGAGACTTTTTGATTTGGTATTCTAGAGTGGTGATTTCTCTCTTCCCCCTTACATCAGAGTTCCCAGCATCCCCCCTTACATCAGCGTTTCCCCTTACAGTGTATATAAAGGGGGACTCTGATGTACAGTAAGTGGGAACTCTGGGAACCCTGATATAAGAGGGAATGCTGGGAACTGTGATGTAAGGGTGGACTCTGGCGATCAAAGACCCCCTTATAGTAAAGTTCCCCTTTATACCAAAGTCCACAGAATTCTTTGAATCAGATTTCCTAGTGATGAAAGGGAACTTTGGGGACTCTGAAGTAAGGGGGGCTCTCTGAAAACCCTAATATTAGGGGGAAACTGTGATATAAGATGTAACGCTATTCACTCTGGTAGAAGGGGTAATGCTGTGGACTCTAAAGGAAAAGGAGGAGATGTGAGGGGGGCACTGTCGACACTGTGGAATATGTAGGGGCTCATTCACAAATGCTTTGATTTCTAAAGAGCAATCTACAAACAGATCACCCTACAGAGAGCATTTGAGAAGCGGTGAGGAGGCGTTGTATCGCATCCACACAACCTGCTTTAACTCCTTGAACTCCACACTGCACACAGTTGCAGGGTGCTTGCAGAGAGCTACTATTCACTTGAATGGGTCAGTGGGTGCTACACCTGCTGAAAGCAACAAGGTATAATTGCAGCTGTGTGTGAACATTCCCAATTGATTCTGCTACAGCTAAAAGGTGGTAGCGGTTGAAGGGTGGTAAAAGCCCAGCTCAACCGTAGCGTTTTACTGCCGCTCAACCACTAGTGTGAACAATTACATTTTAAAATTTTAAAATTAAGTGTTAAAAAATGTTTTTATACATTGCAGTGCCTACTACAATAATTTTCAGCTTCTATGAGATATACAGATATAGCACATACATCCCTCATTAAAGCGGACAAAAGGGGAACCTCCACTTTTCTGCCTCCTCCCCCCTCCTCTACTACTACATTTGGCATTTCGTAGGGGAGGAGGGTTCAGCCCCCTCATCTTTCCCCCATAGTTACAAAGTACAGCACATCGCCCATGCACTGTAGGGAACCAGCTGTGAATCGGCAAGGCTTCACTGTCAGTTTATCATAACCGAGATGGTGACGGCAGCACCCGAGAGCCAATTGAAATATCGGCTCGGGTGTAGACATTTTGCTGGGTTTGTGAACAGATAAGTACCCTAATAATAAGAGTCAGCAGCTACAATATTTGTAGCTGCTGACTTTCTTTCTGAAGGAGCCTGGAGCCCTGCTTTAAGTCCAAGCTGGACCAATGTTACTGTTGGAAATTCCTATATCTAAACTTTCACTTTCAACACCAATAAAAGAAAAAGAAAAATTATACAAAAATGATATGGGAACGGTGCATCATGTAAGTGCCAGTCAGGCTATCACTGATCACTGATTACACTCAGATTGGTATTATGTAGTGGACATGTATCTTGCTTTTATGTTTTACTGCACAATTTCATCTATCAACAGTATACATTTCTGCAGTTTCATATATTGTAAAATAGCTAACCTAATATAGGATGTGGCATGCCTTGCTCTGGTTAGCATTCTATGAGATTAATTATAAGCACATACAGTTCTATTTGCTAAGAGCCTAGGAGCCATTGAATGATATATAGGTCAATAGCAGGTGTCATGCCATCAGCCTGTACAAATAAAATAATATTTCTAGGGGCTATACATGCAATATCCAATTTAAAATGAAAACACTAAAACAACATGACATTGCCTTAGACCGAGTTGTCTGTCCAACTCATTTTCTACTGATGGTCAAATACTTATGTGAGAAGATAACATAATACAACCATACATGAAATTGGTAATAAAAACCACCTTAGTGTGCTAGCTTTTAAACGATTCTTCAATTTATTTATCCTAATGAAAAAAAAAAAAAAATCCATAGCTTCTTTAGACTTAGAGCAATTTAGAGCATTGTATTTTTTTAGGTTGTGTGTACATTTTCTGTAGATATAACACAATGTCAGGCAATATATTTAGAGATACCCATAGCATTAAATGTATAGAGTTAAGTTATTGATGTACTTTGCTAAAGTAAACACAGGATGCGCCATGTGTGTGTATCTTTGTGCACATTGATCGATGCCACAGGTCTCTTCTACTACTCATCTACCATTAGATAGCCTTCCTTTAGAAAACCATTGAAGTGCTGAGCGAAGCTGGAAAGGAAATAGTAACAAGTGCATTTTAACCTCCTATGCTATGTTTCTGAGCAGCTAGTGTCAAATTTATGTTTAATACTACTGTATTTAGTATTCTTGTTGCACAACCATATAAAATTTACCATCCAAAAACAAACCTGTACCCCTAAAGCTACCGCATCCCCCTTGCCAGTTTATGTGACATAAATGTATATCTTTTTTTAAATAAAGAAAAAAAATACCTCCCCAGATTAGTCTTCAGGTCCCAACAATGATATTGGATGATCTGGATTATATTTGCATTTACTGTACAAGTTTCAAATGTTGAAAATTAACATGTCATTTGGATTTTTTGTAATTGGAAGCATGTGAAATAGTCATCATCACCAACCCAAATCAAAAGCATAAAAAAAATATAACAATTTATTTATAGCGCTATATACCGTATTTTTCAGACCATAAGATGCAATTTTTTCCCCAAAAAAATATGGGGGAAATGTCTCTGCATCTTATGGTCCAAATACTGAATGGTCAACCCCTGTCTCCACCATTTAACATACTGGGCCAGTGGTCAGAGAGCATGTCTGCAGAGGGCAGGCAGCTGGCGCTATCAGCTTGAGCTCACGGGGTATCAGACTGGTCCATCGTTTTCCCAGCAGCACTCCTGCATGTATCACACAGCTTACAATCTAAAAGGGAGGGTCAAAAGATACAAATGGTAATAACTGTGGGGGGTAGGCTGATGGAGAAAATAAATATGCAGTTGTTAGTTGGATGCAGTATAGACCTCTCTAAAGAGATGTGTTTTCAGGGATCCTCTAGGGAGGATGGCAGTGAGCTATTGTAGACAAATGTGGCTTGGTTGGGGCAGGACAGGGGTGAGATTTTGTCATAGAGGTGGTTAGTAGAAGAGTAGAGAAGAGAAGGGTTAAGGTGACAAAGGTTTCTACAGGTAACTGTTAGGCGGTTGTAGGGAGAGGAGGTGGAAGACAGAGAGAGAGTGAAATAAGGTGGTGATCAGAGAGTGGGAAAGGATCGTTGGAGAAGTTGCACACGGTCCATAGATAGGAGAACACAAAGTTAAGGGTGTTGCCCTCAGAGTGAGTAAGAGTATGTATCCATTGGTTCAGGTCAATAGAGGAGGTTAGACTGAGAAGTTTAGAAGAAGCAGTAGTATTAGCATTAACAGAGATGTTGAGGTCACCAAGAATGGTTGTCATATTGTAGATTTCAGAAGAGATAAAGTAGGGTAGCCAGGCAGAGACGTCATAAAAAAAGGTTGTTACTAGTCCAGGGTGAAGGTAGATGACAGCAATTCTTAGAGAAATGGGAGAAAATAGAAAAATACAATGTGCCTTTAAAAGAGGAGAGAGCCAGAGAGGGAGGTGTGTGAAGTACCTTATAGGTGCTGCGTGGGACTAGAAGGATTCCCACTCCACCTCCCTTCTGTCCACTGGGTCTGGGGGATTGAGTCCAGAGAAGGCCACCATGGTAGAGGGAAGCAAGAAAAGCAGTGTCTGATTCATAAAGCCAAGTTCCAGTAATGGCAAGTAGATTCAAAGAATTTGAGATAAAGGAGTCGTGGAGGGCGGGGAGTTTGTTACAGATAAAGCATACATTTTAGCGGGCACAGGCAAAGGAGAGGTTGGTTTTGGAAAGGAAGGGAATGGAAACTAAGTTCTTTTTAGCCAGAGGGTGTATGGTGATAAGAAAACATTGTACTAGTGATATTATTTTATTCTGAAGAGTTTCATTAATATAGTATTTTGGGGTAAATAAAAGGAGGTATGCTAATTACGTAAACATGGTGTTGAGAAAAATTTGAGGAAAATGCATTTTATCAGTGTGCAGTCAGACATCGAGAGAGCAGGACGCTCTTAAACGAGTCACTCTCTCAGGGATAGCAGGGTCCTCCCCACTGTGCGGTTCCAGGCCTCACAGACAGGCAGGCAGGATTTCCACCTCCCTGTCATCTGTCCACCTGCCACTGGCCACTCGGCAGGCTATCGGACAAGCTCCTCTCCTCCTCTCCCAGGACTTGCACGGCTTTCCCCCGGTTCACCTGATCCCCCCTGCCTCCCTCATTCAGGTAAGCCAGTCCTTGGGAGCTGAAGGCGGCCGTCCTTCTCAGGACAAGCCGCAGTAGCTTCCCCCAATCCCCACAGCTCTTCCCCTCTCCTCACCCCCATACCGCTACCCCCACTCGGGCGTCCGTCCCGCCAGCCATCCCCACAAGCCGCCGCTACCCTCGGGCGCGGTGTTTTTTTTCCCTTCGTGCCGGTCGGTGGGGATTCGCGGCAGCCGCGAATCAGGAAAGGCCGCGGCTTCATCCACGGCCTAGCGGCGCGCCGCTCCCCACCCCCCAACAATCGGCACCATTGCACAAATCAGGCCAGAAAGCCCCCCCCTACCCCAGTAGAGCCCCCTTGCCCTCCGATCATCCTTCTTAGCCCCCCAGGCGCCACTTAGCCTGGTACCCCCCAGCCTGGATCCTGCTGCCAGGTCGGCGGCCATCTTGCTCCACCCAGCCCTATCTCCCCTCTCTCAAATTCATATAAAACTTGATCCAGGGCTTAACCCGATCGCCTCTTTAGGGGTCAGGAAGGAATTTTTTTTCCCTACCACAGCATTTTGGCGCAGCGTGGTCAGGTTTTTTTTGCCTTCCTCTGGACCAAGCTAGGATCAGAGGATTCAGTTATCCTTGTGAATCCACCCCCCCCACCCCACCCCTTGGTTCCGCGGCGGCCATGGTTAATCGGCAATACTCGGTGGAGAACATTTGGGATCTGGATCGATTTGCCGCAATTCTGCCGGCCGCCACCAAAAAAGCCCTAAGAAATCTGCGACTTTGGAGGATCGATCGACGATCGACTACCAAAAATCGCAGCCATTCACCCCAGCCTAAGCACATATCATGTGCTTTGATCAACACTAGATCGGCAGTAAAACACCGATTAGAAATCCATGATTTCTTATTGCGACATGATTTAGACTGCCTCTTTATTACAGAGAGCTGGCTCACAGCCGACTGTAACACCATTCTAGGAGAATTGGTGCCAGAAAACTACCGTATTATAACGGAAAACAGAATAGGGCAAAGAGGAGGAGGACTGGCGGTGATCCATAAGACGCGTCTTGCGATCACAAAACCAAGCCTTCAAAACCCTCTTCCATTCATGGAAACCCTTACTCTTCAACTGCAAGTAAACTGCCAGGAGACCGTCCGGATTCTACTCTGCTATAGGCCACCCGGCCCAAAATCGCGGCTGCTCCCATCTTTGACGGACTTTGTCTCCACTTATACCCTGAACAGCAAACACCTTTTGCTGCTCGGGGACTTCAACCTTTGGGCCAACTCCCCGCAAGACCCCATTGCCGCCGCCTGCATCGACCACCTGGAAGGATTGGGGCTTCAGCAACTAGTATGTGGGCCCACACATGCTTCAGGTCACACGCTCGATCTTATTTTCAGACAAGATCTGGAAATAAAAATCTTGGAAAATGAACCATTGCCATGGACAGATCACCATGCAATTAAATTCATTATTTCCGAATTCCCCCCCTTAACAAAAACATCAAATCCAGTGACAACACACTGGACCAGATGTCAGAAGAAGCTCCATCTCGGAACTCTTCAAAGCCACGTTAGGGAAAAAAATAAACACAATTCAGCCGCACCAAACGGCGGA
The DNA here is from genome assembly GCA_029574335.1 of Rana kukunoris. Classification (NCBI taxonomy): domain Eukaryota; kingdom Metazoa; phylum Chordata; class Amphibia; order Anura; family Ranidae; genus Rana; species Rana kukunoris. Next base: position 327,226,641 of record CM056052.1, on the reverse strand, counting down.
AGAAACACTGAAGGCCATAAACACAGCACTATTGCAGTCAGCTGACTTGATAGCGCCGAAACGAAAGACCCAGATCAGAAAAAATAACTCCAGCTGGTTCAACAACCAGCTGGCGTTACTGAAGCAAGAGCGCAGAAGGGCAGAAGCAGCCTGGAAAAGAAGCTCTTCAGATGAGAACCTCTCGATCTACAAGGCAATAACCAGAAAATACTACAAGCAAATCTTCGAAGCCAAGAAAAACTATTTTTCTGAGGCTATCAACGGTGCCCTAAACAGCCCCCGCAAACTCTTCAAGCTGGTCACTCAGACCATGAATCCAGGATGTCTTGAATCCCCCAACTTGGATACACAAGAATTTTGCTATGAGTTATCGGATTGCATCATTAACAAAATAGAGGCAATCCGGCAAAGCATTCAGCAAAACAATTTCTCTCCTAGCCCCCCCCGTAGTTATTTACACAGCACCGGCAGTAATTCACCACAGTTAGGTGAGTTCACGCTGGAACCCATCTCCATTCAGACCACAAAAAATATCATCGGCACTCTGCGCAACAGCACTGCGCCAAATGATATTATCCCCACCAAACTGCTGAAAGAATGCGCTGACATCCTGGCACCTCCTGTCACGCAGCTTATCAATCAACCGGACACGGGACGGAAACAGCATTGCTTAAGATATGGGACGACGTTCGAGGCCGCAGACGAAGGAGAATCTTCTCTTCTGGTTCTGCTGGACCTAAGCGCAGCCTTTGATACAGTAGATCACAAGCTGTTATTGACTCGGCTGGCCAAAATAGCGAAAGTCGCAGAAAGCGATCTATCCTGGTTCTCCTCTTTCTTGGAAAACCGATCGCAAATAGTGAAGCTAGGACCCTTCACTTCTGAAAAACGCACATTATCGTGCGGGGTCCCTCAAGGATCTCCCCTGTCGCTGATGTTATTCAACATCTATGTGCGTCCTCTTTTCGAAATCATCAGCAGCCAAAAACTGCTATATCACTCATATGCAGATGACACGCAACTGTACTTCCGCATTTGCAATAAAAAGGATCACCACCTCAATCTAGAGACTTGTCTCTCTTTGATAGAGGACTGGATGACAAAGAGTTATCTCAAACTCAACGGAGCGAAAACAGAACTTCTTCTGTTTCACGCCAAGCGTAGGAATCAATCGGCAACAACCTGGATCCCCCCGCCCATTCTGGGCAAAATCATCACCCCTAGCGCCAAAGTCAAAAGTCTTGGGGTCATCTTTGACTCCGACATGACAATGAACGCACAAATAGGGTCAGTAGTCAGCGGATCTCACCATCTGCTGCGCCTACTACGCAGACTCACTCCTTTTATTCCCAAGAAAGACATAGCGGTCGTGGTGGGAGCGATTGTAAACTCGACTGGACTATGCAAATGCCCTTTACCTCGGACTCCCCAAGTACCAAATCGCTCGTCTTCAAGTCGTTCAAAATACGGCCGCCAGACTTGTGACTGGGAAAAAACCCTGGGAATCAATCTCACCTTCACTGAGATCCCTTCACTGGCTACCAGTTAAAGACAGAATCACCTTTAAAGCACTCTGTCTAACGCAGGGGTGGCAAACTCAAATTCATTGGGGGCCGCATCAGCAGTTTGGTTGCCCTCAAAGGGCCGGTTGTATCTGCACTCCACCATAGCGTTCAGTCTGAGCAGTCTCCAAGTTTTCTTGCGCTGCATATGGACGCAGCGCAGGGTTCAGGAGTGCGAAGCACATTATTTCTAATATTACATTGTAATATAAAATTAAATCATTCAACTCACCATAATGCAGAATCGGTGGAAGCCCGGAGTCTCTCCTTGCATCAGGCGTCCCCACCAGCCAAGTCCCCCCTTTACATCAGGCGTCCCCACCAGCCAAGTCCCCCCTTACATCAGTCCCCACCAGCCAAGTCCCCCTTTACATCAGCCAGTCCCCCCTTTACATCAGCCGAGTCCCCCTTTACATCAGCCGAGTCCCCCCTTTACATCAGCCGAGTCCCCCCTTTACATCAGCCGAGTCCCCCCTTTACATCAGCCGAGTCCCCCCTTTACACCAGGCGTCCCCACCAGCCGAGTCCCCCCCTTACACCAGGCGTCTCCACCAGCCGAGTCCCCCCCCTTACACCAGGCGTCCCCACCAGCCGAGTCCCCCCCTTACACCAGGCGTCCCCACCAGCCAAGACCCCCCTTACACCAGGCGTCCCCCTTTACATCAGGAGTCCCCCCTTTACATCAGCCGCATCCCCCCTTTACAACAGCCACGTCCCCCCTTACATTAGGAGTCCCCCACCAGCCAAGTCCCCCCCTTACATTAGGAGTCCCCCACCAGCCGAGTCCCCCCCTTACATTAGGAGTCCTCCACCACCAGAGACTCTCCGGTCTTCAAGAAAATGGCGGCCGGCGGAGACATTGTCTCTGCCCAGCCACGGACCTCTAACGGCAGCGACGGCGGTCTTCAAGAAAATGGCAGCCGGTGGAGACATTGTCTCTGCCCCGGCCGCGGACCTCTAGCGGTGGCGACGGCGGCGGTCTTCAAGAAAATGGCGGCCAGCGGAGACATTGTCTCTGCCCTGCCGCGGACATCTACTGGTGGATGCTAGGAATGTAAAAACATCGGAGAGAGATCCCCCTGCTGACGGGGGCCGCTGCGCGGGCCACATCACAAGGCCTGGCGGGCCGGATTCGGCCCGCGGGCCTTGTGTTTGCCACCCCTGGTCTAACGCATAGATGTATCTATAGGAATGCTCCCCATTATCTTTGCGAAAAAATAAAAGTTCACAATCCCAATCGTATTCTACGATCCACCAATCAAAATCGGCTTCAGATACCGAAAGCCAGATACAAGTCCAAAGGAGACAGGAGATTCGCTGTCCAAGGTCCCAGACTATGGAACGCCTTACCAGCCAGCATTCGGCTGGAGGAGAACCACTTAGTCTTCAGGAGAAAGATTAAGACTCATCTCTTTTGATCTCAAAGGAGACAGGAACAACAAGCGCCCAGAGGCGATTTACTTTGCCTGTGCTGCGCTATATAAGTTTTCATTCATTCATTCATTATTTTTTCTATTTATTTCCAATAACATCCTAGGGGAAAAAATATGCATATCCAAATCTGGTACCAAATTAAAGCCCTATCTGTCCCAAAAATGATGTACAATACATTAGGGACTAAAAATCCTACAATGTATCAAACTAAGACATCACTGAAATTAAAAACAGAACAAGGCCTGAGGATTTAGGTTTTTTATTTCAAATTATTTTAATTTACATTTTTGACAATTACAAAAAAATGCATGTACAACGATTAAGCAGCAATTGGACATAAAAAACAGTTAGAGAAAACTGTTTTTACCAAGGCATCTGAGGTGAAGACCATATTCTCAATATTTTATATTTGCTAGATAGCCAGTAGTTTAATATCATATTTAGATATCCGAGTGTCATTTCTCTGTTTAAAATGTCTCAGCTTTGGAGATTGTTTGCTCTCTGGGCCATTATATATCAGACACTAATAGGAAATTAAAACTAAAGTTTAACCACTTTAGCCCCGGACCATATTGCTGTCCAAAGACCAGAGCACTTTTTGTGATTCGGCACTATGTCGCTTTGACAATTGTGCGGTCGTGCGACGTGGCTCCCAAACAAAATTGGCGTCCTTTTGTTCCCACAAATAGAGCTTTCTTTTGGTCGTATTTGATCATCTCTGCGGTTTTTATTTTTTGCGCTATAAACAAAAATAGAGCGTCTATTTTGAAAAAAAAGCAATATTTTTTACATTTTGCTATAATAAATATCCCCAGAAAAGATATAAAAAAACATTTTTTTTCCTCAGTTTAGGCCGATACGTATTCTTCTACATATTTTTCGTTAAAAAAAAATCACAATTAGCATTTATTGATTGGTTAACGCAAAATTTATAGCGTTTACAAAAAAGGGGGTAGTTTTATGGCATTTTTCTTAATATTTTTTTTTTACTAGTAATGGCGGCGATCAGCGTTTTTTTTCGGTACTGCGATATTATGGCGGACACATCGGACACTTTTGACACATTTTTGGGACCATTGGCATTTTTTTAGCGATCAATGCTATAAAAATGCATTGTATTACTATAAAAATGCCATTGGCAGTGAAGGGGTTAACACTAGGGGGCAGGGAAGGGGTTAAGTGTGTTCCTATTTGTGTTCTAACTGTATGGTGGGTTGGACTCACTTGGGGAAATCACTGATCTTCTGTTCATACATTGTATGAACAGAAAATCAGCGTTTCCCCCGCTGACAGGAAGGAGAGCTTTGTGTTTACACACATAGCTCCCGTTCCCCGCTGTGTAACGAGCAATCGCGGGTACCCGGCGGCGATCGTACCCGCCGGGCACGCGCGTGAGACTAGGGGGCGCGCGCCGGCCGGCGGCGCGCGCGCGCGCGCCCCCTAGTGGCCGAAAAAGAGAGGACGTAGAGCTATGTGCTCTCACGAATCAGTGCCACTGTCCTGCAGTAATATGACGGTGGGCGGTCGGCAAGCAGTTAAAGAACACTCTGAAGATAGATGAAGCATACATTGGTAACCATAACAATAAGGATTCAACCTAAACCTAGGTGGTCTTTTTAAATGCCCTCCAAAGATCCCATGGGGATTTAAGTTTTTATTAAACAAATATTTTTTTTTAAATAAGGCAAATACAAAAAGGCCCTGAGGGCCATAACAATCATTTCAGCAGAACAAGTTTTTTTGAAGGTACATTTTATTGTTGAGAGTAAGGAATATTCTATAAAATCTGCATATTTAAGGTGTAGGAAGACACAGTAGTTATGTACAGCAAACATGTACCTCAGTATTTAAGATAATTTCCCAAAATAATGAACATTGTGCAGCAACAAGCCGAAGTCCAGATGCTAAAAGGGACACAATAACTTTAGAGTGAAGTAGCTTATGAAGGGGAAATTAGTGGCCAACGTCAGCCAAACAAAAATGTGGAGGGCTAACAAGCCGGCAAAAAAAAAAAAAAAAACACTAAGAGAGCCTCTGCCAGAAGGGAGCTGAAATCAAGGAAAGAGGGTGCCGGAAATAGGACCAAGAAAAAGTGGAAAGAAAAGTAGGGCTACTGAGGGTGGAGGTGGAGGAAAGGGAGAGAAAAAGGTAAAAACAAAGAGCTATAAAATGAAGTGGAGCAAAATTAAATTAAATTAAATTAAATTAAGCAGGTTCTTAAAGGGTAGTGTCAGAGAAACCTATGATAAAGAAACATGTTATACATCTATTTAAACACTAGATGGCAGCAAAGCTGGCAGTGAGAAGCTTTCAGAGAAACACGCAGCTGCATAGTGCATGCACCACATGACTTCCTGGCTGCCTATAAATGCTGAGCAAATGCTCAGAGGAATTGCTGGTTCGTCTTCAGCTTTACCTGTGACTTGTTCCTGTGTTTAAATACCTGCTGTGACCCGGATTGCCTCTGACTCTGCTGATCTTCTCCTGGACCTGACCTTTGGCTTGTACTACGGACTCCACTTGTCTCCTGTATTTGACCCTCAGCCTGTGACCCGGACTTTGCCTCTTGTCTCCTTGCCTTGACCTTTTGCCTGTGACCTGGAATTGCCTTGTGTGTTCTCAATACAGTATCTCCATTGTGTTTAAACTTCATTGTCTGCCTGTGTTTGAACCCGGGCCTGGTTCTGGACTCTCTGACCAAGTTCTTCCAGCAAACCATGCACCTGCCTGTTTGACTCAGCTGCTCAACTGCTTCAAGTCTACTTGCACCTGCTGGGTAGCATGTGCCTCTTTGTGCCATTCCTCCCCTGTCTCACCTCCAAGGGTTGAAGTGCGCTTAGTCGCGGCCTCGGTAAGTACTAGTCTACCCATCATAGGTAGGGAGAGGTTGGGGGGGGGGGGAAGCAGGGGGGTGGTTAAAAGCTGATAGAAATAAATCTCCCTACATAAGTTTTACATGTATATGTGCTGTATTTGCCTTTCTGCACTCTTTGAAAGGTGCAGCTTGTATAAGAAATCTTTGTTCCTGTTTTAACAGTGGGTGTGGAATCTAGGTTTACATGGTGTGAGAGCTTATTAGAGTAAAGGCACACACCCCACTCCACATAAAATTCTGCGTGCAGCTCCCCCCTCAGCCCCCCCTTAAAGCCGCGTACACACGATGAGACATGTCCGCTCAAACATGTCCGACGGATCGTTTGCAGCGGACATGTCTCATCGGATTTTGGTCCGATTGCGTGTACACACCATCGGACGAAAACCCCCTCGGGCTGAGGACGCGGTGACGTGACGGTGACGTTGATGCCGCCACGTCACCAATCCAGGAAGTAAAATACTTCCACGCATGCGGGGACAGTTCTGTCTGCTGGTTAGTGTACTAACCAGCTGACATATCCGACGGACATGTCTCCGGCGGACAAATTTCAAAGCACCCTAGCCCGTACACACGATCGGAGATGTCTGCTGAAATGGTCCGTCAGACCAGTTTCAGTAGATAAATTTGATCATGTGTACGTGGCCTAATACTTACCTAAGCCTGTTCTCCATCCATCTTTGTGCACGAGAGCCGAGGGTCTCCTGTGTCTCTCAATTCTTATTGGCTGAGATACAGAAGCAGGAGCCATTGGCTCTTCCTGCTGTCAATCACAGTCAGTGAGGCGGAAGCAGGGGATGGGGTTAAGACACACTCTCTGTGTCTTATGAACACAGGGAGGTGACTCAGAAACAAGCACACATGAGTGCTCCCAGAGCAAGTGGCTTGCCATGAGGGCACTTGGCAAGGTGGAGGGTACCTGACCTCTGGCAGGGGGTCTGAGAAGAGGAGGATTGGGGCTGCTCTGTTCAAAACCATTGCACAGAGCAGGTAAGTATAATATGTTTATTTTTATTTATTTTTTATAATTTTTCCCTTTACAAATGCTTTAAGGCAGTGGTCATCAACCCTGTCCTCAGGGCCCACTAACAGGCCAGTTTTGCAAAATAACTGAAATACATCACAGATGATGTAATTTGCTTCTCAGTGATTGAAGTATTCTAGTCTGCATTTCCCCAAGGTAATACATAAAACCTGGCCTGTTAGTGGGCCCTGAGGACAGGGTTGATGACCACTGCTTTAAGGCATACCTCAAGCATGTTACTTAACTACTTTCCGACCAGCCACCGCAGTTATACAGCGGCAGGTCGTCTCCCCTGCGCGAGGTCACGTAGATCTACGTCACCTCATGAAGCGACGCACATTCCCGGCGGGTGCGATCACCGACGGGCACCTGCGATCACTCGTTATTTAGCGAGAACCGGGAGCTGTGTGTGTAAACACACAGCTCCTGGTCCTGTCAGGGGGGGAAATTACCTATCATCTGTTCATACAATGTATGAACAGCGATTTGTCATTTCCCCATGTCAGTCCCACCCCCCCTTCAGTTAGAACACACCCGGGGAACATGATTAACCCCTTTCCTCGCCTCCTTTACCGCCAGTGGCATTTTTATAGTAATCAATGCATTTTTATAGCACTGATCACTATAAAAATGCCAATGGTCCCAAAAATGTGTCAAAAGTGTCCAAATTGTCCGCCATAATGTTGCAGTACCAATAAAAAACGCTGATCGCCGCCATTACTAGTAAAAAAAAAATATTAATAAAAAATATTAATAAAAATGCCATAAGACCAACCCTTATTTTGTAAATGCTATAAGAAGAATACGTATTGGCCTAAACTGAGGAAAAAAAATGTTATATATTTTTGGGGGATATTTTTGTTTATAGCGCAAAAACTAAAAACCGCAGATGTGATCAAATACCACCAAAAGAAAGCTCTATTTGTGGGGAAAAAAGGACGCCAATTTTGTTTGAGAGCCATGTCGCACGACCGAGCAATTGTCAGTTAAAGCGACGCAGTGCCGAATCGCAAAAAGTGTCCCCGTCATTGACCAGCAATATGGTCTGGGGCTGAAGTGGTTAAAGAATGTTGTATTTTAAATGTTACCCTGTTAACCTTCTCCCTGCTGAACAGTAATAAAAATAATGGTTAGCATTGTTACATGTTCCCGTGACTGTACCCAGCTACTCATGCACTTCTTTCCCCTAAAAAACGAACTTTGAAAAAGGCATGACGAAAATATGTTCGGTTCCTATAGACTCTCATGGTTGGTTTGGTTTGCTTATCACTTATGGTAATCACAAAGCATTTCAAACACGAGTCTTGACCAATCGAAAAGAAAAACTGGATAAGAAAAATGACTTTAAGTGATACTAAACTCGCACTGTTTATTTTCCATTGTCCCTTCCATTTCTGTATGTGTACCATTTTCCAAATTGATATACAGCTGTCACATGACCCAGCATGTTCCCAGCATGTTCCCAGCCTGTCTTCAGGGACACATTAGCAGGGAGCTTCTAATCCTCTGCTGCTGGTTACATGTTCAAAATAAAAAACAGCCTTTGGAATACAGAATAAAAATAAATAAAGAATATCAATAAACAGTTTTAAATTGTCATAAAAATATATATTTGAAATCAAATCTGTATTATGTTTGGCAATAACATGGAGTGGTGGAGTTCAGCCAGTCACAGGCTGTGTCATGTACCTGTCATGTAGCTTATGTCTTAGAATAAGAGGGAGGTGAAAAATCCATTAATCTACATGTAATATCTTGCCCCTATTGTGTTTAGCTGGTTAGTGGGCATGGAGAAGGAGGGAGGGAATGGGATGCATTTTACCACTGTGTATACACCCACACGTGTGATCTATAGTCACATGCGCTGCTCAGATGTGATAGGGAGGAAATGCTGAGTATAGAAAACTGAGTTGCCACAACAGATGCAAAATCCCTAGCTGAATTGGGGACAAAAAACAGAATGTGGAGATAGAGAGCAACACTTCAGTAACAGGAATGTTTTCAACTTTGGATAAATGAAGGGCAAAACCATTTCACAATGTATCCTACAAATTCTTAAAGTAGTATTAAACCAAAAAAGCAAACATTTATTATATTGCAGCCTACCAATTCTTAGATGTGATGGCTGCATTAATTTATTTCTTTTATTTTCATCTGGTGAGCCAATCGGTAAGTCTGCTGTTTTTCAAAATAACACGCTTTTTAGCAGAATGAATCAGTTACAGAGATGAGACCATTTAACACTAACAGGGGTGCTTACAATGATCAGCGTTTATTTAGTTATGTAAAACCATTATCCAAAATGAAAAGTTTGCTGTAAATGAATATAAAGTATTAGTTTCAATGTGTTAGGACTGTTAGATGTATACACATATTTAAATATACTAACACTTACCTCCCCTCAGACTTACAAGGCTGCTGTCGAAAGGTATCCCTGTGCTCATTCATACAGAGTGAGAGTGCTCTAATATAGGAGGTGTGTAACATGTGAAAACAGAGGGGAAGACACCTATGAAAAGAAAACAAATGCAGCCACTACATCTAATAATTGATAATCTGCAATATATTACAGTTTTTGGTTTTGAGTTTAATACCTACTTTTATTTACAAGCTATGATCTATTAGAATTGAGAAAATTGTATGTACACAACTAAAGGGCTGACTTCGGTAACAGGTACAGTGGGTAGTGGTTAAGGGCTACAGAGGGGCTTTAAGGACTACAGAGGGCCCCAAGGATTCTAGCTATGGGGCAATATTAAGTACTCTGAACTTGTTTATCTCAGAGAGGAAAGACTTAAGATGAGATATGATCACTATCAATGGTGATTGTAAAGGAGCTAACAAATTGTTTAATCCTAGGACCCTGATGAGAACATTTGGTCACAATATAAACCCTCCTATTATTTTCAGCCAAGAAAGCTTCCATCTTGGACCTGACAGTAGCCATGTTTTAAACTGTTTTACTCAAAAGTGATTCTCATTATGATTCTCTGTTGATATTGAGTCTTATGGAGAATATAATACAGCCACATGTTACCCTCATTGAGTCACAGAGACATTGCTGTAAAGAGTCTAGGATTATGAAACTGTCATAAATTAGAATTACTGTGCAATGTATGTATGTTTTTTTTCTTGTTATCCTGAACCTGTTTTGCATTGATGCTTTTAACTTTGCATATACAGTATTTAGTAATAAGTTACAGTCACTCTCCATCATTTGGTTGATTACTTATTCTGCATACAGTAATTTAGGAAAGAAAAATGCAAGACATGTATTAATGGATTATTTCAAAATCATAAATTAAATGATTATGAGTTAAAGTATATCTAAATACATTTTTTTTTTTTCATTTTGGATATATAAGGGAAGGATTAGAGTGACACTAAGCAATATCCTTATTTTTCAATAATAATCCATACTAATCCACTATTATTACCATTAGGTCCTGTAATCTATTTATTCAGTGTTTTTCTATCTCCTTGTAATGTCTTTCATTATCCCCTAAACCCTGACTTTTTCCCCTCACTTCAATTTGGAACAAGTATGTTTGAATTACAAATACCATAGTTCATAGCTCCTAGTCAATCTCTGGAATGAACAAGAGAGGGTGGCTACATTCCGACATACAGTGGGGCCATGAAAAATGTACATAACCACCTTCTAACAGGAAGTCAGATCACAGTAGTAAGATAAAGGGAATTTGGAGATTTGGAGGACTTGATGATGAGTTAAGATAATAATACATTTTTTTTTTTTTTTTTGTGTCACTCTAAATTTACAGTCAGTTTTTTTTTTTTTACCATCTATGTCCCACTAGGGAGAATTCCTTTCACTTCCTATCCAGTGGACCCAACAGAAAGTGAGAGAATAGCTTTTCAATTCAAGGGAAATGTACTCTTAAGGCCCGTACACACGGTTTTTGCCAACAAACTTCAAAATCAGCAAGTTTTCAAATTAGTCCGACCGTGTGTACGCTCCATCGGACAAACTTTTTCGGACAAAAAGTTAGGTCTCCAAACGGACAAACTTTTCAGCAACAAAAGTCTGACAGACCGATTTGAACAGATTTGTCTGCTGGGATGTATTGGTTTGATCGTGTACACACGATCAAACCAAAATCCCCGCCGGCAGACAGCGCGCTGACATGTGCTATGACTAATAAGAAAAGCAGCGTGACAACAATAAATGTAAATTGTATGTACTGTGTAACAAGAATGCATTATATAACTTCCTGGCTTTTAAAGGGGCTGTAAACCCCAAGGTTTTTTCACCTTAATGCATTCTATGACATTTTTTATCACTTTTATTGCAGTAAATGTAAACATCCTTGTGTCAGACCTTTGCATGGTGGGATCTGGGGTCTATAAGACCCCTAAATCCCTCCTCTGCACTTAAAAACTCTCAGTGTTTTTGAATGCTCTTGATTTTTTTTTTAAATGGCACAAATGACAACTGGGTAAATCGAAAGTGATGTAATTTCATTGCTTCCAGCTTTGTTTGAGTGTCTGACGTCCCCTCCCCCTGGTTCTAATAGCAATTGAGCCGCTGATTAGCCGCTCCGATTGCTATTACAAAAAAGCCGACCACTGGGCAGCTGCAAGCATCGTTATGACGCGACCACTTAAAGAATAATGACGTACCAGGCACATGACTGGTTGGCAAGTGGATATTCAATATTTACAGATAATGTAAAGATGATGAATATTTGAAATTAATGTGCATGGTGCTGACAAAAGAAATACAGGAAAATACACTTTAAAATGCAGGTGCATATTTAGATCAAGTGTGCCTATATATGCACCTATATTGTAGTTTATTTAGTTATAAATAGTTAAAACCCACATCGGATCATGTTGGCACTATCTGTCTGGCTCTTAAGATTTTCCTTCACTTCCTGCCTTTAGAAAGAACAAGAAATGAATAAGAAATCCCCCAAAGTTCACAAAGTGTGCTGCCTGTGTAAAGCCCCTCTCCCTGAGGTTTTTGTATGCTCCTTTCTCCAATCCTGGATGGAAGTTTGGGTTTCCCAGTATTGGGTATAGAGGAGAGTATCTTGATGTATGTTTACCCAGCTGGCATATCTTGTGGCCTATATAGAGAGTCGCACCTATAGTTGGATGTTTTTTTAACTGAACTAGAACTAGAAGGATGGCCGACAGTGACTTCATTGGTATCCACAGAAGGACAATTTGGAGTTAATTATTGGCAGGCGATACAACTAAGCCATTTTTTGAACTCCTTAGGTCCAACGAGTAGATTCAAAAGGGAGTTAACACAATTCGAAAGATATTGTGAGGATCAGGAACCCCCGGCAAGATTACTGTCTAAAATGTATAGATTGATAATTGCCCCCCCAGAAACTCAGGAATTACCATCAATGAAAGAATGGGCAAAAGATATGGAGAGGAATTTTACCCAAACCCAGCAGCAAAAGATAACCCACTTAGCTATGAAAACATCAACTTGCACCAGGCTACAGGAATTAAACTATAAAATTTTAAATAGATGGTATTATACACCGGAGAAGCTGAGTAGGATGTTCCCGGGAACATTAGACTCCTGTTGGAGATGTAAGAAGAGTAAGGGAACTCTGTATCATATACTCTGGGCATGTCCTAAAATTAGGAAATATTGGCAGGAAGTCCAAAAGATATCTCAAAAATTTACAACCTACCAAATACAAGACGACCCAGCCTTCTGCCTGCTACATTTATCACAGATCCCAATAAAAATCATACAAAAAAATCGATCATCTGTCATATGATGAACGAAGCTAAGGCGGGCATAATATTAAATTGGAAAAGGACTAAAGTGCCAACGATAAGGGACTGGCTGAATGGAGTCAGAAGGGTGGGTGCGATAGAAGACCTGGTGTTATCCGCACAAGACCGAAAGGAGCAATATAATGTAACTTGGGGAACATGGAATGTATTCATATACTCAGAGGAAGGGAAGGAATTGATGGGGAAAAAGGATGGAGAACAGGAGGGACCACGCGTCCAGGTCAACGGAAGTGAAGGCAATACCGGAAGGGAGGAGGAGGACAGGGGGGGGGTCTAGAGGAGGACGGGAGAGGGGGTAATTAACCACTTAACCCTACTATTGATTCATATTTGCGAGCCCCCTCCCCCCCTGGGCTGGGGGTTTCTGTTCGTTTTTTTTTTTTTTTGGGGTGGGAGGGAGGGAGGAGGTTAGAGGGGTGGGTGGGGAAGTGATTAGGGTTAAAATGGGGTAGGTATCCTAAATAGAATATAAGAAGTCATTTCTTAAGAATAGATACAGGAAGGGAGTACAGGCAAGACCGAGTTATAGAGTGAGATTAAAAGAAGATGGGGGAATCGGGATATTGAGGGCCTAGAAGGAACCTATCCAGACATAGCAGATGAGCCCTAGATAAATATGGAGTGAAACTTGGTCTAGGATGGGACCCTGGGTGGGGTTATGGGATTCCCTCCTCCCTGCCCTAAATTCTCCCCTCCTATGTCTCCCACCAGCAGCAGGGGAGACTATTATCATTACTATTCTTTAGTCAAATATGACAAGGTTTAATTGTTTTTTTTTTTTTATTTCTTTATTCTTTTTTTTATCCATGCAATGAAAGATTAATTTTACCCGAAATGGAAAGTGTGAGCCATTAAGATATTGTTTGTATAGAGCTATGGATGCTTATTCATTGTATGTACAGTACTTACCCAAATAAAATGTTTACATTTAAAAAAAGAAATCCCCCAAAGGGTAATTTTAATCTTAGACAGTTTTCATTGAAATATTTGCTCACATTGTATGACCCCCCCCCCCCGTATCAGTGACTGCTGTGGCAGGGTTTTTGGAACAAGGAGGTTCTAGCTTCTGTGAAGGCGGGGGCATCACAAAAGTCCTGCTGCTGGCCAGTTTTACATTACTGTATCACTTGCAGTATCATTATCTTTATAGAAACTTGCATATACGGTATTTAGTACATTTCAAGTTACAGTCACTCTCCATCATTTGGTTGATTACTTATTCTGTAAAACATGTTTGCATCAACAGCAAAAGCAATTTTGCATCAGTGAGAACAGGGACAGCCTCTGCAAAATTCTTTCCAGTTTCCATCTGCCAATCAAAGTGGGTCTTTTACAGTTTAATGAAAAAGTATGTGTTACCACTAAAGCTACCTAAAAAAAAAAAAAAAAAAAAAAACATCTTTTTTTTTTTCAAACTGAAAGAAATTATTTTGGGGAGCTGCTGCTCTGTGTGAGACAAGCTAAGTTTAAGATAAAAGCCAATTTCACAGCCAAAAATTCCACTGCCAGTGTATGCTGGCAGATTTAGGACATACTCAAGAATGTTCATCGTAATATTTGTTTATTTTTAGTGCTGCCCTTGAAGCAGCATGAAAATACCCTTTCCCTGCTGTACAATATTTTTTATTGATTTTTTTTATAATTGTTATTTATTATACATTGATACATGCCCAACTTCCCATGCCTTGCTTTGACAGCATAGTGGCTATTATCCCTACAAATGGTGAGAATCTAAAAAACAAAATGAGACTTCATAAGGAGATCTTTTGGGTTAGATTCAATTAATTTTGAGCAAGATTTGCCGAACCTTAGGCAATCGAACCCTAGAAAAAGTGCGCCCACTAAACTGTTTTTGGCTCCTAAGCTGCATCTTGAGTTCCTTATTTGACCTAAAGCCAAATAAACACTTATATCCCTAACAGCAGGCAAACCATAACATTTCAGTAACAGCTCTGAGTAGCTGGAATGTTCTAAATCTAATCTGCTTTTGTCTTGCAAACCATTTAGCTCAAGAAGTCCTTTTTAATGTTCACATTATTCTTGTGTAGGAAAAATAAATGTTTACTAAACAGTTAGAATGCATCTTTAGATGTAAGTTTTTTTTATTAAGGAAACAATTTACTAGATTAAATATGATTATATATCATGTTTATTAATGACTTATTTTTGTCTATACGACTGGGTAAAGCACAGGCCTTTAACATAACATAATCATAATTAACTTTCTATCAACATTTCATTGATCATCCACATAACAGTAAATGGTTCCATTGCTTTTGTAGTTGGTGAATTGCATTTTAAATGAGACAATAAAAATTAGATATTCTTTTAACTAAACATGTCTCTGGGCATTGGTAATGCTTTGCTGTCATTTATTTTTTGCAGCCATCACAAAAAAAATCCTTAGAGAACTTGCTGGACATATCAGCATCAGCATTGTAATTGCCTCAGGTATCTTTAGACTAGCTTGGGCGTGATTCTTATTCATGGCAAGCCTGCTATGCTAATTGAGACATGCAATTTGGATTGAGTGTCTTGAAATAGCAGACCTAATCATGTTTCATAATACTGATGATATTAATAATGATAATAATAACTGCGCAAATTTTACATTATGCATGTTAGGACCCCTTTCTCTTTTCCAGCATTTTTGTAATAAACAGACTTGCCTAAATTGTAGCATCTCACTGTACAACGGCACAACACAGGCAACTCTTCAAAATATTTCCAGACCTCAACTTGTGTGTGCAGCTATGCTAATACTCCAATGGAAAAGCACATTAACAGTTAAACAGACCTTTCGATGAAGTGAATTAAGTTTGGTCCAACTTCTCTTAATTGAAAATAATTGATATGCAGTGTTTGACTCATTACATGGAGTAAGTTACACCATTACGCTATATAATGCTGGAGATCCACTAATGATTTTGACATGTGCATTATAGAGAGGGCACTTTGTACATGTGAATATATCTGGAATGTTTTACTCTCTGTCATTTCCTAAAAATGTTATGGTTTTATATGTAGTATCCTCCTTCATCCTTTGTCCTGCTGAGTTACTGAGGATTAATAGAGGCGCCTAATTGTATATATAGTTCTGAAGACAGTTCTGTTTTTAATGATAGGTATTACTATAAAGTATATTATAGTTGGAGGTCCATCTTAGAGTGTCAGTCCTTATTAATTTGGGTGTCAGTATTGGAGAATCTGAAGATTTATTTTTTCTTTATGTGGTCGATTGTTTAGCAATCTTTTTCATCTCTCATTGTTTGTTTATCTATAGCATCGTTTCTATAAAAGAATGTTAATATATAGTATTTGTTTATTGCACATTGACATTCAGTTGTGGGAAAGTAATATGAATGTTTGATGATGCGTGTTATTTCATTTATACTGTATATCACATATTTATATCTGTGTGTAGTAATAATAAAACAGCATTTGTATTACACTACTGAGATAAAAAGCATAATGAATATTATGAAAGTCTCTAGTATGAATCATTTATCTGTTTTTGTTTAAAGTAGAAGTAAACCCACCTATCATTTTCAGGCAAGGAAGCTGCCATCTTGGCTTATGTTTAATCTTCAATTGTTATGATGCTGCACATGTGATCAGTTATGACACCAGCCATTGGATGGTTTGACAGTTTGGTTGAGAGCACATCCAATGTGACAGTTAGCAATACCGGCATGCTGGAAATGTAACTGCTTTTTGAAACTGTAAGATCAATGGGTTTACTTCCGCTTTAAGTGAATTAATTGTTAATAAACAGACAAACCAGAAACTAAGAAGCGCTTGTTGTCTTTTCCCACCTACTTTGGGCCCCCTTGAAATTTTTGCATAAAAATGTGCTGTGAATGCTACCCTAACTTAAAAGTACAGTGCATGCTAATTATTCATTGTGGTTCACTGCAGCTAAGGTTGAAGTATTGTTATATAAAATACTACAGATTTGGTTGTTGTTGTTTTTTGGTCACTTAAAGGGTATGGGCTACCTTAATGCATTGCACATTCATGTGCGTAATGCCACATGCTAATGCACATAATAATGCACTGCATTGGAAAGAACAAAGTTAAAGGGGTCCTAAGATCATTGAGTGTCAGTAGGAAACCAAGATGTAGCACAAGGAGCCATGATTCCTAAACATTGCACCATACAGAAAGAAAATCAACTATAGGTTTGCAAATACCTAGGTTTTTTCTCCCCCTGAGCCAGTGTATAACTAATAACGATTAACTCCTTTAACACTAAGGCCTTGTACACACGAGGGGATATTTCCGCTGAACATGGTCCGACGGACCATTTCAGCCGAAAAATCCCCTCGTCTGTAGGGGCAAACGGACGCTTTTTGCCAGATTCATCCGGCGGAAAAATTTCAAAGCATGCTTTGAAATAATTCCGCCGGATAGCTGGCCGTCAGATATGTCCGCTGGTTAGTACGGCAAACCAGCAGACATATCTTGCCGCACATGCGTCGTATCCTGTGAATGGATCCGACGCATGCGCGCGGAAGTGTTTACTTCCTGGTGCGGTGACGTGGCGGTCACGTGGCGGCGTCAACGTCACCGCCGCGTCACCGCGCTGTCCGCCAGCGGGGAATTTGATCCGATGGTGTGTACAGCCATCGGATCAAAACATCCCGGCGCAAATATACGCTGTAAACGGTCCGGGGACCGTTTACAGCGGATATTTCCCCTCGTGTGTACAAGGCCTAACAGTAAGTGATTACTTTTTATCTGAACATTTTAAAAGTTATGTAAAGTTTAACATATTTTTAAGAAGATGTTTTGAAGGTTACATAGCTATTAGTAAATAACATTTGAAAAACGTTCATGGGTCAACTAAACACTTATTAAAAAAAGATAGCGAAGTGCTTTGTTTAATTATTTGTTTTGTAAGTCAAAAAGTTGATACGTCAAAAAACATTTCCCCCTCAGCCTTCTGAGAGTGGGTTATAATTGTTCTAGATGGATTCGTTCAAGGGAATTTATTTGGTAACTAAATATATGAATGCCATGTCAGAATAGATTCCGAAAATGCTTTGGCTTTCTATTCATACACTTGTGATATTAGTTCCAGCTATCAGTGATAATAAGTACTGCAAGGAATATAATTGTCTAGCCCAGGAGTCTCTGTCTTCTTCCTGTCTAATGTAAGGATGATGTTAGGGCAATGCCAAATCAAGAAGCACAAAAGAACAATGCCAAGAGGTGGAAAGGTTTGTCAAAAAAGGTCCCTTTCACAAGACATATTACATAGTTTCTTGGGAAAATAACCTTTTTGACAGCTGTGTGATGGGCTGCTCTTCTCAGTGGTACAAATAACTGCTTTAAAAAATAAATATTAAACTGCAGAATGTGTGGCAGTCTTGACTTACAGACAGGCTGACCCTTGAGCCATGATGCGAAATCCAAACAGGTCTTTTTTTTTTGTTCCTTGTAATTTTTTCATGTATTAGTCACTTTGGGTCTCTAAGTGGGACTTATTCATTTTTTTTCCCTTTATTTGATTTGCTTGCATATTTGAGACAATTTTAACATTACAGTATATACAATAACAAACAATCAAGCTGATAATCTGAAAGTCCTGACTTTATTTCAGCCCTGGCTATTTTGTAATTACTAGGTTAAAAGTTGTTAACTGTGCGGGCGCAGCGTATCTTCTTTACGCTATGCCGGCGCAATGTTGAGAGGCAAGCATGCTATTCACAAAGAATATGCGCTCAACCTTGCACCGGCGTAGCGTATAGTTGTCGGCATAAGCCAAAGTAGGTGGAAGTGGGCTGGAAGTGGGCGTGATATATTAAAATTAAGCGTGAACCCAATGCAAATGATGGGCTGAGCTTCAAAAAATGAACTGCGCATGCGTCGTCTCTTGGACGCATCCCAGTGCGCATGCTCACAGTCACGTCGAAATAGCTGCCTGAGGCCGCGTACACTGGAAAACGGTCCGATAGGCCGTACACACGATCGAACATGTCCGCTGAAACTGGTCCGCAGACCAGTTTCAGTGGACATGTTCGATAGTGTGTACGGCCTAGCGGACAGGTTTCCAGCGGACAAAAGTTTCTAAGCATGCTTAGAAACTTGACCGCTGGAAACCTGTCCGTCGGACATGTTCCGATGGTTAGTACGCCCAACCATCGGACCGAAATCCCGCGAATGCGTCAAATTGATTCGACGCATGCGTGGAAGCATTGAACTTCCTTGTTTGAGCACGTCTGTGTCTTCTACGTCACCGTGTTCTCTGTCCGCGGGGATTTTGGTCTGATGGTGTGTACACACATCAGACCAAAAGATCCCTGGAGACATGTCCGATGAAAATAGTCCATCGGACCTGTCTCATCGGACATGTCTCCTCATGTGTACGCGGCCTAAGATACGTCAATACACTGCCTACGAAGTAACAAACAATCAAGCTGATAATCTGAAAGTCCTGACTTTATTTCAGCCCTGGCTATTTTGTAATTACTAGGTTAAAAGTTGTTTAACACTATTTTTGCAAAGAAAGAAAATAACATCTACTTGTCAGTTATGTACAATGGCCCGGATTCACAGCCAACGGCGCATCTTTGTGCGGGCGCAGCGTATCTTCTTTACGCTATGCCGGCGCAATGTTGAGAGGCAAGCATGCTATTCACAAAGAATATGCGCTCAACCTTGCACCGGCGTAGCGTATAGTTGTCGGCATAAGCCAAAGTAGGTGGAAGTGGGCTGGAAGTGGGCGTGATATATTAAAATTAAGCGTGACCCCATGCAAATGATGGGCTGAGCTTCAAAAAATGAACTGCGCATGCGTCGTCTCTTGGACGCATCCCAGTGCGCATGCTCACAGTCACGTCGAAATAGCTGCCTGAGGCCGCGTACACTGGAAAACGGTCCGATAGGCCGTACACACGATCGAACATGTCCGCTGAAACTGGTCCGCAGACCAGTTTCAGTGGACATGTTCGATAGTGTGTACGGCCTAGCGGACAGGTTTCCAGCGGACAAAAGTTTCTAAGCATGCTTAGAAACTTGACCGCTGGAAACCTGTCCGTCGGACATGTTCCGATGGTTAGTACGCCCAACCATCGGACCGAAATCCCGCGAATGCGTCAAATTGATTCGACGCATGCGTGGAAGCATTGAACTTCCTTGTTTGAGCACGTCTGTGTCTTCTACGTCACCGTGTTCTCTGTCCGCGGGGATTTTGGTCTGATGGTGTGTACACACATCAGACCAAAAGATCCCTGGAGACATGTCCGATGAAAACGGTCCATCATGTGTACGCGGCCTAAGATACGTCAATACACTGCCTACGAAGTGAACATAACCTATGCACAGCCCTATTCACGTAGTACTATGTAAACGATGTAAAATACGACGGCTGTTCCCTGGTCCATACCTTTGATTGGGTTGCGCCTCCTATATGTGGAATAACTTTACGCCGGACGTAAGCCTTATGCAAATCGCGTATCTTTTCCGCCGAGCGCATCTACATTCGTGAATCGACGTATCTCCCTCATTTGCATATTTGCAATGGGGCATCCAGCATAACTATGCGCCCAAGATACGCCGGTGTAGGCAAGTTACGTCGGTGGACTGAAGCCGGTTTTTAGGCGTATCTTAGTTAGGTGATTACGGTGCATGGATACGATGGCGCATCTTGACACTTACGCGGCGTATATCGAGATACGTCGGCGTAAGTGCTACGATAATCCGGGCCTATGTGGGGATTTCTAACATCTACTATTTGTAAAGCATATAGTATATAATCTATGCATATTCAATAGCTGATTAAGGATCATCTATTCAATGCATGTGTGTTCAATTTATGAGCCTTAAAAGCTCACATTTCACTAATTTCCTGCATTCAATGCCCAATTGCAGTGTGGGTGGAGTTTTCAAATTTTCTTGTAAAAAGACAAAATGTGCTGAGAATGGTAGTAAGTCAACTACATGAGCAGGATGTTATATTCCTGAGATTAGGAGGAAACACGTACACAATATTGGTATAATGTTCAGCGCTAAACTATCTTATGAAAAAGATTAAAGTTTAAAAATTAAATAAAAAGGCATGCTTTTTTATGCTGATACATGAAGGTGAAACCATGTGAATGGTGAGTGGATTGAAAGTTCTGGGGGATGAACCCCTGAAAATTAGTCTCTAAAAAAGTCTCTAAATGGAGGCTGTAAAAGGAGCGAGGCTGCTTCAGGTGTGAGCTGAGGAACCCGATCACTGTGAACAAAAGGAAGGCAAAAGGAGAAGAGAGAAGCACCAAGCCAATCCTTTAAACAGCTTAGGAATTTATTCAGTATATAAATATAAAACAACACTAAAAACTTGTGTGAAAAATGTTGAAGCAGAGCGGGTGGGAACTTCCACATGCAGTGTCACAGGAGCAGAGGAGGGCTCCACAAGCACCGTGTTCTGATGAAGAAGGTGAGGCTGTGCCTTCAAAACACGTTCTGATTGGCCAGACAGTGTGTAGGGGGGCTCCCCAGTTTGCACTCCTGGAACAATACCACCCAGAGACACACAGCCGATGGCTCCATGAGGCTCATCGAGGCTCCCGCTATGCCTAACACACGACGCTCATGAATCCCTCAATAGAGACTTTCCAGCGGCCCTCCTGTGCTCCTGTAACACTGCATGTGGAAGTTCCCACCCGCTCTAGCACTCTGCAAGTGCTCAAACTTTTTTCACGCAAGTTTTTAGTGTTGTTTTATACTTATATACTGAATAAATTCCTAAGCTGTTTAAAGGATTCGCTTGGCGATTCTCTCTCCTCCTTTTATTGTATTTCTGAGGAAGTTCTCAACACTATCTGTATAGCAGGATATAGTTAGTTGAATTTTCAGTTACCTATTCTGTAAAAATTAGATTGTTGTGTGGATAGGACCTACTAGCCTACTCCTACCCCAATTTAAGGTACCATTCCAATGTTAAAGGTGTGTGGCCTAGTTTGAGGGGGTGCACATTCACTGCCAACCCCACAATCTTTTCTGGCCAGCCAGACTGCATGCCTTGATAAGGTTTTATTATAATTTCTAGGGTGCCTAATTTCCTGGTGTGCTTTACTGGCAAGAAAAAAGTGTTTGTTTTGTTTACAAACAGCAGTCAGCCAGTGATCTGTCATTTTGTGGTAGTAGTATATTATAATTGAACACATATTGAAAGAAATTGCTGTGCACAGTATTTCACATTTTTATTCATTGACATTTTGTTGCTAAACTGTGCAGACAAAGAAAGAAAGGCTGCACTAGTTGTTATTGATCAAAATGTCAATCATATGGCTAATTCCTGTAGTTTCAAGCCTGCAAACCTGGCTTTTAAACATTTAATTATCTAGTTTTTAAGCACATCAAACTCTGGAGGAAGGGATCTGGGATTAAACTGTAAAATGCCATCACAATTTATCACAGTTTTGCTGACAATATAGCTCAACACACTGATGGTTAATTTAGTTACTAAACACAACTAGAATGGCACTGTGTAGAATATTGACTCTAAAAGAAAGGAGCAAGAGTCACAACTGGTATCCCTCATGCTTATTAGAATACAAGTTGCTGTGTGTAGTTGCCAGTTAATCAGCCACCCCATCCTTGGTTCTCAAAATAGAATGCTGTCTTAATAGCCAGGTGCTGCATGAGGTTTTAAAACGCAAGCAAACAAAGCTGAAAGTCTTTACCACCACTCTGCTAACTAAATCCAAGCGGATGCTAAAGCTCTCAACGATTCAAAATATTTGTACTGGGGTAGGGAGAGATGGTAGTAAGCAAAGAATATTATACCATGAAGGATACTTATAAGAAATTAAGAGGGAACCCCACACAACGAATGGTGAAAACATTAAAGAGGTAGATTAAAGTGATTTGAAAGGCTGAAGTTTTTTTTACCTTCATGCATTCTATGAAGGAAAAAAACCTTCTCTGTGTAGCAGCCCCCCTATACTTACCTGAGCCTGATCTTCCTCCAGCGATGTGCAAGAGAGCCTCAGCTTTCTCTCCTCACTGGCTAATCACAGTCAGTGAGCCAATGTGAAAAGAGAGGGGGCAAGGTCAAGCTGCAGCTATGTTTGTGAATGGACATGCAGAGCCACAGCTCTGGAGCGAGCCTGCTTGGGTGTCCCCATTGAACGCTGCTCACTGTGGGGGCACTTGGCAGGAGGTAGGGGCCAGGAGCATGGGCAGGGGGCCCAAGAATAGAAGGATCATGGCTGTTGTGTGCAAAATCACTGTACAGAGCAGGTAAGTATAACATGTTTGTTATTTAAAAAAAATGTTGACGTTAATATCACTTAAAACAGGTAAAAAGTGCATATTAATTAAGAGGAAGCAGGGTACTTGATACCTGAAGCTCCTATAATCCCAGTCATATATAGTGATGAGCGGAATACGCCATATTCGATTTCGCGATATTTCACGAATATATAGAAGAATATTCGTGATATTTTATCAAAAAAAAAAATTGCGAAATTTCGCTAATGCGAAATTGATTGCGAAATTCTCGTCAACACGCGAAAACGGAGATCATTTCCTGGATTACTAAACTAATATGCACTAAACACTAACTCTACTTACACAAACGTATATGACTAAACTAAAGCTATTTTTTTTTTTTTTTATACACAAAACACAGAAGGGCAGAGAAAGTATTTGCGAATATTCGTAGTACGAATATTCGCATTGTGAATATTCGGCAACATAAAAGGATCGCCTCAGCTACTCGGCCCAGGGTCTCTAATCATACCAGCAATGCTTTTAGACGTCGATGGAGATCACTAGGATGTGATCTGTTTTAAAAATAGATTTGAAAAAATACGAATATTCGCAATAGCGAATATTCACCGCGATATTCGATTTATTCGCGAATACTCGAATATGCAATATTCGTAACGAATATTCGTGAGCAACACTAGTCATATACTATATCCCCAAGATTTATAAGTCAAGAGGAAGGCCTATTGTGAGTGGGGTACAGTCACTCTCTGCTAAAGTAGGGAAGTACTAGAGAGGCTTTTACAGTCAATAGTAGTCACCAACAAATCATACCTGAGAAATAGTAAGAAACGTATTCTGATGTTGGAGAAAATTTCAGTAAATCAAAGTTTTCTACTGGCAACAATTAATATCAACTTGCACTAATGTAATGCAGGAAGATGGCTTGGGAGCAGTAAGATGGGCCTTGGAGAAGAAATCAAGTATAAAACTGAAACAAATGGATGATATTATGGAATAATTCGATTTTCGGACGAAAGCTATTCCCCAACGAAAAACGAAATAAATCAAAACGATTTTCGGGAGTAACTAAATACATTTATTTTCCAGACGAAAACGAAAAAACAAAACAAAATATTCCAGTCTGCACATGTCTAGTAGAGGTACAATGTACCCCATTACCAATTCACATAGGGGGGCCGGGATCTGGGGGTCCATTTTGTTAAAGGGGTCTTCCAGATTCTAATAAGCCCCTCGCCCGCAGACCCCCACAACCACCGGGCAAGGGTTGTGGGGATGAGGCCCTTGTTCCCATCAACATGGGGACATCCTCACCATGTTGAGGACATGTAGCCTGGTATGGTTCAGAAGGGGGGGGCGCTCTCTCACCCCCCCTCTTTTCTGTGGCCAGCCAGGTTGCGTGCTCAGATAACGGGTTTGGGGTGGATTTTTGAGGAACTCCACACCATTTTTTATTTTATTTGGGGCGGGGTTCCCCTTAATATCCATACCAGACCTGAAGGACCTGGTAATTGAAAAAAAAAAACACTTTTTTTTATGAATGAATTTTCTCTGAATTGCTGGGAACCCGACAATTCATTATAGCATGGGAAACATGCACTATTTTACAGGCATACTAGACACCCCCTTAGGTCCAAAATTTAAAGGACTATTTCACTTTTATTGTTTCACTTTAAGCATTATTAAATTCACTGCTCCCGAACAAACTGCAGTTTTTTAAACTTTTTTGCATTGATACATGTCCCCTGGGGCAGGACCCAGGTCCCCAAACACTTTTTAGAACAATAACTTGCATATTAGCCTTAAAAAATTAGCATTAAAGTTTATATTTCAAATGTTCGAGTCCGATAGACTTTAATAGGGTTCTAAAGTTCACACAAACTTTTGGTCTGTTCGCAGGTTCTGGTGCGAACCGAATGGGGGGGGTGTTCGGCTCATCCCTACTCCTAAGGAAATGGGCTAAGCCTGCATACAATGGCTGCAACTGAGGAGACTACCAGGATCTAACTGAGTTGTTTTTACAGTGCGTGTGTAATGCCGCGTACACACGGTCGTTTTTTTGTCTTGAAAAAGCCGTAGTCAAACTTCATTTTAAAAAACAACGTTGCCTACACACCATCGTTTTCTGCAAATGCTCTTGCAAAGCGCGGTTACGTAAGACACTTTCGACGGCACTCTGTTCCATTGAAGCTCCCGTCTCATAAATTGCTTCTGAGCATGTTTTAAACGTCGTTTTGCCCACACACGATCATTTTTTATGACACAAACGATATTCAGAAAAAACAACATAAAAAATTCAAGCATGTTCAAATTTTTTTTTTGGTCGTTTTTTTGAAGACATACAACAACATTTTGCCCACACTCGATCATTTTAAATGACGTTTTTTAAAACGTCGTTTTATTTTCATCACAAAAAACAACCGTGTGTACGCGGCATAAGTGTGTGTGTGCTCTATATGACAGTAAAGTGTTACCTGCTTTATATATTATACCCTGCTTAACTTGTTGACATACTGTTTATATGGTAACATAGTTATCACTTTCAATGGCTCACAATTCCCATCTGTATTTCTCACCCACCAAGTTTAGGTGTTCCTCTGTATAGTTTTAACAAATTGCACCTGCTGGAAATTATATATTGTGACAAAGTCGTAGAAATAGCGATAATGTAATGCAGCAAAGTCGCTGATCTTAAGCAATAAATACGGCTTTATTGCACTCAAAATAAATAATACAAAACAAAATGGCCTACTCCAATTTAGGAGGCTAACTGACAGTAGTGTCCCTCACTACACTGTACTGGAGGGGCTATTCCAGCCTCCAGTATAAAACAAACAGAATAACAGTCCAAATAAACAATTATCTGTGACAGACCTTGTTCCTTCAATGCAGACAGTTTCCAACCTGTCCGTCCAGCTCAGCATACCTCTCACACTGAGCTCTCACTTCCCATTTCCTTACCAGGTGAGTGTTAATTAATAGGGGAAGAGAGGAGGTTTTACCTGTTGGCCAGGCTTAACCCCTTCCAGGGCAGGAAGTGCTGACTTTTCCAGTCTCTCACTGGTGTACATACAATTATGTACCCTGTCACAATATATATATATATATATATACACAGATGTTTATTGAGGCTGCCTACTGTACTCTACTATTCATCCTCTTTCAGGCTATAAAATGTGAATGAGAGGAGATAAGAAGCTCCTCACTAATATTGTGAGTCAAAGTACTGTGTATTTATTTCATCATGAAATTATGATAAAACATGTAATGCATTTTGAAGGGTTCTGATTGGACCCCTGTATCAGGGCTAAAAAAAAGAACAATAAATAATGATGGCCTGAGAGGGGTAAAAAATATGGCCCGAACAGCATGGACATGTGGCTGCCCCAGGACAGCTATAATATTTATTTATTAATAAAAAAAAAGTCATGTCACTTTAACCGCTTGCCGACCAGCCGCCGCAGTTATACGGCGGCAGGTCGGCACGGGTGCGCGAGAGCCCGTAGCTCTACGTCGCGCCTTTCGCGGCCACTAGGGGGCGCGTGCGCGCCGCCGGCGGCCCGCGCGCGCGCCTCCCGCTCGCCCCCGAGTCCCGTGCGTGTGCCCGGCGGGCGCGATCGCCGCCGGGCACACGCGATCGCTCGTTACAGAGCGGGGAACGGGAGCTGTGTGTGAAAACACACAGCGCTCGTTCCTGTCAGCGGGGGAAACGCTGATTTTCTGTTCATACAATGTATGAACAGAAGATCAGTGATTCCCCTAGTGAGTCCACCCCCCCCCCCATACAGTTAGAACACACTAGGAACACACTTAACCCCTTCCCTGCCCCCTAGTGTTAACCCCTTCACTGCCAATGGCATTTTTATAGTAATACAATGCATTTTTATAGCATTGATCGCTAAAAAAATGCCAATGGTCCCAAAAATGTGTCAAAAGTGTCCGAAGTGCCCGCCATAATATCGCAGTACCGAAAAAAAACGCTGATCGCCGCCATTACTAGTAAAAAAAAAATAATAATAAAAATGCCATAAAACTACCCCCTATTTTGTAAACGCTATAACTTTTGCGCAAACCAATCAATAAACGCTAATTGCGATTTTTTTTTACGAAAAATATGTAGAAGAATACGTATCGGCCTAAACTGAGGGAAAAATATTTTTTTTTAATATATTTTTGGGGATATTTATTATAGAAAAATGTAAAAAATATTGCATTTTTTTCAAAATAGTCGCTCTGTTTTTGTTTATAGCGCAAAAAATAAAAACCGCAGAGATGATCAAATACCACCAAAAGAAAGCTCTATTTGTGGGAAAAAAAGGACGCCAATTTTGTTTGGGAGCCACGTCGCACGACCGCGCAATTGTCAGTTAAAGCGACGCAGCGCCGAATCTCAAAAAGTGCTCTGGTCTTTGGACAGCAATATGGTCCGGGGCTGAAGTGGTTAAGAAAAATGTACAGTAGGTCAGGCGGGAAAATAGGGTCAGGTAACACTGGAGTATAGGCAGGGAATGTGATTAATCCAACCAGGAAGGTTCAAAGGTTCACATGACCAGTGTGAACATTCTGGAAGTGGGGCAAGGCTATATAAAGGGGTCCTCTGTAGGAATCTCCTCACAGTTGGTCAGATTATAGCATCAAGCTCAGCTCAATAGAGCTATTATATTTTTATTTTTTGTGTGACGGCTGTCCTGACCACGAAGACCCTAATGCGCCGAGTGCTGAAGCAAGCAGGGGACAGAGGGGGTGAAGAATGGCTGAGAAGATGCCTGGTGTTGGGGGAAGAAGCGGACATGTGGCAGGAGCAGGTGCCTGAAGAGGAAAGGCCGGCAGTGGCAGAGATACCTGGCATAATTAATAGAAGGGGCAGACCTCTCACTCGCAGCCCGAGTCTCCAGCAGCGCTGCCCACCAACTGTGAGGAGATTCCTGCAGAGGACCCCTTTATATAGCCTTACCCCACTTCCAGAATGTTCACACTGGTCAGCTGTAGCTCAGCTACCTTACACATGATGGCACCACCAACCAAGCATGTACCGATAATCTCACAGTTGGTCAGATTATAGCATCAAGCTCAGCTCAATAGAGCTATTATATTTTTATTTTTTGTGTGACGGCTGTCCTGACCACAAAGACCCTAATGCGCCGAGTGCTGAAGCGAGCAGGGGACAGAGGGGGTGAAGAATGGCTGAGAAGATGCCTGGTGTTGGGGGAAGAAGCGGACATGTGGCAGGAGCAGGTGCGTAAAGAGGAAAGGCCGGCAGTGGCAGAGATACCTGGCATAATTAATAGAAGGGGCAGACCTCTCACTCGCAGCCCGTGTCTCCAGCAACGCTGCCCACCACAGTCCCGTCCCCCCCCCCTCAGACCCAAAGAAACCAGATATGGTGCCACCAGAAGAGGAAGCTTCCAGTTGTAACAACACTGGTGAATGGAGTGAACCACAACTGCGGTTAGCAAGGATTTCAATGCGATTCTCTATGCGACAACTCAGTATTAGGCCCCAGGCATCACTCCTCGCAACAGGAGTTTGGGGGATCTATACATCATCTCTGAGTCACATAAAGAAAGGTGTTGAGCTACTAAGCACGAATGCATTACAACATCCGACCAGAGCTTACCGTTTAAAATTATAGTTCAAGGACAATATCCCAATACACCACTATATGCAAGTGATTATCAGTAAGGGACCCCAGGCTTCACTTCTAGCAACAAGAGTTAGGGGGTTCTCCACATCATATCAACTTTAACATGTAGAAGTGTATTAGGCAACTAGGGGAGATGCTATGAAATAGCATCAACCCCCAGCATAGAAAAGTTAGAGCGAACATGTTCAAACAATTTGGACAAGGCCTACGAGGATTTATACTTATGTCAAGCTCGCAGTAAATAGAAGTTGTAGTGACAACTCTTACTTGCATATGACAAGTACTTTAGTTGAGTGATAGTACTTGCGTTTGAGAGACAATATAGCTCAGGTAATTATAGTAAAATACTTGTGGTAATATTGTAGATATAATACTATTTGCATATGAGAGGCAGTATAGCTCATGTAATTATAGTTGCAGACATGAGCTATAATTATAGATGTAGCAATGTTTGCATATGAGAGGCAATATAGCTCAGGTATTTATAAGCATACGTGAGCAAAATATTGCTGTAGTAATTTAGAGATAGCTGTCCCTTTAAGGTACTCCTTTGCAATAAGCTTTAGCACAATAGTATCTCCCAGAAGATAGGTTAATCTCAGCACGGTATTTGTAATTCTACAATTGTAATAGATGATACATTAGCGTTAGATCTTCCTATAGAACTACAAGTGAAGGAATGAATACTTATCCGTTTGTAGGTATCTTTATGCAGGAGATGGAATTTCCATGGTGCAAGGTGTTCAAGGCATGAAGGTAGTTCCCAGCAATGCTGTTGTTGTAGAGGATGTCTTAGCAGCAAAGTAGTAGTTGTTTCCCGGAGCGGTGTTCCGGGAAAGGGAGCAAAGGCAGCTGCATGTGTAAGGTAGCTGAGCTACAGCTGACAATTATAGAACAACGTTTGGAAGCCAAGTGAATGCTTTTATAGGGAGCAGAGGAGTAGTCCAGGTGCAGTGCATAAGCACTGATTAAAGCAAAGCGCCGCTTGCGCCGCACTTCCGTGTTCCAGGCTGTAACACATCTCGGTGCCTGGCGATGACATAATCGCACGAGCACCGTATGCGTTCCAACATGTAACACATTAAGGCACCAAAGGCGCCTATTTTCAAAAAGCAACAGCCAGCGAAAGTGGCTGTTACACCAGTGCAGGGACCAGAAGAACCAGCCTCAGAGAGAAGAGGAGGAGGAGAACACTGTTGACAATAAAGGTGTCTCGGCTAAATATATTCCAAGTACGCTGTGGGTGTATTTATTTATTAAAGGTAAATTGGGTATTGAAGGAGGGATAGGTGCAGCCTACATTTCCATGGCCTGAGAGGTCTAAAGTATATGGGCCGAGCAGCATGGACATGTGGACATTTACTAATAACAAAAAGTCATGTCACTTTAAGAAAAATGTACAGTAGTTTAGGCAGGTAGGGAATTTCATTGATCCAACCAGGAAGGTTCAAAGGGTCACATGACCAGTGGGAACATTCTGGAAGTGGGGCAAGGCTATATAAAGGGGTCCTCTGTGGGAATCTCCTC
The DNA here is from genome assembly GCA_029574335.1 of Rana kukunoris. Lineage (NCBI taxonomy): Eukaryota > Metazoa > Chordata > Amphibia > Anura > Ranidae > Rana > Rana kukunoris. The sequence continues at coordinate 327,196,567 of CM056052.1, read as the reverse complement.
ACAGCTGGTCAGATTACAGCAACAAGCTCCCCAACCCCCCTCACCCTTGTTGCAGGCACTTTATGTGGTTTTGTCACCCTTCATAGTTAAAAGGGGGACTTGTTATTTAATATACAGTATTGCTCGAGTCCTGACGACTGAGCTGTTTATATTTATTATTTACAAGTGAGAATTTTATGAATTAATAAAACTATTGAATGGATTTAAGTTATTTACAGTTTACACTAATAAACGTGTCAATTGGGTATTAAAGGAGGGATCGGTGCGGCCTACATTTCTATGCTTTTTTAATGATATAATTCCTTAAATTAATTAAAATGTTTTTTCGTTAAAAAAAATCGTACTCACAAGTGTGTAAATTTTTTTTACTTGCAACTTTTATTTACAATCAATTTTTTTTTTTTTATAATACATATACAGTAGGCTTATTTTAATTTTTAGATTCATAACTATTGGTCTCCTAGACTACTCAGGTTTTTATTGTTGTCTTTATCCCTGCTTGGTAGAATGGGAAGGGTTAGAACTTCTGTTAGTTTTGTTTATTTATTTATTTATTTATAAATAAAAATGCATTGATAAATTAAAACTTGAGTTTTGACTCTTACCTAGTCGGAAATAAAAGATTGGGCTGGAGTTGGACTTTTAGTGATATTTCAAGTGGCCTTTGATTGAACCCCCAATACAAGGGCAGTCTGTAGCCTGCAGTACATAGTTTTGTACTGTGAATTCTAAAATATAGATTTAATGCTGTAATCAATGTATTACCCACTACTATATTACTTTACCTAATATAAATCAAAAATTGAATATTGCAGTATTACAGTTCTCATATTTTATGTTATTACACAGCAATTTAAATCAATATGGATTACATCTATTGATTACAGACATTTAAAAACTGAGCCAGTTTCATTTACTACTAGCAGACTATAAATAATGATTTTACATTGATTTTTCAATGTGTAGAGTATAACTTATACCTCTGAGTAGTTAAAATCCAAGAGTAGCATATTGTCAAAAAAGTGTGTTGGTAATGCATTAGTAAACATATTTTTGAAGCGTCAGAAGTAATAAAAAAGCACAGGAATATACCGTATAATACTGTAACAGAGCCAATTTAAAACAGCTTGACAAAAAGATGAATAGTAAATGCTACTTTCTTACTGGTGTACAACAGTTATCAGGTGCTCTACAACATTGTTTTTCATAAGGCATTGATATAAATGTACACAGTTGTCTAGATAATGCATACATCATTTATAAACAGTTTACTGGGAACATGTATCTCTAGCGGCATTTATGAATTCAATACAGTACCATACAGTACAAATGTACTTGCTACCACAACCATTTTGGCAGAGCTTGTAGAATATTTGAGATATAGTACACAGACAGAATAAATTACATGTTTGAATTAATTATTTAATATATATTGAATTGCATAACTTATACTTATCCATAGGAAGATTTTTCTGGTTTTGCAAAGATACTATTTTGGGGAATATACATGCTATAAAAGAACATTTTCCGTCTTAAGATTGTTTTTAAGGCAAGGTTCACATATGTGCGAATTGGATGTGGTTTTTACCACATCCAATTCACATGACATGTGAATGTGATCGGCTCTCTTTCAATAGATTTTTATTTTTTCAAATAAAGAATACAGATAAATTATGACAAAAGGCTGAAATTACACCATCAAAACATTCAACAAACCGGGCAAAATGACAGTAACAATGATTCAATTGATTTCAAATTTCCCAACTATGGGTTGATTAAAGGAATCCAGCGAGCTTAATAACAGAGGAAGGGGCGGAAAAAGAGGTGTATATGGTAATCTTGCGCTCAGGGGAAACCTGCCTGTCCCGGACACCCCTAATGGGATCAATCTGTGTCCCAGCCAGGCGCCTCCCAATCCGCCTCCTCCTATAAATTTATTTGATGGGAAATTAGTGGGTTCGAATTTGGCTTCATTGAACCTCTAGCTCATACTAACAAAATAAGATAGGCCTATAGTGTTACCAAATTGCCCATATGAATAACCGGACGAAGAACAAAGAACATTACCTTCTGGTCATACAACTGTCTTAAAAGAATAGAAGTAAAAAAAGGAGAGAGAAAAGTGGGGGTAAGAAAGAGGGAAAGGAAGGGAAACATGAGCTTAACTTGTACTGAAGGATGCAGGTTGCGTGGGGTGTACCCCAGTCGCCAAAGGTATACCACAGTGGGATGCCCATGATCCCCACACGGCTTCAAATTTCTGATTCGTGTTTGAAAGAATGCTGGCCAGTTTTTCCTGCACCATGATCCACGAAATCTTGCGTTTTATTTCTGCAATGGAAACCCTGGGCTGTTTCCAAGCCCTTGCGATGGTAATTTTAGCCCCGAGGAGCATAAATCGGATCAGCTTCTGATTGGGCTTGGATATACCCGGAATCCGAGCATTTAGGAGAGCTACAGAAGCCGTTCTGGGGACCGAGCAACCAGTGACTGTACAAATGAGGTTAAAAATCCTCTTCCAGATTGGTCTGATTCTGGGACATTCCCACCAGACATGCACCATCGAGCCCAGGAGCTGACAACCTCTAAAGCAGCTGGGATCTGATGATGGGTAGATGGCCGCAAGCCTGGCGGGAGTCATATACCACCTCATAAGGACCTTTAAGTTTGCTTCCATCAGGGAAGTATTCAAGATGCCCTGAAAAGAATCAGAACAAGCTGCCTGCCAGGTCTCCAACTCCCACCCTATTTGGAGGTCTGCCTCCCAAGCCGTCATATAGGAAGACTTCTCAGTCGGGCGGGTGAGTGAAGAGTAGATGACAGATATTCCTCCCCTTTGTCCCATGGTCTGCCCGCACCAGAGCTCATAATCTGTAAATTTGGGAGGTAGAGGCCTATCCGTCCATAAAGTGTGTAGGAATTGTGATATTTGTTTGAATCTGAATTTTTCAGTGTCAGGGATGTCCAATTTAGTCACACAGTGGTCTAGTGTAAGAGGGCCTTTGGATGTGAAGAATTGTCCTATGCGGTACAGACCCTTATCCAACCACCAACTGAATGCTTTCCTGTCCATTCCCGGTGGGAAATCTGGGTTTTGGAATACACTGGCTAGAGGTTGACCTTTCGAAACCAGGGCAGGAAGGTTACGAAATCTATCCCAAAGGGCGTAGGATTGAGAAAGGGAGGGGGACAAAATGGGTGGTCTTCTCTTTTGGGGGCACCAGAGTAAGTGTTCTAGGGAGAACCGGGGGACAGCTTGACCCTCTATGTGGACCCAGTCTGGTTTGTCCAGTTTAGAGTAAACTACGGATAGTTGAGCTAGTCTGGCAGCTACGAAGTACTTATATAGGTGCGGTAGTCCTAGTCCTCCTCTTTTCCTATGGTTATATAGCGTGTTTTGGGGGATTCTGTAACCTGACTTGCCCCAAATGAATTTGAGTATTTTGCTTTGTAAAGTCTGCACGTGATCTTTTCTGATGGGAATGGGAAGGGAGCGGAATAGATATAAAATTCTAGGAAGTAAAGTCATCTTTATAGAGTTAATTCTGCCCAGCCAGGAAAGATCATACTTAGCCCAGTTATTCATGTCGGCCGTAAGTTTTTGGTATAGGGGAGGATAGTTATTTGTGTAAAGGGATTCTGTCCGAGCTGTTAAGGAAATCCCTAGATATTTGATAGATGAGGGACACCATTCAAATTTGAATGACTGTTGGAGGAGAGATACTGTAGGAGGTGGAAGGGATACGTTCAAGGCTTGTGATTTGGCATAATTGACTTGGAGACCTGAGAATTTAGAGAATTCCGAAATTACCTTACAAAGGTTTGGTAGGCAAGTAATAGGAGAAGTTAGAAATAGTAGTAAGTCATCGGCAAAGAGCCCACATTTATGAGTTTGATCTCCACATGAAACACCTCGAATGTCGGGGTTCTGTCGAATGGCTATCGCTAGGGTTTCAATTGCCATTGCGAAAATGATTGGGGAGAGGGGGCATCCCTGTCTGGTACCCCTTGCTATGTCTATTGGAGAAGAGTAGTACCCTTGAATTCGAATTTGGGCCTTTGGTTTAGAATAGAGAGCTTGTATTACACCCATAAATCTTGGGCCAAAGCCCCATCGTTCTAGTAGGGGGAGAAGATATTGCCAGGACACAGAATCAAAGGCCTTCTGCAGATCAAGAGATAGGAGAAAGCCTTTTTGTTTCGGACCTCCGTCCCAGTTGGATTGCAAAATTGAGACAATGTCCACTGCCCTTCTCACTTGATCTGGGCCTTGTCGACCTGGAATAAATCCGACTTGGTCCTTGTGAATATATTTATTAATGAAAGAGGAGATACGGAGAGCTAGAATTTTTGTAAGAATTTTTAGGTCATTATTTATCAGAGAAATGGGGCGATAGTTACAGACTTCTTCTGGGTTTTTATCCGGCTTTGGGATAACCGTAATGTATGCTGTATTAAGTTGCGTACCCAGAGGGGTGCCTTGAGTTTTGGAATTAAAAAAGTTTGTCATATGTGGGACTAGGGTATCTGCAAATGACCTGTAATAGAGGGCCGACAGTCCATCTGGGCCTGGGGCCGAGCCCTTTCGGAGGCCCTTGATTACTGTCGCCACCTCTTCAACCGAAAAGGGTGCTTCCAGCCTGTCTCTATGTTCTACGTCTAAGGATGGGATGGGTAGGCTGTCCAAAAAGTTGTCAATCGAAACCCTGGGAATCTGTGGAGGGGCACTATACAGGTCAGAATAGAATGTTTCGAATGCCTCCAGGATCTTTTTAGGGTTGGATGTAGGTTCTTGACCTGCCAAGCGTATTTTGGGTAAGGAGTGAAACCTTGTTTTAGGGGACAATTTGGTCGCTAACAACTGGCCTATTTTTCCTTTTTGGGTGTAAAATTTATTGCCACTCCAGCAGAGAGATCTCTCCGCCTTCGTTGTGAGGGCTAAGTTAAGTTCTAATCTCAGCTTGTCAATATTCTCTAGTAAGGCTAAAGATGGTTTCTTTTTGTGTTGTGCCCTTAGGGTCCTATAAGACTTCTCCAGACGTACAATTTCTGCTTCGTGTTCTCTTTTGATTCGCGTGGAGATCTGAATGATCTTCCCTCTAATAGAGGCTTTATGGGCTGCCCACAGGGTCTCCGCAGAGATATCCTCAACATTGTTAATTGTGAAATATTCTTGAAGGGCTTTATTAATTTCCGTTGTAGTGGTTGGATTGGAAAGAATGGACTCATTTAGCCGCCAATGTCCGTTCCTTGCCATACCTGCTAAAGAGCGGATGGACATGATGACCATAGAATGGTTAGATAGGACTGTGTCTCTGATTTGGGCCTTGATCACTGCCGGAAGTACAAATGAAGGGATTAAAATATGATCGATCCTGGCATAGGTACTATGCGGGTGAGAGTAGTGAGTGTAGTCCCTCTTTGAGGGGTTAGACTCCCGCCAAACATCCGTCAACCCCCTGTCATGGAGTAGTTTGGCAATTTTCAGGCTGACCCTAGAGGGTCTAGTAAGTTGAGCGGACAGAGGTCTGGATTTGTCCAAACCCTGGTCAAAAGCCACATTGGAATCCCCCCCCCAAATGACTGTACCTTCCAGGAGTGGGGTTAAAGTATCCAAGGTTAATTGGAAAAACTTGTCTTGCCCTTTGTTGGGAGAATAGTATGAGACCAGGGAGTATAGATGACCCTCAATTTTACCTTTAACCAGTATAAATCGTCCCTCTGGGTCTTTGAAGTCAGAGAGATACTCAAAGTTACAGGATTTGGAGAAAAAGATTGCGACCCCCTTGGTCTTGTTCTCGGCATTAGCCAAGTAGAAGAGGGGAAAGTGAGAGTGGACAAATTTGGGACTGTACCGCCCAGGAAAGTGGGTCTCTTGGATCATGAGAATGTCTAGTTTGAGTGATTTGTAACTATCAAAGATCTTTCGCCTTTTGACTGGGGAGTTCAGGCCTTGAACATTATGTGTGGCTATGTTGAGGGAGCTCTGTACGTGGTCAGCCATGGGGAACTGAAAAGCAACTCTGTCTGTCTCTACCTCCACTCACCCTGAGATGGCTTCTGTCCTCCCAACCTTGCCATTTGTCAGGATGGATGACTGGCAGCCCAGTGGACATTCCTTGATCGTAGGTACTGCAAGCTGAAAAATAATAAATGGTTAGGCTCATGTGGGAAAGATGGGGAATAGAAAAGGAAAGGACAGATTCGAAAGAGAGAAAGAAGTGGTGAAGAAGACTCCCAATCCAACTAAGGAAAAAGAGAAAAAATAAGAAAAAATACATTCTCGGGGAGGGGAGATGCTCCTCGAGAATTTCTACCAAGGTAGATCAAAAAAGGGCTTGCTCCAAATGCGAACAAGCGACCTCGCCCCCAGAAACCTTCTGGAGTCTAAGGGAGAGGTGGAGGTACATGGGGCCCACCCCAGCCAGGGCGCCCCTGAAAAATTGGTTACAACAACTATCAAAAACGAAACCGGAAGGAATTGAGTAATTCTAAACCCAGTTTGGTCGGATCTAAATCCGATCCGGATGTCCCCCCGTCCCCCCCCCAACGGGGATCGAGGAGGAGGGGACCTCAGAAGCAAGGTGGGGACAACCCCCTGCGGAAAAATTAGAATAAATGAAGAGATCTTTTTAGCAGGAGAAATACTGTTGAAATGTCAATTATCCAAAAAGTTGATTCTTCTGATCAGAGAACGTCTAAATCTCAGGCATAGGACCGACCAAAAATCTTGAAAGTTCAAGGAGTATATGACCAATGTGTCAACCGAGATCTGGGTAAGTGGGTCCACTGTCTCTAGCTTTCTTAGATCTCGACCTGGTCCAGAGTAGGGAATTAGGGCTGGTGGGGGTCGGTCTCTTGGAGGTGTTTGGGATGCTATGAGAAGTATCCATGGCGGGTTCTTGCGAGATGAGCTTAAGGCGCTGTAGTAGTCTTTCTCCATCAGGAAAATTTGAGAAGGAGTAGTTTTTCCCTTTATCCGAGAACTTGACCGCAAAGGGGAATGCCCATTTATATTTTATATCCTTTTGGACCAGGACTAGGAGTAGCGGCTTTAATGACCGTCTTCGCTGCATTGTGGAGGGAGAAAGGTCTGCGTATATTTGGACGGGATGACCTTGGCACAAAACACTGGGCACAGAACGTGCTAGTCTCATGACTTCATCCTTTACAGCGTAAAAGTGGGGTTTGGCGATGATGTCCCGCGGTGAGCCGTCCTTTCTGGGTGGTCCCAGGGCTCTGTGGGCTCTATCCAGCTCTAAGCGAACTTGAGGGATGTTTGGAATCAAGTTCTGGATCAAATTTTGTACCGCTGCTGTAGTGTCAGTGATGGATTCGGGCAGTCCCCTGATCCGGAAATTGTATCTCCTGGATCTGCTCTCCAACTCGTCGATCCTGGAAAGGGCCACATCCAATTGCTCCTGTACTGTATGAATATGCTCTGAGTTCTGGTCTGTGGCTGCCACCGTTTGATCAAGCTTGTCTTCTATCGCTTCAATTCTGGTGCCCAGATTCTGGAAATCTGCTTTCAAATCTCCTGTTATTTTGGTAGCAGTCTGAGCGAGTCCCCTATCCAGGAGTTCAGCCAGAGCCTGATATAAGTCAGTCACAGAGAATGCAGACGCTGCTGACAGGGTGCTGACAGAGAATTGAGCAGGCTGGCTCCTTATGTTAGGTCCTATGAGGGGTAGTGCAGAGCCCTCCCTATTTATGCCCTCCATATTACTGCCTGCCAGGGGTTCTGTGGGAATTGTTGAGGGGGACATGTCCTGCTGGTAACTTACTTGGACCAGTGGGGTAAAAGGCAGGGGTACCATATTTGAAAAAATCCGTTTTTTCAAATGAATAAATTGCGGCTTTAAAGTGTCCCTTTAAAAAAATTATGATGATAGGGGGGTGCCCTGATGTCTGGGGAAGCCGTGTGTGGTGATAGTTCCCCTTCCAGCCCGTTTTTGGCTGACTTATGGGCGCCGCTGGTCTGGGGTGGTGAGGAGCTCCCGGCTCAAGCAGCCATCTTCAGAGCTCCGCGCATGCGCCTCTCCGTGATCGGCTCTCAATTGAGCCGGTTCACTGATGTCTGGGACAGCCATGGTGAGGTTACCAAAAGGGCCCTGTGAGTTTTTTGGTCTTGTTCAGGTGTGAATTCAGGGAAAAATACGGACCAGAATCACACCTGAACCGGTGAACAGAAATGCACCTGCCCCAGGCTGAAAACCACGGCCACACATATGTGAACTCGGCCTTAAGGCTGGACTCCAACTTATGTGTTAAGACAGCTCACAAAATTGAAATCTCTGTTGCCTTGGGGTCATTGGGGTGTCACTAAAATGAATTAATCTTCAGCACACTGATGCACATATGTGCTACCACCGCACAACAATGTCAACCCCTCAGGTAGATAATTCTTTATTGGGAAAATAATGTTGCTATTGCTAAACTTTTCATTTGCAAATTCTAGCAATTATTTTGATCCAAAGGCTTTAAAATTTCAAAACTTCCAGTTCTCATACACCAGTTGCATTTTTTTTTTTTTTTTTTTTCACAAAAAGTTTTTATTGGATGAAAAGTAATGCATAATACAACGTACACTTATAAGAGCATAATAGTAGTTAAGAATTGCATACAGAAGAGGATAAACAGGAAAGAAGAGCAAAAACAATCGTATGCGAGTTCCATACTGTGATATTCATGTAAGCATACATGTATCATTTTCGAACTAAATCGAAAGAACAATATCAGTGCTTGTACAAGCATTTTAAAGAGGGGGGGGGGGTGGGGAGAGGAAGGGGAGAGAGGAGAAAAGAAAAAAAGAAAAGAGAAAAAAAAAAAAGGGGGGAAGGGGGGGGATCAAGTGACCTGAAAAAGGAACAAGTATTAAATCTCAGATTTAGCTTTACTTAATGATAGCTTTGTACTGTTGAGAATCTTTGAACATTGTCCAGTTATACCAGGTAGCATAGAATTCAGTAATTTTTTCTTGAGATATACTAATGAGTTCTTCAACTTTTTCAATGCAGTTTATTCTCCTAAACCATTCTGCTTTCGTTGGAGTGCTAGGAGATTTCCAGTGAGAGGGGATGCAGTGCCTGGCTGCATTAATCATGAACATGGGAAGTGATTTCAAATATTGACTTTTGGGCATGCAACTGAAGTGTAGTAGATACTGGTCCGGAGTATAACTTAGGTTTAATGAAGTGACTAGTTGGATTGTTTCATGTACCGATGTCCAGAAAGGCTGGATTAGGGGGCATGACCACCAGACGTGAATCATAGTGCCCTCCTCTCGTTTACATCTCCAACATCTGTCAGAGGCATTAGACGAAATTTTATGCAGAGTGGTGGGTATTCTATACCATCTGGTAATGATCTTGAATCCACTTTCTTGTGTGGCCACATTTAGCGAGCCTTTGTGCGCGTAGAGGAAGATTGTTTCCCAGTCTTTCTCAGTCAGGTCTAATTCTAGATCTCTTTCCCAGGCTTTACAGGAAGAGCTGGAGAAGTCAGTATCGTCTTCAAATAGCGAGTTGTAGACAGTTGAGAGAATATGTCTGCGTGGGGACGTTTTTGTACAAAGAGTTTCAAGCGGAGTAAGGGGTCTTGTCCAGTAATGGACAGTGTCTTTGTTGGATAGAAAGTGTTTGATTTGAATGTAGTTCCAGTGAGATATGAGAGCTGGTTTGATGTCATTAAGTATGTCCTCTCTAGAGAGAATTTTGCCTTTTTTAAAGAAGTGTTTTGACAATATCTCTTTAAATGGCCATTGATGTGTTGGAAACGATTTTTCCATACCAGGGGGAAAGTCAGGGTTTTGTTGTAGCGGTGTGAGAGGACTAAGCCATGGGGAGGGGTTTTTGAGTTTAAAAGTATTACGGAAATTTTCGAGTGTGGGTCCAATAAGAGGATGTGTTTTGATGAAGTTTGAGTGAAATTTTGGGTTGATCCAAGGTAGATTTTTTAGCTCATGAGGATATTGCGCTTTTTCGAGGGTAACCCAGTCTTTAACGGTTTGGTGTATATTCCAGTCTACTATTCTCGTTAAAAGGGCAGCTTGGTGATATTTCCTAAGGTCGGGTAAGGCTATACCTCCTCTACTCTTAGGTAGGGTCAGTCTTGAAAATTTGATTCTAGGGGATTTACCCCTCCAAATAAATGAGGAACAAGCCTTTCTGAATGTGGCGAAGAATGATAATGGAATTTTGATTGGGATTGTCTGCATAATATAGAGAAACCTTGGTAGGATGGTCATTTTAATTAGGGCAGCCCGACCAAACCAGGACACACTTAAGGCGTTCCATCTTTTCAAATCCTCCTGTGTTTCTCTCAAGACAGGTTCGAAATTAAGATGGAAGAGATCTTTCAGGTTTGATGAGATTTTGATACCCAAATATGTGATGCTGTGGTCGGACCATTTAAATGGGAAATTTTTCTTGCATAATTCTACCATTTCAGTGGGCAGGGAGATGTTGAGGGCATTGGATTTGGAGTGGTTAATTTTTAAATTTGACAATAAATGGAAGTGATCTAAGTCTTTGAGAAGGTTAGGGATGGAGATATGGGGGTTCGAAAGGAAAAGAAGCATGTCATCAGCAAAGGCTGCTATTTTATACGTTTTGTCATGAATCTCGATTCCCTTGATGTCTCTATTCGATCTAATTTTATTGAGCAGGGGCTCAAGTGTTAGAACAAATAAAAGTGGGGACAAGGGGCATCCCTGTCTTGTTCCGTTGCGGAGATTGAAGGCATTCGATAGGTGGCCGTTGACTCTGACTCTTGCTGTTGGATTTGAGTATAGTACCTTGATATAAGATCTCATTTGAGGCAGAAATCCAATATGTTTCAGAACTGCATCTATATAGTCCCAGGCCACTCTATCGAACGCCTTTTCGGCATCTAGTGATAAGAAGAAGCCCTGTTTTTGTTTAGAGGATAGCCAATGATTTATGTTAAGAGCTTTTATTGTATTGTCTCGTCCTTCCCTTCCCGGGATAAATCCCACTTGATCTAAGGAAACTAAAGAAGTTAGGAAGGGGAGGATCCTGTTTGCTAATATTTTAGAGTAGATTTTCACATCGACGTTTATCAGGGAAATAGGTCTATAATTGGTAACTTGGGTCACGTCTTTACCTTCTTTGGGAATTACTGTGATATGTGCTTCTAAAAGCTGTTTGGGGGGGTGTTGTTCTGAGTGAAGAGTTTGAAACGTTTTTAGGAATCTCGGCTTAAGTATATCTGTAAAAGTCTTATAATATTGTAAAGGTAGGCCGTCCGGGCCTGGGGCCTTGCCTATTTTCATTTCTTTCAGGGCCCTTTCAAATTCTGGGCCTGAGATGGGATTTTCTAGTTCCCTTGCAATATTCCCTGAAATTTGGGGTGGGCCATAATGTTCTAAAAAATCTTGTATCATCTTTGCTCTTTCATCTGAATTCTGTGGGCATTTAGGGTTGGAAGGAATGTTATAGAGGTTTTGGTAATATAGCTCAAATTGCTTTGCAATCTCTTCATTCGAGGAACGCAGCTCGCCTTGCTTGTCTCCTATCTGATGGATGGTGTGGGCGGTTCTCTTGTTTTGAACTGCTTTTGCAAGCAACCTGCCACATTTATTTCCTTGCTCATAATAAATCTTGTGTCTCAAGGGGATTTAAAGGAGTGTTAAAGTCTCCTCCGAATATCAGGGTTCCAGAAGTAAAAGTTGTCAAAAGGTCCTTGATTTTACGAAAGAAGGCAACCTGTCTCACATTTGGGGCATAAATATTGGCTATGGTGATGGGGTGTTGTTTCAGCTTCCCTTTCAGGAAAATATATCGACCTTCGGGGTCTATCAGAGTGTCAACAATTTGGAGTGGGGTCCGTCTGGATATCAGAACTGAGACACCTTTTGTCTTACCTATTGGATTGGTGGCGTGAAATGAGGTTGGAAACCTATTGTCTCTAATTTTTGGAATTTTATCTGATTTAAAGTGTGTTTCTTGTATAAGAACAATGTTCGCTTTTTGTTTAGAAGATTCGTTGATAAGTTTAGTTCTCTTTTCGGGGATATTGAGTCCTTTTGCATTTAAAGATATCATTTTTAGTGATAGAGGAACAGAATGTACCTTGTCTGGGGGCATTGTGTCCACTTAAGGAGATCTAACTCGTTTGTCTGAGAATCCGGAGAAGAAAAAAAAAAAAAAAAAAAAAAAAAAATAATAATAATAAAAAAAAAAAACAAGGAGAATGGGGGAGGGGAATAGAAACAGAGGGGTTGGTTGTGGGGGGAAAAACCGGGGATAGATGTAGTTTCACTAACCTATCCTATTGTGAAGAAACCGGTTGGTTCAAAGGGTGACGTGACGATCACCCCTTGTGTGGGAACGGGGTCTGTAAAGAACCGATGGAGCGATATGAAAAACTGTTATAGATTCGGTTTTACCCTATCTATCTTTTTCTTAACAACTCCTGCCTGATTCGGCTATATGTGCTGGCACATAGGAGCTATGAGCAAATGATAAAAAAAAAAATACGATTGGCCGTGAGTAAAACGTCTGAGGCATATGCGCAAGCAAAGCATCAGAAAGTATCCCCGCCAATTATTTCCATTCTTTATCTATGTAATAGGGGTGGTATGTAAAACTGCGCTGCTAGAAATGAATAAATGTGGCTGCTAAACACGGCTACTGAAAAACAAGAAGCAAAAAACAGAATGGAAACGTGGTAGTGTAGCGCTCAGAATAACAAAATATAACTGTAAGGCTATACATATACATAAAGTGTGAAACACAAAAAGTGATCTGTGCATCAACATGAGAATAATAACATGACTAATAAAATTGAAATAAAGTTCATGAAATAAAGTTCATAAATTCCAGTGACACAAATGATGCTTGATGTATCAGAAGTGAAAAAGAAAAAATCCCACCACCGGTGAAGATGCAGGCTTACCAGATGAAAAGGACTCTGAGAAACTTATATTTCTAGAGTCAGTCAGGCTTGGTATATGCTCAGATCTTGATATAAGGTGTTCCTCAGGAAAGGGATCAGCAGATATCTGTGGTGTAGATTCCAATGGCCCCGAGACTTGATAAGAGGTCTCTCGTTCGCGGAAAAAATAATGGTCATCCGTCTCAGAGATGGCATATATAAATGGAAAGGAGAAGAGGGGACGCCATAGTGTAACACCGTAAGGTCAATAAAAAAATTTATTAAAATTGCACTTACATATACAGATGAAAGTAAGGCGCATGTCAATAAGATGGTGGCAATAATGGAGTCGTCCCTGACGCGTTTCGTGTCATTACACGTTCTCAAAGGGTATCCCTCTCATGATGCCAACACAAATATTTATAATAAAAGGTCCCAAAAGGAAATTAGACTCACCGTCTGCAAGCAATCACAAAACACAAGCATTTCCGGGTCTGAAGAAAATGGCGTCCAGGCGTGCGCTCCACGCCTCGTATCGAATCGCGGAAGTGTTCTAATTCGGACACTTCCGGAGTGAAATCGAATACTAACAGCGTGCGCTGCACGCCTCGTTTTCGACATATGATCGAAACGTAAGCCTCACTTTCGAAATGACGTCGAATGACGTAATCCGTCACAAAATGAAACGCTCGCCTGTATGAAGTCGTACCACGCCTCCTGTTGAATCACGGGGGTGTACTGATTCAAACACTTCCGGAATGAGGTCGGATATTGACAGCGTGCGCTGCATGCCTCGTTTTCGACGTGTGATCGAGACGTACGCCCCGCTTTCGAAATAACATCGAATCCCGATATCCGTATCAAAAATCCGTCACATAATGAAACGCTCACTTGTGTGGAGTCAGACGTGGAAAAAAGGCGTCAAGGATATTCGTAGGGACGACGAAAAAGTGGGCGGACATAGCAGAAGGAAGTGCAATCCAGCCCTCATTGTGGGGGCCGTTTGCATTCCAAAGTGAGTGAAGAGAAAAAAAAGAATACCAAAATGTAAATCAACACATGCAAAATAGATCCGCATGTGGCGATCAAAATGGACCAAACATGAAATAAATCAATTCAAAGAATGGAAAAAATTAGTATTCAGTATTATGAGACATTAAGGCAAAAATAAAAATTTAAATATGGCTTGGTACAAAATTGTAATGCCAAAAATAAATATATTAATAATTGACTGGTACAAAAATGCAATGCCCGGGACATGGAAGTGCATAATGCAAATCGCACAATACTGCAATATAGGCAGAAAGGGATCAGTGCTCAATGTGCATAAAGCAAATGATCCAACAGAAAATGCACTTTATAAATTAAAATTACGTATAATAATAATGTGTGGGTCTTCCAGACAGTGAGTCGAATTCCCAAACAAAAACATACATAATAATGTGCGTTAATGTTAAAATAAATCGCCATGACGTAAAAACATATGCATAATAAAAAATTGCTAGAGTTGAAAATTATGAAACATCCCAAAACAGATCCACCACTGTTTAAATATACTAAACAACCACTAGGACTTATCTATAAATGAGTTGATGTCCCAATCAACATTCAAGCCAAAGGGATGATAAGATTGAAGCTCATAAATCCAGAATGTTTCTAATCTTGAAACACCCCTTGTTTTGGCCCCACCCCTCCAAGGAGGCATATAACGGTCAATAATTGTAAACTGAGTGCCAGAAGGATTTTTATCATGGCACTGTTTGAAGTGACGGGGAACAGTATGGTCCCTGTCGCCTGCCTTGATGAAGGCAATATGTTCGCCTACACGTATCGAGAAAGTACGAATCGTGCGGCCGACATATTGTTTACCACATGTACATGTGATGAGATAGACGATGTAATTGGTTTCGCAGGTACAAAAATGTTTAATCTCATACTCCTTTCCAGTCACAGTAGAAGTGAAGTGTGTAATTCTGCGTTCCCTCAGTGAGTTATGATGACAAACCTTGCATTTTCTGCATGGAAAGAAACCAACTAAGTCCTGAAAAAAAGAACTTTTTACTGGGGGATTGATGACATTGGGTGCAATGCGATTCTGCAACGAAGGTGCACCTCTAAATACCAGTTTAGCCCGTTCAGGAAGTAAAGGTCTGAGAACACTATCGTTCCTGAGTATATCCCAATGTCTATCGACAATATTCTTAACCTGCCTATGTTGAATAGAGTAAGATGTGATTAGGGCAAATTTGAAACTTTCATCCGGTACACGTTTAGGTTTCATTGAGATGAGTGAAGATCTATCCAATGAGAGAATTCTCTGCATTTCTTGATCTAGCTCAGCCCTGGGATAACCTTTATCTAGAAACCTTTGTCGCAACATAGTAGCTTGAAGCAGATAAGATTCTGGGTCCGTACAGTTCCTACGAAGTCTCAGAAACTGACTGCGCGGAACTGACCGAAGCCATGAACTGTGATGACAGCTGTCAATAGGAATGAAACCATTCCTATCAGTTGGCTTGAAGAAAGTTTGAAAATTGAATTTGCGATCAACCAACCCAATCTCGAGGTCCAAGAAATTGATTTTACTTGGACTGTATTCGAAGGTCAATGAAATGCCTCTGTCATTTTGATTGAGGGTTTTAAAAAATGACTCTAATGATTCGGGGGTGCCGTTCCATAGGAGGAGGATGTCGTCTATGTACCTGGCCCACAGGACTAATGATGGAGTGTCCTGCGCATAGACGACATCCTCCTCCCACTTGGCCATGAACAGGTTGGCAAGGCTGGGTGCAAACTTAGCCCCCATAGCTACCCCTCGTTGTTGGAGGTAGTAGCTTTGGTTGAACCAAAAATAATTATGTTTGGTTGCAAACTCTAAAAGTTCTAAAATATACTCGCATTGAAAAGAAGCGAGGGTGGGTTCTTGATTTAGGAAATGTTGGACAGCAGCAATACCCAAATGATGGGGAATGCAAGTATATAGGGAAGCGACATCTGCTGTGGCTAGTAGATAGTCACCATGTACAACAGTGTTTTCCAATAACCTTATAGTGTCTCCTGTATCCTTAAGATAGGAAGGAGTTTTTTGCACTAAAGGTTGTAAATAATGATCGATGTACCGGCCTATACGGGACGTGACCGAATCGATCCCGCTTACAATAGGCCGGCCCGGGGGGGCAGTGGGATGTTTATGGATCTTGGGCAAGTAATATATGGTGGGTATGCGTGGGACTTTAGGTACTAAGAAATCTCTTTCTTTGTTGTTCAAAATTTTTAACTCATAACCCTTATTGACAAGACTTAGCAACTGGGTTTTATATGTGTGTGTAGGGTTAGTAGGAATTTCTTTATAAGTACCGGGTTCGTTCAGGATACGAATCATTTCGGTCTCATAATCGGACTTGTCCAAAATCACAATGCCACCGCCTTTGTCGGCGGGGCGTATGACTAAATCCTTCCGATCACAGAGGGACTTGAGGCCCGCGCTGGAGACGGATGGTAGATGTGGTGATTTAACTGACAATCTGGATAAGTCTCTTAACACACAATCCTTAAAAATTTTGACTGCAGGTGCTACCGCCACAGTTGGATTAAAAAGGGATGGATTAGATAATCCAGAATGCACCGTGCCGGACGTTGCAGCCCGGTCTTCGTAATTGCATGTATTGGAAATCAAATATCTTTGGATATTGATTTTCCGAATATATTTTTGTATATCTATAAAAGTGCCAAACCTGCTCAACTGTTTAGGGGGAGCAAATTTGAGACCCTTATCAAGTATTGACTGTTCGGCATTAGTGAGTGTCTTACTGCTAAGATTAAATACACCAAGGCCTCTTACACTCTTCTTCTCTTTCTTCTTCTGAATTCTGTACCCCCCTCTGCACCCTCTCGTGGATTTGGACCTTTTTTCTTTGAGGACTGGTCCTCGCGAAAACCCTGATTACCATATATATTGGGTTGAACATAATGTCTAGGCATATGTTGGTGGTCGTTTCTCCCATATGAATCAGAGTTGTAACTACCCTGATTACGCAATGGGGAAAATCTATTCTGGGTAGAAATAGAGGGTGCGTAATGTTGAGGGGGATATTGATGGTATGGTTCATATTGTTCTCTATATGGGCCAGGAGAGACGTAACTGTCATGCCGCTGGTAAGGACGGGGTAAATGTTGTGAAGAGTTACCACGAGATTGGCCTCGCCCGCCTCTCCTGCCTCTCCCATTAGCTCTGCCTCCATAATGGGTATCAGGAATCTGGAGGCTAGACTGTGTATGGCCAGATAGTAAAGGGGAGGGATCAATGGTGGTATTGTTACCCCTTGGTGTCATATGACTGGAGCCAAATTGGGCCGCTAACCCACCGGGAATCATAGATGGAACAGGAAGCGATGGTAAATCGGACACAACTACAGGTGTGGTATCCATTGGTGGAGTGGATGTGGCATTTTTTTGCCATCCAAAAACACAACCATTTTTGTAGTCACCTACGTCTCTTGAGTATTTTTTATGTTTTTTAATCCTCTGATCTCTATCTTCCTTTTCCAGATGACTCTGTAAATTGGTTGAAAGAGAATTATACTCAAGAGAGGTTTTGTGTGTCTGAAGCTTATCTTTGAGCTCTTTGATCTCTACATCAAGAGCTGTTAATCTGCACCTTTTTTTTGAAATTAGAAATCCCAAAAAATTGGTCCCAGCTTCATTGAAATATTTATACCAGGAATTGAGATCTAATTCTCCCTGTTGTGGATTGATATTCCAACGAAGACTGCGTGGAACCATGCTCTCGGCAATATATTGCTCTAAGAAGGCTATGTCCCATAAGATATGTAACTCTGATGTCATGACATTTTTAAGTCTTAAAAAGAGTCCACCTAATTCAGAGTCATTGCCAGTGATGGAAAAGACACCTTCTATATTAACGGTCCGGGATGCCCTATAATCGAAGACATCCATGGCCGGAATAGGACCAGAAATAACTGGTTTAGCTGCTGCAATAATAGAATTTTCAAAATACAGAAATGGGGGTGGTATGTAAAACTGCGCTGCTAGAAATGAATAAATGTGGCTGCTAAACACGGCTACTGAAAAACAAGAAGCAAAAAACAGAATGGAAACGTGGTAGTGTAGCGCTCAGAATAACAAAATATAACTGTAAGGCTATACATATACATAAAGTGTGAAACACAAAAAGTGATCTGTGCATCAACATGAGAATAATAACATGACTAATAAAATTGAAATAAAGTTCATGAAATAAAGTTCATAAATTCCAGTGACACAAATGATGCTTGATGTATCAGAAGTGAAAAAGAAAAAATCCCACCACCGGTGAAGATGCAGGCTTACCAGATGAAAAGGACTCTGAGAAACTTATATTTCTAGAGTCAGTCAGGCTTGGTATATGCTCAGATCTTGATATAAGGTGTTCCTCAGGAAAGGGATCAGCAGATATCTGTGGTGTAGATTCCAATGGCCCCGAGACTTGATAAGAGGTCTCTCGTTCGCGGAAAAAATAATGGTCATCCGTCTCAGAGATGGCATATATAAATGGAAAGGAGAAGAGGGGACGCCATAGTGTAACACCGTAAGGTCAATAAAAAAATTTATTAAAATTGCACTTACATATACAGATGAAAGTAAGGCGCATGTCAATAAGATGGTGGCAATAATGGAGTCGTCCCTGACGCGTTTCGTGTCATTACACGTTCTCAAAGGGTATCCCTCTCATGATGCCAACACAAATATTTATAATAAAAGGTCCCAAAAGGAAATTAGACTCACCGTCTGCAAGCAATCACAAAACACAAGCATTTCCGGGTCTGAAGAAAATGGCGTCCAGGCGTGCGCTCCACGCCTCGTATCGAATCGCGGAAGTGTTCTAATTCGGACACTTCCGGAGTGAAATCGAATACTAACAGCGTGCGCTGCACGCCTCGTTTTCGACATATGATCGAAACGTAAGCCTCACTTTCGAAATGACGTCGAATGACGTAATCCGTCACAAAATGAAACGCTCGCCTGTATGAAGTCGTACCACGCCTCCTGTTGAATCACGGGGGTGTACTGATTCAAACACTTCCGGAATGAGGTCGGATATTGACAGCGTGCGCTGCATGCCTCGTTTTCGACGTGTGATCGAGACGTACGCCCCGCTTTCGAAATAACATCGAATCCCGATATCCGTATCAAAAATCCGTCACATAATGAAACGCTCACTTGTGTGGAGTCAGACGTGGAAAAAAGGCGTCAAGGATATTCGTAGGGACGACGAAAAAGTGGGCGGACATAGCAGAAGGAAGTGCAATCCAGCCCTCATTGTGGGGGCCGTTTGCATTCCAAAGTGAGTGAAGAGAAAAAAAAGAATACCAAAATGTAAATCAACACATGCAAAATAGATCCGCATGTGGCGATCAAAATGGACCAAACATGAAATAAATCAATTCAAAGAATGGAAAAAATTAGTATTCAGTATTATGAGACATTAAGGCAAAAATAAAAATTTAAATATGGCTTGGTACAAAATTGTAATGCCAAAAATAAATATATTAATAATTGACTGGTACAAAAATGCAATGCCCGGGACATGGAAGTGCATAATGCAAATCGCACAATACTGCAATATAGGCAGAAAGGGATCAGTGCTCAATGTGCATAAAGCAAATGATCCAACAGAAAATGCACTTTATAAATTAAAATTACGTATAATAATAATGTGTGGGTCTTCCAGACAGTGAGTCGAATTCCCAAACAAAAACATACATAATAATGTGCGTTAATGTTAAAATAAATCGCCATGACGTAAAAACATATGCATAATAAAAAATTGCTAGAGTTGAAAATTATGAAACATCCCAAAACAGATCCACCACTGTTTAAATATACTAAACAACCACTAGGACTTATCTATAAATGAGTTGATGTCCCAATCAACATTCAAGCCAAAGGGATGATAAGATTGAAGCTCATAAATCCAGAATGTTTCTAATCTTGAAACACCCCTTGTTTTGGCCCCACCCCTCCAAGGAGGCATATAACGGTCAATAATTGTAAACTGAGTGCCAGAAGGATTTTTATCATGGCACTGTTTGAAGTGACGGGGAACAGTATGGTCCCTGTCGCCTGCCTTGATGAAGGCAATATGTTCGCCTACACGTATCGAGAAAGTACGAATCGTGCGGCCGACATATTGTTTACCACATGTACATGTGATGAGATAGACGATGTAATTGGTTTCGCAGGTACAAAAATGTTTAATCTCATACTCCTTTCCAGTCACAGTAGAAGTGAAGTGTGTAATTCTGCGTTCCCTCAGTGAGTTATGATGACAAACCTTGCATTTTCTGCATGGAAAGAAACCAACTAAGTCCTGAAAAAAAGAACTTTTTACTGGGGGATTGATGACATTGGGTGCAATGCGATTCTGCAACGAAGGTGCACCTCTAAATACCAGTTTAGCCCGTTCAGGAAGTAAAGGTCTGAGAACACTATCGTTCCTGAGTATATCCCAATGTCTATCGACAATATTCTTAACCTGCCTATGTTGAATAGAGTAAGATGTGATTAGGGCAAATTTGAAACTTTCATCCGGTACACGTTTAGGTTTCATTGAGATGAGTGAAGATCTATCCAATGAGAGAATTCTCTGCATTTCTTGATCTAGCTCAGCCCTGGGATAACCTTTATCTAGAAACCTTTGTCGCAACATAGTAGCTTGAAGCAGATAAGATTCTGGGTCCGTACAGTTCCTACGAAGTCTCAGAAACTGACTGCGCGGAACTGACCGAAGCCATGAACTGTGATGACAGCTGTCAATAGGAATGAAACCATTCCTATCAGTTGGCTTGAAGAAAGTTTGAAAATTGAATTTGCGATCAACCAACCCAATCTCGAGGTCCAAGAAATTGATTTTACTTGGACTGTATTCGAAGGTCAATGAAATGCCTCTGTCATTTTGATTGAGGGTTTTAAAAAATGACTCTAATGATTCGGGGGTGCCGTTCCATAGGAGGAGGATGTCGTCTATGTACCTGGCCCACAGGACTAATGATGGAGTGTCCTGCGCATAGACGCAGGAACGTGTAATGACACGAAACGCGTCAGGGACGACTCCATTATTGCCACCATCTTATTGACATGCGCCTTACTTTCATCTGTATATGTAAGTGCAATTTTAATAAATTTTTTTATTGACCTTACGGTGTTACACTATGGCGTCCCCTCTTCTCCTTTCGATTTATATATGCCATCTCTGAGACGGATGACCATTATTTTTTCCGCGAACGAGAGACCTCTTATCAAGTCTCGGGGCCATTGGAATCTACACCACAGATATCTGCTGATCCCTTTCCTGAGGAACACCTTATATCAAGATCTGAGCATATACCAAGCCTGACTGACTCTAGAAATATAAGTTTCTCAGAGTCCTTTTCATCTGGTAAGCCTGCATCTTCACCGGTGGTGGGATTTTTTCTTTTTCACTTCTGATACATCAAGCATCATTTGTGTCACTGGAATTTATGAACTTTATTTCATGAACTTTATTTCAATTTTATTAGTCATGTTATTATTCTCATGTTGATGCACAGATCACTTTTTGTGTTTCACACTTTATGTATATGTATAGCCTTACAGTTATATTTTGTTATTCTGAGCGCTACACTACCACGTTTCCATTTTATCTATGTAATAAGTGTGGGTCCCGACTAAAAACCATGCTTAAAGTTTTGAAAAATATTTGCACCTTACTATCACAAAAAAAAGTTTGGTAACTTGAAAGAGAACAGAATTTAACTTGTCTTATGAGACAACGTGATCTCGCCACAAGAGGGCGGTATTGTATCACATACATTAAACTTGTGCATAACGAAGCAAACAACAATGTATATCTTATGAAAATAAGAATGTGATACCCTTCCTTACTATAGCAATGCAGCTTCAGACACAATATATGACCTTTGCAGCATCTATTGGTTCAAAAACATTTATCACTTCAGTTTCACCTGGGCTATTGTCAGAATGATACCTTAATTGTTTTACAGCATAAAATGTAACATCAATCTCTAATGTGTCTTGAAACAGGAAATGAAGGTGAGATACGCTCCATGTGACTGATGTCACAGTAGTAATAATGTATAATGAGGCCCTTAACTGGATGGGATGTAAATTGAGTAATAAGATTCAGGATCAATGAAGCTGCATTGCACTTACCCAGTTCAATGGAAACACATATAGCTCAATTAGGGAAATACAATAGGCTAATTGCATCCTGCCATACCTAAGCCAAAATACACGAAATATACCATACTGTATCAAACTTCGAGTCATGGGGTGGAAGAAAAAAAAAAAAAAAAAAAAAAAAGAAAAAAAACAACAACAAAAAAAAAAAAAAAAAAACATGCCCCAAAAAAAAAAAAAAAACTAGACCTAGTAATTGTCGCACCACGCCAATCAGTCAGTCAGATAGTTCCCTTCAGAGGAGTTACCATGCACATTGTAAAGTAAACAGATTGAGGCGAATATAATCAGGTTAAACCCGCCCGTCATTATGTCCTGTAAAGATGCTGAAAGGTTCTCTGCATATATATCAGAACAGCTTATACGAAACAACAAGTATATGTGAGATTTGTAGTCTTATTCTTCAAAACTAAGAACAATGTTATACCTATGTGTAAGGGTTTTCTCACAGGGCCCGACGAACGGGATAGAATTCTCGCTGGACATGAAATTTCCACCAGACCTTTCTCCCCTTGACTCTTCTCCAATAAGTACAATTGCAGTGTATATCCCCTGTGGGTAGAACAATAACAAAAAAAAAAAAAAAAAAACGCAAAAAGAAAAAAAAAAAACACAAAAGTATGCTACCTGCTACCTTGGAGTGGGGGAGGAGGAGGTTTGTATCTCTAGGCGAGGTGTCAAGATTTGATGCATGGGTGCAGACCTCTTGAGTAGTAGCTTAGGTATATGACAAGAATCTTAGCAATAACTGTGTTTCAGATAGACTGAACAACTTTAAAAAAAAGTCATGTAGAATTGTGAATTAATATTTGGGTAATCAAGAATCATGTGTCCATATGATCCTGCCGATCCATGCGATCTTTACGTCTGGGCGGTGAGTTACCTTGGTCTTCCTGGGCGTCATTTCTTCTGTTACGCTGAGGGGTTGGTGATCTGCGACGGCGGTCTCTGTTTCTCTGTGCTCTTGGCGTGTTGTTGCCTGAAACTGCTATCCAGGTGTCATTTGTCAAGAAGGAGTCGTACCATTCCGGAACCTCGACTATCGGCATATTCAACATTTCACAGAATGGTCTGATATCATCGGGTGTGCGCAGGAGTGCGGTGTGACCCCTCCATGTCGCTGATAGGCAGAAAGGGAATTTCCATCTGTACGGAATTCCTCTGGTGCGTAGCTGATCTGTCAGAGGGCGCAGGGCCCTGCGTTGCCTCAGCGTGATATTTGACAAGTCCTGGAATAGTTTTATTTCAATTCCATTAGAGATGATTCTGTTTTTTTCCCTAGCCTTCTTGAGGATAGCTTCTTTCAGAGGAAAGCTCACTAGACAGCATATTATGTCCCTGGGCGGGTCATTATCTCTTCCCCTAGGTCTGAGAGCTCTGTGTACCCTCTCATATTCAATGGGAGATTCTAGGGGTCTATCAAGCACATCATTGAAAATTGCTGTAGCTGTCTGTTCCACGGGGTTCAGATCTGCCATTTCAGGGACCCCCCTAATTCTAATATTGTGGCGACGCCCCCTATTGTCCAAATCTTCCAAGTGGCGGGTAATTTCAATCAGGTGAGTAAGATGCATGTCAGAGTGCTTTTGTATTTGTTTTATGGCCTCAGCATTTCTCATTGTGGCTTGTTCAGTCATTCCTGTCCTTGCAGCAATGCCCTGGATGTCTGCCCTAATCTCTGTAATGGCGGCTGAAAACGATGCCTTAATGTCCAGTGCCATGGCCTGTAGGTTTGCCTGCAGGTCAGTGAGGCTGAGGGCTTGTGGGGGCTGCAAGGAAGGCGGATGGGTGCCCTGGGATCCGCTGGCGGCGATCGCGCCGCTCGTTGTAAGGCCTGGTCCCCCGTGCGGGCCGGGAGGTTTAGGCGAGGCCGCGGCTTTTGGGCCTTCCCCTAGCTGGGTCCGGAACATCGCCGGAATAGTGGCTGCGGACATAATATTGGGCTCCATCTGATGCTGGGGCTATGGGGAGTCAGTCTCACCTCCTTTTTTGCTCGCTGATGCTCTTTAACGCGGCCGATGGGTGCCGATTGTAGCTCCTTGTGCCAGAGGATTTAGCTTAGGCGTCCATCACGGTCCGGTGCCAGGCCACGCCCCCCCTGCATTTTTTATTTAGGTGAGTGACTCAGCAAGTTTTGAAGTCACATACATCCTGACAACTAGCATGATCAGAAATAGGTAGGGAATAAAGAGCACATATTTGTGTTTGTTCAGATTTTCCTGTTTTTACTTAACATTTCAAGCTAAAGTTACTACCCTCCCCAAGCTTCTCAGGTCCAATCTTTAACAGACTTGGCTATGCACACATTGTCAAATTTTACATCTCTAGAGCTTTGAGGGAAGATACTAACTATAGTCTGTTCAGGCATCTGATGTTATAGTATGTATTCTGTACCTGCTTTCAATATGCAGGATGAGAAACAGATGGTGCACTCATTACCTTACAATGTCTGCTTTCCAGTTTTGCATATTTAAATTATCTAAGTAGTCTATAAATATGAAAGATCAAATTAGGCAACATGATCAGTACTTTATATAACATCAGTGCTGTCTGAATGGACTCACAGAGGAGATGTAGAATGATGGAAGAGAATTCCACTTTGGGCTGACTCCCAGAACTTCATAGCAGCCACGTGGGTTGTAAAGTTGGTAAATTAATTCCACCATTACACTACCAATGAGAAAAGTCCCAAGCCTTTTCTTCAGCAAAGTTCTTATGTGAATGTCACTCTTAAAATAATTACTGATGCGACTTTCACCAATTTTACTTGCTTGCTCTCCCTCTTTTTGAATACCTCCTGGGTGTCTTTTGTTTATGTTTTTTTTTGTAGTTTACTGTTAACTGAGGCATATATATATATATATAGCAAAAAAATGTGTTTCTCTCACAGGGGTTTTCAGAATTTATCTTCCATCCAAAGAACAAACAACATTCAGCCTCCTATCCTTTAGTCTGGTCCCACAGACTCTTGCTGCTCTGGCACTCCTGGACAGAGACCTTCTTTTTCTGCTGGGGTGAAGCCCCAAACCCTAGTCAAGTCTCTTGGAAGCCCAACACACACTTACTCAAATAGTGCTGGTAGTTCTTATGCCTGGTTTACACCTATGCTTTTTTAGTGCATGTTCAGTTTGGCAGAAACACTGCAGCCCATTTAACATGGTTTCCTATAGGACTTTTTTCCTGGTTTTTAGGCTTTAGTGTATCAAAAAAATATATATATATATTGAAAAATGCAAGATGCATCTGCAATATGCAAACTGTAACCTGCATAGGTGTGAACTAGGCCTTAAATCACAGGCCCAGGGTTGGACCCAGGATTGGAGATTTTATCCCACCCAGATCTCTAAGAAATCTCCAGGCTCCAGGTTGTAATGATGTAGTAGTGGAAGGATGATTATTAATTAATTATTATAATGCAAGTTATTCCAGCAGCAACCAAGTTCTTCCAGAGAGATGCATTTATTGAGACATCGGAAAAGCCAGCAGAGGTACAGACAAGATAGATGACAGGATACTTGAATATTTAGACATTTTCAGAGAACGCAGTTTTTCCTGTCACATTTTAGCCACCAGGAACCTTCCCTAATATATACCATTTCCCTCATGGGTGACAAGGACAAGCAATTTGATTGACCAGTTTTATAATGCCCATGATCTTCTTTTGTCCTTCTGGGTGACAGATAATGCCTCTTAGTCGTGGAAAGCTGCAGTCATAAAAATCTCCAGAATGTACCTATTATGTTTGCCCTCAAAGGCTGAGGTAGTCTTTTATTAAAATTAACATGGCCTGGTCAATATGTCATTACTCTGTGTGTGTGTGTGTGTGTGTGTGTGTGTGTGTGTGTGTGTGTGTGTGTGTGTGTGTGTGTGTTTATATATACATATAAAGAATATTCAACACAGGTCCCAAACCCGGTTTTACTAACTGATGAGGAAACTGAAAAGTCATTTGTCTCTGAAAGACACAAGTTCCCTGGAGCAACTCAATCTGCCTGCAGTACCTCAATTGTTTTTTTTAATTGCCAATATTTATTAGTAGTTCATTAGTTTCAGATCTTAGTGAACCCTTTGGCAGATACAAGAAGTCTTAAATAAACATCAAAACACCCAAGCTTTAAGCACATTTTCTCCAATGGGGTTACTTAATGACATAATCCACTCATCATTACCAGTTGTAATGAGACAAGCCCATTACCAAAACTCTATATGGTCGTATTCCTTATTCAGTCCTCTAGGCATTAAAGTGTTCAATCGTGCAGTCCAACCTAACCTCTTTCTGCTTTAACCTCAATTCCTTGTTACCTCCTCTTTTTAGACACAGGAATGTTACCTCACCATGAATCTGAGCTGAGCTGGTTTATGTCCACATTATCTAAAATGTCAAGAGCCATCAATAAATCATTTTTTGTCTTTAAACTGGCTAGATGGCTGCTTTTAATTACAGTAAGTTTTATTTGGATTTTTTTTACATACAGTTTAATTATGAATCAGCACTTAAAATGGTGGTTCATGAAGGGCTAGTTGATAAAACTACAATCACATTTATAATTTATAACAATGGCCTGTCCTGCTGCTTCTGTTTTAAAACTAGAAGCAATCAATGCTGATAGCTTTAAAACACATATCCAACCAAACATTTTTTTTAATAGTGAGGAGGATTAGAACCCCTGTTGGGACTATACTGCTTTCTGTTATCTTCACTTACTGTCCCGATGGCAACGGTTTAACAAAAAAAAAAAAAAAAAAGTGAGGAAAAATCTTCAAAAGCAATACAGACAGAATAAAATATGTTCTTTTTCTGTAAAGTAAGGAAGAATATAAACTCCTTCAGCTAAATGTTAAATTAAAGAAAGAGTGATCATTAAATATTATATATTAAACACAGAGGTGTTAGTTGCATACATTTTGCAAATCTATGTGGAAGCCAGAATGCATTATCAAGGCACCTCTGTACAGTGTGGTTCCTAACTACAAACTAATAGGCCACATTCACACTGAAGCACTTTACAGGCATTTTGGCGCTTGCAGGATGTTAAATTGTAATTGTAATTTCTTCCCCTGCACTGACCTCTTACCCGGTTCTTCTTGCTTCTGATTGTCCCTGGGTGCCCCCCTATTGCAGCGCTGCTGGTTTTCCTGTCTCACCACAGATACAGGGCATTTGTCAGGATGAAGAGCAGAGTAGAGGGCCAATAAATATGTAATTTACTGACCTCTTCCTTTTTTTTTTGAATGGACAGTGATGGATACTGAACACTTCTGTTTCCATTGATAACTGAGAATGTTAAACTCAGTTTTGTTTACTATGTTTTGGTTTATGAATTTGTTGTTTATCATTTTGTCTTCGGTGCAGCTAAGGCTACAGAGTGTCCTCAATTGTTTTATTTGTCTCAAAGGTGAGATGTCGGGGGTCTGTTTAGGCCCCCAATATCTTACCCAAAGAAATGTAAAAAAAAAAAAAAAAACTGTTTTAAAAATGTAAAAATGAATAACAAATTGTAAAAAAAATGTTTTAAATTGTCAAAAAAAATAAAAAAGTATTTAAAAAAGTAATTTAAACAAATTGTAAGAACAAATTTTAAAAACTGTCAAATATATATATTTTTTAAATATATATTTAAAAAATAATAATAATAAAACAAATATGTTCTAATTGATGCAAATTCTCTGGCCCATACAGTGTGAATAAGCTGTTTGTTTGTGTGTCAGGAGCTGTCTGTTACTTTATGAGGATGCAGCACCTGTATTAACACAGCCGCAGGTCCTAATTTGATAGGTGTGCAGGTGTGGGTTAGTGGCTTTGAATGCACACTGTCAATGTTCAGAGGTCATATACCTGCATCCACAGATCTGTCAAGTGAGGACCTGAAGCTGTGTTTGTACAGCTGCTGCATTCCCATAGTGTAACATAGGCTGCCTGTACACATAAAGCCACTGAATTCCACATAACAACATCTATGTGACTGAGCCTCATTTGCACACAAAACATTTTATTAACTCACGGTTATGTTATGTTTGTGTCCGCTAATAATGACTTTAAGGTTTTCTTAAATAAATAATTGTTTTAATTTGTACGGGGAGGGGGCTGTCAGGTAGGCTGTATGGGGTGTTGTGATTTCTAACAGCACCTGCTTCTGGGTGCCAGGTGTTTGGCCTCCTGATTTGTTCGTTGGGGGTGACATCATCCCATGCACAGTGTACATTTATTAAAAGACTGTAAACAGGCAGGTAAATGTTTGTTATTGCAGAAAAGACATAGGGGGAGATTTACTAAAACTGGAGCAATCAGGGGCAGCTGTGCATGGTAGCCAATCAGCTTCTAATTTCCACTTGTTCAAATAAGCTTTGACAATAAAACCTGGAAGCTGGTTGGTTTCTAGGCAGAGCCACACAACATTTTGCATGCTCCAGCTTTAGTAAATCTCCCCCATTTTTCCAAGTAAGGCCAGCTTCACACTGCGTGGCGGCCGCATTAGCGCTAAAGCACTACTCATTTTATCGGCGATTTAGCGCTGTTTAAGTGTCACTTTTTTGCTACCACACTGAGTCGCGGCTGCATTAGCGCTAAAGCACTACTAATTTTATCAGCGATTCAGCGCTGTTTAAGTGTCACTTTTTTGCCACTAGTGGGGTGCTTTTACCCCCTCTAGTGGCCAAAGAAGGGGTTAAACACACCCGTGATGAGACACATCCGAAGCTATTTTCAGGCGCTTTAGATGTGCCACCCATTTATTTCAATGGGCAGGGCATTTTGGTAGCGCTGTATACAACGCTCCCAAACCACACCAAAGATGCTACTTGCAGGACTTTTCCTAACATCCCTCAAGCGCACCTCCGCAGTGAGAAAAGCCACACTGAACTGAATGGGAGGCAGTTTTCAGGCGTTATTTAGAGGCTATTTATAGTGCTAAAATGCCTGAAAACCACCCCAGTGTGAAGCTGGCCTTAGGTTTAGTTCTAACAGTTATACCTCCCTCACTCAGTGTACTTGAGCTTCCTAGCAATATGTTTTAAAACATATGTAACAAAAGCACACAAAAAACTGTCACTATTCCAATTCTTTGTTTTATTTAACATATTTATGCTCAGATTTTTTAAATGGTTACTTTAATTGTAAATATATATGCACTTTTACACTCATGTACAAATGTTTGGATGCAGTAAAAAAAAAATGTAACATGCAAAAGCTGGACAGCCCTTAACCACTTGCATACTGGGCACTTACACCCCCCTCCTGCCCAGGTAAAATGTCATATTCCGGCACTGCGTCGCTTTAACTGACAATTGCGCGGTCGTGCGACGTGGCTCCCAAACAAAATTTACGTCCTTTTTTCCCCACAAGTAGAGCTTTCTTTTGGTGGTATTTGATCGCCTGTGCGATTTTTATTTTTTGCGCTATAAACAAAAAAGAGCGACAATTTTGAAGAAAAATACAATATTTTTTACTTGTTGCTATAATAAATATCCCAATTAAAAATAAAAACACATTTTTTTTCTCAGTTTAGGGCGATATGTATTCTTCTACATATTTTTGGTAAAAAAAAAAAAAAAAAATCGCAATAAGCGACTGGTTTGCGCAAAAGTTATAGCGCTTACAAAATAGGGGAGAGAATTATTATTTTTTATTATTTTTTTTTTACTAGAAATGGCGGCGATCTGCGATTTTTATTGGTACTGCGACGTTATGGCGGACACATTGGACACTTTTGACACATTTTTGGCGCCATTCACATTTATACTGCGATCACTGCTATAAATATGCACTAATTACAGTATAAATGTGACTGGCATTGAAGGGGTTAACACTAGGGGGTGAGGAAGGGGTTAAATGTGTATGCTAGGTGTGTTATAACTGTGGGGGGAGGGGGGGTGACTGGGGGGGTGACCGATCTGTGTCCCTATGTAAGAAGGAACACAGATCGGGCTCCTCCCCTCCAGAGACAGGACATTGTCTCTGTGTGAGCCGGCAATGAGAGATGATCTATGAGAGATCATCTCTCATTGGCCCACAGATCGCATCGCAAACGGCCGCTCTGATTGGCCGTTTGCCGCGATCTGTGATTGGCCGACGGTAGCGCGGGCCTCAAGTGGTTAAAGTTCCATGATCCAAGCACTGAACTTGTTTCTCTAAAAAAAAAAAAAAATCCATAGATCATCGTTTAAACTAATTTTGCAACCTTCCAAAGTTTTCGAAGGCAGTCCCAGACTTTCTGATTTGTGACGTTTGTAAGCAGATTAGAATAGATGAGAAGTATGAGCTATTACATTCTGAGGGCATTTGCTTTTTTTTATAATAACAGGTATGCTTTGCATGACACGCAATTGTACAAACCCATTGATCTATGCATTGACTTACTTCGGTAAATACCATTTCAGTGTCAAATTGCCTTAGATAAAAATAAACAAAATTTTGATTTCTTATTGTCTTTTCATCAGGATATTTTCCCGTGATGTTGGCAATAAATTATTAAGTGATGTTGTCTGCCTTGAGGTAGAACTGACTGTGTATTCCATTTTAAGCTGTAATCATTGAAGTTCTGCTTATCAGTATTCTTCCAGCCTCACTAGCTTTAAAAGGCTTAATGCAACCGTTGACAAATACACTGCTTTTCAGCAAAAAATATTTAGTAGCACACCAGTTTCAGCAGTCAGCCGTATTGTATCGGTAAAAAAAAGGAACAGGATTACTACTAGCTGCTCCTGCAGGTCAGAATTGTAATAATAAAGATGTGATTTCTATAATTAAAAAGCAACAACAAGGTTCTTCAAATAAGAATTAATCAGATTACCACACATTCTTAGCACTACTAACTGAATTACTGCACACATTTTTCGTGAAATGTCCCTGCCTACTATTTGTAGCCCATCAGGTTATCACTAATTTCCTTTAATCACACTCAACGCTTAAATGTGTGAATAGTAGTTTGGGCATGTAATTTGAAGCAGAACATTTTTGTTGCACTCGGTTCTTTTATTTAGATCACTCTCTGCAAAGAATGCACAGTATATTAGAGACAGTTCCATCTATTTATTGCTAAGCATGAAGCAGAATTCTGTTTACAGGCTGAAAGATAGACTCGTAGAGAACAGGATGAGAAAAAAAAGGTCTTTAGAATTATAAGAAAAGGAGTACCGTAATATTTGCTGTTAGGTGCAAATAGGAGAATAATCAAAACAACATAACACTAATTCTAAGAGCTAAACATATGCATTTATTGAAAAATAAACTGACTCTTGAAAATAGATTATGTCAAGTGACCGGCATTATAATATGACATTGCTGGAAAAATCTTGTAAATAACAGATGAATTTGAGCTAAGGCTAAGTGCCTGCCTTATTAGCACTGACCCAGGAGTGAAAGGCAGTTATGGATGGCTGTACTACTCAGTTTACAGTTACTGATGAGCTATTATTCAGGATACTTTGAGTGTCATTATGGTCCTTGAATGAAAGATTGAGGGAATAAGAGGAACTATACTATTTTAAAGAGAACTAAAGAGGTAAGTATAATCCTTTTGGTAAGGGCCGTAGGCTATCAGCCTGGTGTCCAGTAGACATGTGCATTCGTTTTCATTAGAATGCATTTTTGTCCGATTTTGTCAGGTTTTTTCGTTATCGTTTTAACAAACAATAACGAAAGCGCAAGAAACGAAAACCGAAAGATCCGACATAAAAAATGCTTTATTTTCGTTTTCGTTGCAGTAAGAATTCGATATAGAGAGATTCGACATTATAGAGAAAAGATTCAACATCATAGAGAAAAGATTCGACATCATAGAGAAAAGATTCAACACTATAGAAATAATAGATTTGACACTACAGAGAATAGATTTCGATTTATGAGAAAATAGATTCGACATTATAGAGAATAGATTCAACATTATTACTAGTCATACAACATTAGAATTCTTGTAGGCGGAATATTCGACCGGAAATGTACGATTCGACGTAAAGTTTTGAAGTTCCGTCGAATATTCTTTTGACCATTCGACAGAAACCAAGTATTATTGGATTTTCACATTAATAGGGGGAATAGCTATTCCCCAATGAAAAACTAAATAAATCAAAACGATTTTCGGGAGTAACTAAATACATTTATTTTCCAGACGAAAACGAAAAAATGAAATGAAATATTCCAGTCTGCACATGTCTAGTGTCCAGTGTTTACTGCAGGACAATCAACAATTTTTTTTATCAGAAATTCAATCAGAACTAACAACACAATAAAGTTATTATAAATATTGCTGAACATAATAAAAGTCTATGGTATGTTTTCTACTTTATTAGCCCACTCTGGAAGAAGAATATTTGGAACCAATTCTTCAATGCTCAAGTGAAGGTAGGCACACCCCTATGGTTACTTGCAAGTCATGTTTTTTTTTCTCACAAATTACAAATAAAAAAGCATTACAAAGTTTAAAAACTTTGGTAACCTCCCTTACTCATATCTTGTTTACTGCCATGTTTTGATATGGATAACACTTTTTAAGTATCATCTTATAGTATTAATATGGGATAAGTGCCACATGAAAAACGGTACCACACTCTAGAAACTATTAGAACCTAAAAATATTTTAAGGAAAATGGATGTTCTTGGTAGCGATCATAGACATCAGATACAACATATCAGTTAAAAACATACAACATTTTTAATACAAAAAAAAGCTTAAAAAAGTCCAACACTCAAACTATCATGAATATAAATGCTCATACAAGAGCATAAGCTCTAAGCAACTGAGACGCTGTTCCTGTATTATAATATTACCAAAGTTACACATGTATCAGAAATTCCTTAAAGGGTCACTAAAGGAATTTTTTTTAGCTAAATAGCTTCCTTTACCTTACTGCAGTCCTGGTTTCATGTCCTCATTGTTTGTTTTTGCTGTAATCCTTCTCTGTTCTGGACACTTCCTGGTTGTCTGTTTCCTGATGAAAAACGTCATGGGAGCTTCTCTCTGTGGTCTCTAATCAAGGAGGTGTGATTACTGTGTGTCTAAAACCCCTCAGAACCAATCAGTCTCATTTTAAAAACAAACACTGCCCTGTATTGGCTCTGTGTCTCTGTACTTCACAGAAGCATGAAACTAGATGAAAAATGAAACTGAAACTGCAGGCACATTATATGATTGATTTTGATCTATTTTTAATCATTTTTAAAAGGAATCAGTTAACTATTATGCCTCTATACCCTGTAAACAGTCATTTCAGCAAAAAAAAAAAAAAATTACTTTACAACTCCTTTAACTAACGATACTCAGAAACATGCAAATAGCTGCTGGTAGGCCTAAATTGGAGAAATAATCAAAACAAACTAACATTAATTCTATATTTAAGAGCTAAATATATGCATTTATTGGAAAATTAACTGTCTCTTGAAAATAGATTTTGTCGAGTGAATGGCATTATAAAATGAAATGTTTCACAGCTGGAAAAATCTTGTAAATAACAGATGAATTTGAGCTAAGGGTAAGCTTTTGCCTTATTAGCACTGACCCAGGAGTAAAAGGCAGTTATGGTTGGCTGTACCCACTGGGATAATACTCAGTTTACAGTTACTGATGAGCTATTATTCAGGATACTTTGAGTGTCTGTATGGTCCTTGAATGAAATATGGAAAAAATAAGAGGAACTATGCTACTAAATGAGGTAAGTGTAATCCTTTGGGGAAGGGCTGTAGACTGTCAGCTAAATAAAATACATTTTCTTGGTAGCAATCATGGACATCAGATACAACATATCAGTTAAAAACACACAAGATGTTTATTACAAAAAAACTGTCTAAAAAGTCCAACAAAAAGATCATAAGTTCCCAACAACTGAGATGCTGTTCCTGTATTATAATATTAGTTGCACAGATATCACAAATTCCATAAGTAGCAACACTCAGAAACATTCAAACAGTTGACATTTCTCAACATTTTTCATGGTAGCCCCCTGCTTCTTCAGGAGTATGGGGAGCAAAATTATCTGTATAAAGCGAAAATAGACAGATAATATACTATATGTCACACAGACACAAGATACATATAGACAAACCATGAATTCTATTCTTATATTGTAAGGACGGGGACTAAAATTTTACCTAGGCATGGCAGACAGAGCAACCAGGCAAGAAAAGCATGGAGAGAGGGCTAACACTTTCACCAGATGGACATGGGAGCAGCTTTAGCAGAGTAAAAGCTTAAGATCCATAAAGTCAAATATCACCAAGATGAAAACTAATATGGATAAAATAGTACTGAAATTTAACAATTTCCATTGTGCATTTGAAACTACCTACCACCAAACAGTTTAGATGGTAAATTATAATTGCGGGTGGACAGGGCAGAGGATCACAAAGCCTCAGGTTTGCAGCAAAGAGTAACACCGGGTGATCACAGATAAGAGTGACACATGGACTCAAATTTAATCTCTATTATAATAAAAACAGTAAAGTCCAAAGAACACATAAAATGCCAGCTACGCCATACATATTCCTTGCCACATGCAGTTGTATATGCAGTTATGTGGCAGTGGGGATTAGGGATATGCTGAACAACTGCTGGTTCGCAGCAGAACATGCAAACAGGCAAAAAATGTGTTCGAACACCGTTAAAGTCTATGGGACACAAACGTGAAAATTCAAAACTGCTCATTTTAAAAGTTAATATGCAAGTTATTGTCATAAAAAGTGTTTGGGGACCTGGAACCTGCCAGGACATGTATCAATGTAAAAAAATATTTTAAAAGTGAAAGTTTTTTTGGGAGCAGTGATTTTAATAATGATTAAAGTGAAGCAATAAAAGTGAAATATTCCTTTAAATTTTGTACCTGGGGGGTGTCTATAGTATGCCTGTTTTTCACATGTCCCCCAAACACTTTTTATGACAATAACTTGCATATAAGCCTTTAAAATTAGCACTTTTGTTTGGACAAATCCAGACCTCTGTCCGCTCAACTTACTAGACCCTCTAGGGTCAGCCTGAAAATTGCCAAACTACTCCATGACAGGGGGTTGACGGATGTTTGGCGGGAGTCTAATCCCTCAAAGAGAGACTACACTCATTACTCTCACCCGCATAATACCTATGCCAGGATCGATCATATTTTAATTCCTTCATTTGTACTTCCGGCAGTGATCAAGGCCCAAATCAGAGACACAGTCCTATCTGACCATTCTATGGTCATCATGTCCATCCGCTCTTTAGCAGGTATGGCAAGGAACGGACATTGGCGGCTAAACGAGTCCATTCTTTCCAATCCGACCACTACAACGGAAATTAATAAAGCCCTTCAAGAATATTTCACAATTAACAATGTTGAGGATATCTCTGCGGAGACCCTTTGGGCAGCCCATAAAGCCTCTATTAGAGGTAAGATCATTCAGATCTCCACGCGAATCAAAAGAGAACACGAAGCAGAAATTGTACATCTGGAGAAGTCTTATAGGACCCTAAGGGCACAACACAAAAAGAAACCATCTTTAGCCTTACTAGAGAATATTGACAAGCTGAGACTAGAACTTAATTTAGCTCTCACAACGAAAGCGGAGAGATCTCTCCGCTGGAGTGGCAATAAATTTTACACCCAAAAAGGAAAAATAGGCCAGTTGTTAGCGACCAAATTGTCCCCTAAAACAAGGTTTCACTCCTTACCCAAGATACGCTTGGCAGGTCAAGAACCTACGTCCAACCCTAAAAAGATCCTGGAGGCATTCGAAACATTCTATTCTGACCTGTATAGTGTCCCTCCACAGATTCCCAGGGATTCGATTGACAACTTTTTGGACAGCCTACCCATCCCATCCTTAGACGTAGAACATAGAGACAGGCTGGAAGCACCCTTTTCGGTTGAAGAGGTGGCGACAGTAATCAAGGGCCTCCGAAAGGGCTCGGCCCCAGGCCCAGATGGACTGTCGGCCCTCTATTATAGGTCATTTGCAGATACCCTAGTCCCACATATGACAAACTTTTTTAATTCCAAGACTCAAGGCACCCCTCTGGGTACGCAACTTAATACAGCATACATTACGGTTATCCCAAAGCCGGATAAAAACCCAGAAGAAGTCTGTAACTATCGCCCCATTTCTCTGATAAATAATGACCTAAAAATTCTTACAAAAATTCTAGCTCTCCGTATCTCCTCTTTCATTAATAAATATATTCACAAGGACCAAGTCGGATTCATTCCAGGTCGACAAGGCCCAGATCAAGTGAGAAGGGCAGTGGACATTGTCTCAATTTTGCAATCCAACTGGGACGGAGGTCCGAAACAAAAAGGATTTCTCCTATCTCTTGATCTGCAGAAGGCCTTTGATTCTGTGTCCTGGCAATATCTTCTCCCCCTACTAGAACGATGGGGCTTTGGCCCAAGATTTATGGGGGTAATACAAGCTCTCTATTCTAAACCAAAGGCCCAAATTCGAATCCAAGGGTACTACACTTCTCCAATAGACATAGCCAGGGGTACCAGACAGGGATGCCCCCTCTCCCCAATCATTTTCGCAATGGCAATTGAAACCCTAACGATAGCCATTCGACAGAACCCCGACATTCGAGGCGTTTCATGTGGAGATCAAACTCATAAATGTGGGATCTTTGCCTTTGACTTACTTACAGCCGACATGAATAACTGGGCTAAATATGATCTTTCCTGGCTGGGCAGAATTAACTCTATAAAGATGACTTTGCTTCCTAGAATTTTATATCTATTCCGCTCCCTTCCCATTCCCATCAGAAAAGATCACATGCAGACTTTACAAAGCAAAATACTCAAATTCATTTGGGGCAAGTCAGGTTACAGAATCCCCCAAAACACTCTATACAACCATAGGAAAAGAGGAGGACTAGGACTACCGCACCTATATAAGTACTTCGTAGCTGCCAGACTAGCTCAACTATCCGTAGTTTACTCCAAACTGGACAAACCAGACTGGGTCCACATAGAGGGTCAAGCTGTCCCCCGGTTCTCCCTAGAATACTTACTCTGGTGCCCCCAAAAGAGAAGACCACCCATTTTGTCCCCCTCCCTTTCTCAATCCTACGCCCTTTGGGATAGATTTCGTCACCTTCCAGCCCTGGTTTCGAAAGGTCAACCTCTAGCCAGTGTATTCCAAAATCCGGATTTCCCACCTGGAATGGACAGGAAAGCATTCAGTTGGTGGATGGATAAGGGTCTGTACCGCATAGGACACTTCTTCACAACCAAAGGCCCTCTTACCCTAGACCACTGTGTGACTAAATTGGACCTCCCTGACACTGAAAAATTCAGATTCAATTCAGATTCAAACAAATATCACAATTCCTACACACTTTATGGACGGATAGGCCTCTACCTCCCAAATTTACAGATTATGAGCTCTGGTGCGGGCAGACCATGGGACAAAGGGGAGGGATGTCTGTCATCTACTCTTCACTCACCCGCCCGACTGAGAAGTCTTCTTATATGACGGCTTGGGAGGCAGACCTCCAACTAGGGTGGGAGTTGGAGACCTGGCAGGCAGCTTGTTCTGATTCTTTTCAGGGCATCTTAAATACTTCCCTGATGGAAGCAAACTTAAAGGTCCTTATGAGGTGGTATATGACTCCCGCCAGGCTTGCGGCCATCTACCCATCATCAGATCCCAGCTGCTTTAGAGGTTGTCAGCTCCTGGGCTCGATGGTGCATGTCTGGTGGGAATGTCCCAGAATCAGACCAATCTGGAAGAGGATTTTTAACCTCATTTGTACAGTCACTGGTTGCTCGGTCCCCAGGACGGCTTCTGTAGCTCTCCTAAATGCTCGGATTCCGGGTATATCCAAGCCCAATCAGAAGCTGATCCGATTTATGCTCCTCGGGGCTAAAATTACCATCGCAAGGGCTTGGAGACAACCCAGGGTTTCCATTGCAGAAATAAAACGCAAGATTTCGTGGATCATGGTGCAGGAAAAACTGGCCAGCATTCTTTCAAACACGAATCAGAAATTTGAAGCCGTGTGGGGATCATGGGCATCCCACTGTGGTATACCTTTGGCGACTGGGGTACATCCCACGCAACCTGCATCCTTCAGTACAAATTAGGCTCATGCTTCCCTTCCTTCCCTTTTTCTTACCCCCACTTTTCTCTCTCTCTTTCCTTACTTCTATTATTTTAAGACAGTTGTATGACTAGAAGGTAATGTTCTTTGTTCTTCGTCCGGTTATTCATATGGGCAATTTGGTAACACTATAGGCCTATCTTATTTCGTTAGTATGAGCTAGAGGTTCAATGAAGCCAAATTCGAACCCACTAATTTCCCATCAAATAATTTTATAGGAAGAGGCGGATTGGGAGGCGCCTGGCTGGGACACAGATTGATCCCATTAGGGGTGTCCGGGACAGGCAGGTTTCCCCTGAGCGCAAGATCACCATATACACTTCTTTTTCCGCCCCTTCCTCTGTTATCAAGCTCGCTGGATTCCTTTAATCAACCCACAGTTGGGTAATTTGAAATCAATTGAGTCATTGTTACTGTCATTATGCCCGGTTTGTTGAATGTTATGATGTTGTAATTTCAGCCTTTGGTCATAATTTATCTGTATCCTTTATTTGAAAAAATAAAAATCTATTGAAAGAGTAATAAATACCCTGCACTTCAATTCCTTTGTATGTAATATACATGAAATATATCCCTGGGAATTTAATTCTTAGAATGTACTATTTTATTATACCTGTGAGTGTACAGGTAGAGTCTGTATATGCTAAGTGACATGATCACAGATTAATAAATGCACAGTAAATGAAAAAAAAAAAAAAATTAGCACTTTTGATTTCTCCCATAGACTTTTAAAGGGAGTTTTGCGGCTTTCAAATTTGCTGCAAACACCCCAAATTGTTCGCTATTCGGCTAACAGGCAAACACAATCGTTGTTCGAGTCGAACTTACATTCAACGCGAACGTCGGGCTCATCCCTAGTGGGGATGTATGTGTAGCTGACATTTAATGCATACTTTTTTTTACTATTATAGAGATTGAGTTTGATGCCATGTATCACTCTTATATGTCGGCACCCAGTACTATTTAATCCATATTAGATTACGTCTTAATTATTTTTTTGATTTTAAAGCTTTCACTCTGCAAAAGCTGCTTCCATGTCCACCCAGAGATAGTGGCCTGGTCGCTCTGTCCAGTATCTCACAAAAGTGAGTACACCCCTCACATTTTTGTAAAGATTTTATTCTATATTTTCATGCGACAACACTGAAGAATTTACACTTTGCTACAATGTAAAGCAGTAAGTGTACAGCTTGTAGAACAGTGTACATTTGCTGTCCCCCCAAAATAACTCAACACACAGCCAGTTTGGTCTAAACAGCTGGCAATAAAAGTGAGTACACCCCTAAGTGAAAATGTCCATATTGAGCCCAATTAGCCATTTCCCCTCCCTGGTGTCATGTGACTAGCAGACAGATTCGACCGTGTGTACGGGCAAGCCGACAGATTTGGCCACCCAACAGATTTCAAAGCATGCTTTGAAATCTGTCGGCTGGGAACCCATCCGCCCGACATGTCTGCTGGTTAGTACGCTAACCAGCAGACATGTCTTCTCGCACACACGCCGAATGGTTTCGACGCATGTGCGGAAGTGTTTTACTTCCTGGTGCGGTGACGTGGCGGCGTCAACGTCACCGCGCCGTCTGGGGATTTTGGTTTGATCGTGTGTACACAATCAAACCAATATGTCCCCAGCAGACGGATTTGTTCAAATCGGTCGGCCCGACCGATTTGAACAAATCTGTCTGCTCGTGTTTACGCGGCCATACAATATGTTTAAAACTATAATATCCACATCTCCCCCCACTGTAATATTTACTTCTCCCCACTGTAATATCCACATCTCCCCACTGTAATATCCACATCTCCCCCCACTGTAATATCCAAATCTCCCCACATCTCCCCCACTGTAATATCCACATCTCCCCCACTGTATATACGATTGTCTGCTTGCTTACCACTACACAAGCAGGCAGATCCAGGATCAGTTGAGGCAGGTGATGATGATGCCAGCACGCCGCTCACCTAGACCACCGCCGGGTGTACCAAGATGGCCACCGCTCCAGAGCTAGGCCGAAGCTGCGGCCTTTCCTATGGGCTTAATTCACAGATCGGCACACCACGCGATTTGCAGATTGAGAGGCGAGAGCCAGATGCAGCCTAGGATATAAGAAGATTGCTAAGACCCTAAAACTGAGCTGCAGCACAGTGGCCAAGACCATACAGCAGTTTAACAGGACAGGTTCCACTCAGAACAGACCTCTCTGTGATCGACCAAAGAAGTTAAGTGTGTGTGCTCTGCATCATATCCAAAGGTTGTCTTTGGGAAATAGACATATACATGCTGCCAGCATTTCTGCAGAGGTTGAAGGGGTGATGGGTGCTCAGACCATATGCCACACACTGCATCAAATTGGTCTGCATGGATGCCATCCCAGAAGGAAGTCTCTTCTAAAGATGATGCACAAGAAAGCACTCAAACAGTTTGTTGAAGACAAGCAGACTAAGAACATGGACAACTGAAACCATGAAACCTCTGATGAGACCAAGATAAACTTATTTGGTTGGTGGGAGTGTCATGGTCTGGGGTTGCATGAGTTCTGCCGGCACTGGGGAGCTACAGTTCATTGAGGGAACCATGAATGCCAACTGTGTAATGTGACATACTGAAGCAGAGCATGATCCTCTCCCTTCAGGGATTGGGCCGTAGAGCAGTATTCCAACATGATAATGACCTCAAACACACCTCCAAGATGACCATTGCCTTGCTAAAGAAGCTGGGGGTACAGGTGATGGACTTGCCAGGCATGTCTACAGGCCTAAACCTTATTGAGCATCTGTGGGGCATCCTCAAATGGAAGGTGTAGGAGTGCAAGGCCTCTAACATCCACCGGCTCCATGATGTCATCATGGAGGAGTGGTAGAGGACTCCAGTGGCAACCTGTGAAGCTCTGGTGAACTCCATGCCCAATAGGGTTAAGGCAGTGCTGGAAAATAATGGTGGCCACAAAAAAAATTGACACTTTGAGCCCAATTTGGACATTTTCACTTAGGAGTGTACTCACTTTTGTTAGACATTAATGGCTGTGTGTTGAGTTATTTTGAGGGGACAGCATATTTACACTGTTATACAAACTGTACACTCAATACTTTACATTGTAGAAAAGTGTAATTTCCTCAGTGTTGTCACATGCAAAGATATAATGAAATATTTACATAAA
Source organism: Rana kukunoris (assembly GCA_029574335.1). Taxonomy (NCBI): domain Eukaryota; kingdom Metazoa; phylum Chordata; class Amphibia; order Anura; family Ranidae; genus Rana; species Rana kukunoris. The sequence continues at coordinate 327,155,220 of CM056052.1, read as the reverse complement.
TGGGAGGGATGTACTTACTTTTGTGAGATACTGTATCTTGTGTCTGTGTGACATACTGTATATTATCAGTATGTTTTTAATCTGTCTATTCCAGTGTTTCTCAACTCCAGTCCTCAAGGTGCCCAAACAGGCCTGGAAACTTGAGGACTGGAGTTGAGAAACACTGCTCTATGCAGATTCTTTTGTTCCCTAGACTCCTGAGGAAGCAGCAAATATCATAAAACATGTTGAGAAATGTCAGCTAATGTTCCTGAGTGCTTCTACTTGTAACTTTGGATATGTTATAACACAGAAACAGTGTCTCAGTTAGTTGAAACCTTATGCTCTTGTATGAGTATTTCTATTTTTGATTCTTTGGGTGTTGGACTATTTAAACTTGTTTTTTGTAATAAAAGTATTGTTATAAGTACATGTTTTTAAAAGTAACAACAATGGTGAATAGCAACTGGTGAAGTGGTAATTGAGCAATAACCATACACATTTCATTAAGCAATAACTCTACATATTTCAACTTCAACTTCATCAGGACTAATGATTGATTACAAGTCTATAATATAAAATAATTCAAGAGATATGTGCAATAAATCCATTCAGGAATTAGTCCACCTGCCTGCAACATGATGACTTAGTCACAGCTATTAGAAATAGCCAAAGCAGTGCATGAAAGCCGACACAAATGTGCAGACCATGCAATAGCTTGCTTACCAAATTTGAATTTTCAAAGTTACTACTGCTACTTGCAAAACCAAAGGCATATTCATAAGTATTACTTCTGGACTACCTGCAGTTGAATTTTCACCCAGTACCAACATACCGGCAGTATCTCTGTGTGGAGGTGGCCAGTTTTGTAGAGAAGTAAGGTCTGCTTTCATGTAACAGACCTGTCTTTCTGAAGAGTAATGCCGCGTACACACGATCACTTTTTGTGATGAAAAAAACAACGTTTCATGTGATGAAACAAAACAAAGTTTTTCAAACTTCATTTTCCAAAACGACGTTGCATACACACCATCGTTTTTCCAAAATGCTCTAGCAAAGCATGTTGACGTACACCACGTTCAACGGCACTCTGTTCCAATTG